>OY735205.1:44605761-44683261 GCA_963457665.1 Thysanoteuthis rhombus | reverse complement strand
TCTACTTTTTACTTCTCTTGATTCAAGAATATCTATGGAGTTTAAAAGTAGATATTTACAATTCCCAAAGCCCAGAAGTCGAGCAAATATCACGATACTTTTTTAAAATTTCATTTGGATGAATGTAAACAGATGCGTATTGAACAGTACAACGCGGAGACTGGATACAAGTACACACTTTCAGGAAGGGAACTAAAAATGCTTAAAGAAAAGGATAGAGGAGTAATGATAGACAACTCAGATTTGAAAAAACATATTTATTAAAGAGTAAAAAAAGCCAGTTCAGTGATGGGAGTTATGAGAAGAATATCCCAGTACATGGGTAAGAAAACATTTGCACCTCTGTACAAATCTTTAGTTCGAACTCACCCAGAATATGCAAGTTCAGTCTGGGCACTGTATAAAACAAAAACATTGAATTAATAGGAATTCAAAGGAGAGCAACAAGGCAAGTGGCTGGAATGGCTAATCTAATATGAAGGGCGACTCTGTAAGCTGAAGCTACCAACTCTTAGCAATGGAAAAGTAAGAGGAGACATGATTGAAGTATATAGGATCGTGAATGGAAATTATGATGTGAGTGTTGATAGCTTCATCAAAAAGTGGGAAGAAAATACTCAGAGAATAAGAAACAGGGGCAGGGGGACAACCAGAAAATATACCAACAAAGAGCCTGGCTGGATATTAGAAAATGTAGTTTGAATGTCCGCTTAGTGCAGATATGGAATAGTCTGCCTAATAAAATCGCGTGTTCCAAAATGGGAATCCTTTCAATAAACTGACTTGAAAAACATTGGGATGAACAGGAGATTCTATACAACTACAAATCCACAATAAACATTTGGAATTCATGTGAAAACCTAAAATGATTACAAGAGTCTGGAGAAGAGGATTCAACATGAAACCTGTTCCAGAAAAAACTGTGGAAATTCCTTGGGTGTTGACTATTAAGATTATCCCTTATGTCATGCCTCAGCTCGTCACCCAATGCTCGAATCTTCTCATTCTCTTCCTTATCCCTTCCAATTTTCGATGACCGTCTATGACTTCATCCAGTTGATGTACAAAAATGGACCAGTTTCTCGTGCATTTTTAAGGCCTAAGTAAACTACCTAAGTTTCTTCCCCCCCTTCCCCTGTCCTCTTATTAGACTATCACTCTCTCCAACTTCTCTCTTGGTGATGACGATGGTGATGATCATAATAAGAGTAATATAATAATGATGTTAAAGAATAATATTAATAATGTAGCCATAACTTTATGGCGTCAAATCGTTTCATCATGTTGAAAGCATCTAGGGTTGGAGTTGGCAAATGACATGTGACTTGCGCATGTAAAGAAACCATTTATTATTTTTGCTGTCCTGACCATCGCCACCGCTTCTGCCTCCACCTACAGTCACTGTAGTCATCATCGTTTTGATTGGCTGTGGGTAAAATGTGACGTTATTGATCGGACGCGTCAAGCGGCCTGTTAAGTTTAATAGATCTGTCAGTTGATGACATTTGCATCCGTCACACACACACACACACACACACACACACACACACACACACACTGAGAGCGGCAAGAACAGGAGCTGTCTGTCATGGTAGATTATATACTATATTTATGCGTGTACAATGCAATTGCGTGCATGAGGCTAACCCCAATTTAAATACTGAAAAAAAGACTAAATTTTCTGCACTCGTATCTAATCTGTCTCCTCTCTCTAAAAGATTTCGGTTTGTCAGTGTCAGGTCTTAAAGTAGTTCGTTTTTAATAAAAGGTAGTAAAATAGTTAAGAAACGTAATGTTCGGAAACCGTCAACCAAAACTGTCACTATAACTGTCAACATAGGTTTCTTCAGTTTTCAAGTGAGGCTGCCTGGCTGCCTGGCTGGTTTGTTGGCTACCACGCGTACCGGCTGCACCAATGGAGCTTGTCGACTGAACATTAAAACACTCACTCCTTATTATGTCTACTAAGTCTCAAGAGTGTTACAATTTACGATGTAAGTTTATGCTAAATTGATCCTTTAATTTGTGTCTAATAGCGTTCACACTTTTTTTTGGTGATAGTGCCCAACAAAAGGCATGCGAAGTGATTAATTTATTGATCACCCCTTTTTCTTTCCAATTTTCAAATTGATTACCCCAACACGGCATGCCAGCAAAAGTCATTGGTTACATGGCGGTTTCTTCTCAATGACCAACAAAACCGGCTTTAAAATTAATTAAGAATGGCAAATAGTCAAAATGGTAGGAGTAAATTCGAACGACAGAATGAACATTTTTCAAAAGACTTTCATCTATTGCTTCAGCGTTTGATTCATTTGATTATGTGGCCGTCTTGAAGATCGTTCTTCATGAAACAGTTTAATACCTGATGAGTGATGGTTGATGGTGGCCTAAATAAAAGGTTTAGAATAGGAATCACTCCGATAATGTGGCTCATATCCTTGATCGTTCAATCGGGTATGTTAGGTTTTAGCATTGTGAGCACACCAAGTATTGAAAAAAAACGATACACATATGCGCTGATCCTTAAATACGTATCACAAGGAGACTACACGTGACGGTGATAAACGGTATCTTTCTCCAATGATAGCGACGCTCTAACGTTGGAATCGGGTGATATCATTTTCTTCTCTTGTTCAGCCTGGATTTCAAAACGTTGCCTCCCGTTGAGTAACAGAGGCCACATCGAGCTGCTACTATTGGAGAAAGATTCTGTTCACCACCATCACATTTGGATAGTTTATCAGAAGGAGGCCGTAGAATGGATCAACCAAAACGTCGTGTTAACAGCACAAACATTAAAAGGGAGTTGAATCGTACAAAAAAAACTCGTTTAATATTATTGACCTATCTCAAAACTATTGACCGTATTAGGGTATTAGTTTACTTGTATCGTTAAAAATGATGAGGTATACAAAATATACGGATAAACATTGCATTTTATATACTTTCTATTCTGCCAAAACATGGTGCACAAAACTGGATAACGGCCAAATATTATAGCCCTTTTGTGCATCCATTGCCTAACGGCCTCACCTTTGCTAAGGCAAATTTTCATGTTTCACCGGTTCGCGATTGGAAATTGAGCGTTATATTTACAAATTTCCTATTAAGCACAAATCATCAGCAGCAGTCTCTTCGCCAAACTTCTCTATCGTGGGTGTCGCAGAGCCTTTCTGAATTTGTTTAGCTTGTCTTTCCATCTAATACTCTGCCGGCTTCGGTTTTGCAGGTCATCTCTGGAGATCCATGTCATGAGTCGTGATATCCATCGGTTGTCAGCCATTCTTGCAACAAGGCCAGCCCATTGCCATTTGAGTTTTTTAATGGATTCTATGATGATCCTGACTCCTGTCTTCTCCCGGATGTATTGTGCTGTCTTGTGGTCTCTCTATGTGAGGTTGAGCATAATTCTTTCATGTGCACGCTGCATAGTTCTCAGCGAGTCTGTCACTTGGTTAGATTACATGTTTCAACTCCATGAGTGACTATCGAGAGGATGCATCAGTTGTATCCCCTTATTTTTAGGATTATTGGGATCGTCTGATTTTTGAAAGTTGAGCTTGCTCTGCCAAAGGCTTGCCATCCTTGAGTGATTCTCTGTTTGATTTCTTCTTCTTTTGGGTGTTTCATAAAGATTTGTTGTTCTAGGTAGATATAGTGATCTACTTTTTTAAGTTCTATATCCTTGATTTTGATCTTAGTGTTATTATTTCCGACGTGGGTATTGCACATAATCTTTGTCTTGCTGAAGTTCATGTATTGGCCAACTTTTTTGCTGTCTTCATTTAGTTCATCTAGCATTAGTTGGAGGTCGTGTAGGTTCTCTGCGAAAAGGACAATGTCGTTTGCAAATCTGAGGTTGTTCTGATCATTCGCCATCTATTTTGATTCCTTCATTCTCCTTGTCTAATCTTTTGAAGATCATCTCGAGTCAGGCAGCGAAGTGTTTGGGTGTGCTGATATCACCTTGTTTTACTCCTTCCTGGAGCTGAAAGGGGTCTGAGTCTTTATGTACTCTGATAAAGGAGCTGCTGTGACTGCATGTATAGAGCAACACTTATATTGGATCTACACCTTGTAGAGTGATGGCTTCCACGACTTTAGGAATTTCCACTTATTCGAAGGCTTTTTTGAAGTTGATAAATGCAACAGTGAGTGGTAGTTTATATTCTGCTGCCTTTTCTTTCAGCTGATTTATTGAATGTAGGAGGTCTATGGTCGAGTAGCTTCTTCTAAAGCCAGCTCGCTCTCGTGGTTGGTTTTCGTCCAGTGTTCTTTGTGATTTGGCTGGCGATGATTTTTGCAAAAAGTTTGTACATGCAGTTGGGTAGGCTTATAGATCTATAATTGTTGAAATCTTTTGCGTTTCCTTTTTCATGTAAAAGCATTATGATTGCAGTGTTCCAATCATCTGGGATTTTGATTTGTTTTAGGCATAAATCAAATAGAACAGCCAGTTTCTTAGTGATGATCTTTCCCGCTTTTCTGAATAGGTCGATGGTGATGTTGTCTGATCCAGAGGCTGTTCCTTCTTTTGTCTGTTAGATGGCTTGTTTTACCTACCATGTGGTTACTTATGGGAAATCCTCGAGTAGATGGCTTGCATCTTGCGTATCATGTTCATTATTTAGTAGCCCTTGTTTGGATGAATGGAGTTTCTGGTAAAAATTCTTTGGCACGTTCGAAAATCCTGTCTCTATTTGTTGTTAAGTCTCCATTTTTCTCAAGTATGATGGTTATTTGCTTCCGTCATAAATTGAGGCTTTTTTTTATAGCTTTGAAGCCCAACCTGTATCGTCGTGTATCTTCCGTCTTCCTTTCGTTTCTTCTTGATTATTTCATTCAGTTCAGCCTCTTCAATTTTCTTTCTTGTTGTTGTCAGTGGCTTGAGTTTCCTGCGTTTTTTTCATGAGATTCCTCATCACAAAAGTCATAGATTTTCAGGGTTTTCTTCCCGCCAAAGCTGAAATTTATTAAAAAAGATCAACGTGATGAATTATATATATTTATCATGTTTACACCGCAGTTAATAGTATTGTAAATAATTTTAAAAAAATACTGTAAATTAAACATAAGGGTAGTTACAGCTAATTTGTAGCCTCCCCACCAATTGTTGTATCATTCAATTTTCTTATAATTTATCTGTGATAGTTTGTTTGGTGAAATAAGATATATTCTATCTTTTCTATTCAAATGTCCGTGGTGGTATTTTAAAAATGGATTGGCTCGTTTTTATTTTTTCCGTAAAGAAAAATCAAACGTGTTGGAAATTGTTTTGTTTACAGCGGTCATTAAGGTCACAAACTGAATGACCTTTTATGATTTTGAATGTATTTTCCTTTTCAACACAATGGATGGGGGTCCTGTGATTTTTTAGCCTATAATTTCCGTTGGAATATGTTCTAATAGCACTGATATTTTTGTAATATTTAGATCTGCGTGTAAGCCGTGCATCTACTTGCAACGGACACCAATTTCTCATAGAAACGAATAGATTTGTATCTGTACCCGAACTTCGTTTTGTTTCACTTGTTCGTGTGGATAAATAAAAATTACAATTCAGCTTTAATACTGTACTGAGTTTGGTTCTCACTGGGCGCCCTACATTTTATTACTGTGTTAGACTAAACGAAGATTAATGAGTATCCAAAGAAGACTCTGCGTATGTGTGTCTAGAATGCACAGCAAAAAACAATGACTGGATCGATTGAGCTGTAATTTAGAGTACATATGCTCTTTTCTTTTTTTTTCCTCATTACTGGAGTGTTATAGGTTTATTGTGGTTGCATTAAATTCTCATGGAAAAAACCCCATAGATTTAACGATGCGTCCACCATCCATATGTCCATTTCAGAGATTTCCGTGTTCTAAGGGATTCGAAACGAAATAGGATAGCATTACAAGTTGCGATGGTAGTAACGGAAAGAGGAGAAGATGGAGATGAGGATGGTACACGAGATTAAAAAACAATTAGTAAGTTTAATTTAAAGTGTACAGTTTTTTCCATCGATAATTTGCTTTGAGTTCTTAGTGTATGGTCATTTAGCACGATAAGTGGGCCTGAAATAAGTATATATATGTAACATTTCTATGAAGTTAGCTGGATATTGAAAATTTTAACCGATTTTAGCCGTTCTGTTGACAGTTTTAGTAATTAATAACAAACGATAATTGACAACACTGTAAAAAAACAAACACTTGATACATCATTTATTGATGGTATCACACTTTTTATGACATAATAGCAGCTGGTAAAAAAAAGCACAATGACCCCTTCTGGAACTGACCGATAGACTGACCAACCGAAAAGTGTCTTATAGAGATATGTGGACATATCTAAAAACAAGTTATTTTATACTGACACATGAACGGTTATCACCGTCATTGCACTCTCATAAAATCGTCATTATCAGTCTTCTAACGTCCGTCGTTGGACATAGACCTTCCTCAGAATCCGCCACAGTTCTCTATCATGGGCGTCGTTGAGCCAGTATTTTCTGAACATTGAGAGCTACTACGGATGTGCAGTCCCCATTGCCCAGTACCATTAAGACTTATTATCAGCTGTTACCAATTGAGAAGATTATTGGTAGGTGTAGACAACCAACTCACAGGTGAATCTCCGTCCAATATAAACAATTTTGCCGACTTTATGGTGACAATTAAAGATGCTTCAATTCATTTTAATTGGATTGTGAGCCTGTTAACCAAGGTTCTCAGAAACAAGGCTCTTTGGGAAAAACTGGAATCTAAATCCTCCTTAAGAGAACGTACCAGTATCCCGATAGACAACCTATTGCATGTGTTGACATACTGTGTACAAGCAACGTACAATTCTAATTTGACAAATATCAGTTGGAAGAAGAGATTGCTGTTATCTCAAGTGATGGTAAATACATACGCAGGATACTTTAAGGGAATGGCTCCAAGAACAGAACTTTTGAAGCCAACCATGTGGCTGGGTTACGTGGATAACACCTGACCTCATCAGGAAGATGTATAATTACCGCTAAGCCATGAGAACTTAATAATACTTTCAATACAGTTCATGATTTAAAAAAAAAATTGACGAAAATTGCTTCCCTGAATGCACTGATAACTCGCACAGAGAAACTGTTTGAGGCATCCGTAGATAATAACCTAACATTCACAAGAATTCGATTCTCAACGTCCGCACAGTGTGAAAAAGCATCCCATCCGTTGACTAAAGCAGCGAACAAAACTCACGCGGTAACCCAAACACACACCAACCAGAGATTACGAGAAATGAATGAGACACCTTACCGAGTACAACAACAATGTAAGAATAAAATTGGCTTTCACGAGCAGAGATACGAGCGTGGATGACAATAGTTGAAAAACTGTTTGTTAACCTTGGACCAGAGGTGCGTCGGAGAGGATTCAGGTGATCTGCGGTCCATTCAACATCAGGACAATATTCAAAAGCTCTTCCACCCTTTGGATGTATTTGACCAGCGACAGCTCTCCATCATATGCGAAGATGACCAAGAACTGTGTGTGTGTGTGTGTGTAACATTCTATGCAATTGTGAGTCGAAAATGTCACCAACTAACCTAGGAGGAAGTCAGAATGATAGATAGCAGCATTGGAGAAGAAGGAGATTGAAAGAATCAGTACACATAGGATTGGATTACATCCTCGGTAGGCCTACTGGGGAATTGAACCCCGCAGAGAAGCCTTTCAATAAAAGGTTCGGTTTGAAATATTCAAGAACGTTACCAATTATGAAAGTCACCCGGAGAAGGTCGGAGGTTACATCGACCAAAATGTTGTGTTTTTGACATCCACGATGATGACATTATATCGAATAAATCAGAGAATGATAATGACAATTTCTCATCTCAGAAATTCAGACAGGAAATGTAATCGACTTATATAACTGGATTCAAATTAGTTTAAAAACGTGTCATTTTTATGCTTTTACCCCAAGAACAATTTTCTCTTCCACTTAATCTTTCGGTTGTTTCAAAATCCCTTCATTTCCCAACAAAACTATGTTTAATTGTGGCCAAAATCACTTATACATACATTTTTTTTCTATACAAGAATAAATAACATATACATACAGTGTGTACAATGATTATCGAAGAACGATATTCACCTGATCTTATAATCCATTGTTAGTGAGTTCAGTATTCACTGGTTTTTCTACATCGTTATGGTTCTGGGTAAGGCTAAGCTGGAGCTAAGTTAACACCTACGAAACCTGTCGTAATGTATTGATTAAGAAGTTAGTTTTGCATTAGTGGGTATCATTTTCGTAGTGTATAAGCTTAAGCATACCGCTTAGAAAATGAGCAACCATATTCTGGTTCGCATTACCAAGTAAAAAAAGAATCCACTTCGTATGGAAATACGGGTTGTCCACAAAAGATAAATAAGCTGAAATTTTATTGTAACAAGGAACAAAATCCAACCAAAAAATAAAACAAAACAAACTAAAGTGAGAAACAAAACAACAAAAAACTGCTCAATATATACAATTGTATGCAAAAGTATACAAACTCTTTAAAATCTTTTTCCCAAATAATCATCCCAGTTTTGATTCGATAGCATTTATTTACTCAATTAGCGTTAGTAAGTCAGTGTAGTACGTGAATTAATAATGAAATTAGTATTATTAATCAACTTATTTCCATAATTATGAATGTTTTATTACCATGGCTTTTGCACAAGTATTTGACTCCATGAACTGATACACAGTAAAAGCTCTTTTGCCACCCATCACTGCCCGTGGAGGTTTTCTGTCGTCATCGATAAGAGTTTTGCATCTCTCGACTGGTATTTTCAATCATTCTTCTATGCGGAATCGTTCTAAATCGTTCATATTTGATGGCTTCTGTTTATGAACAGCAATTTTCAATTCATACCACGAATAGGGAAGGAAAAGGAGAAGGCCATTCCATTACCCTAAGCTTATTCTTCTTAAACATTCTGAGGTAGTTTTTCGAAGAATGTTGTCTTGTTTAAAGAGGAATCATTTGCCAAATCTAAGCTAGATCATCATCATCATCATCAGCATTAGCATCATCATCATCAGCAGCATCAGCAGCAGCAGCATCAGCAGCCTTTTAGCGTCCGTCGGTTCAAAACAAAAATTTCTGAAGATCTACTAGACCTCTCAAACATGAGCGTCACAGAGCCAGTATTTCCTGAATTCATCTAGTTCGTCACACCATCTTACTTTCTGTCGGTCAAAATTTCGCTTATGATCTTTGGGAATCCACGCTGTGAGTTGCAATGTCCAGTGGTTGTCCGATATTCTTGCAAGATGCCCAGCCCATTGCCATTTGAGTTTTCTATGATACTTTGGGCTCCTGTCTTTTCTCAGATGTATTGAGCTGTCTTATGATCTCTCCATGTGAGGTTGAACATGATTCTCTCATGTGCACGTTGCATTGTTCTTAGTTCCAGGGTCAACCTTTTAGTTAGTTTCCATAATTTAGCCCCACAGGTGTCTATGGGTAAGATACATTGGTTGCATACCCTTCTTTTTAGGACTGGTTGGATTTGTGTTTTCTTGAAAGTAGAGCTTGCTTTGCCGGAAATTAGCCAACCTAGTGTGATTCTTCGCTTTATTTCTTCTCTTCTTATGACGAGATTCGTTTTCCTAGATAGATGTAATGGTTCTCTTTCTCCAGCTCTGTCTTTTCGATTTCGATCGTTGTGTCTTTGTCCCCAACATGTTTGTTGTAAATGACATTTGCTTAACTGATGTTCACGTGGAGGCCAACTTTCTTGCTTGCTCCATTTAGTTTGTCGAGAATTATTTGGAGATCGTGAAGGTTTTTAGCAAAGAGGACGATATCGTCAGCAAATCTGAGGTTACTTAGGTATCGGCCGTCTATTCTGATTCCTTTGTACTCCCATTTTAGGTTTTAGGTAATCATCTCAAGGTAGGCTGTGAAGAGTTTGTGTGAGCTTTTATCATCTTGTCTCATTCCTTTTTCTAGTTGGAAGGGCTTAGAGTTTTTATGAAAGCTTTTATGTAAACTTGTATCGGTAGATATGTTGCAATGCTCTAAGATATACTGGGTCTACACCTTGTATCATTGCATCCATGACTTTGAGAATTTTCACTTAATTAAAGGCTTTTATAAAAGTCGACAAATGCTACAGCCAGTGGCATTCTATATTCTGTTACTTTCTCTTCTAGTAGGTTTACTGAATGGAAATGGTCGGTGGTTGTGTAGCTTTCTTCAAATCCAGCCTGTTCTCATGGTTGGTTTTTATCTGGCATTGTGGTGATTCTGTTGGTGATCACTTTGGTGAAGTGTTCGTAGATGCAGTTGAGTAGGCTTATTGGCCTGTAGTTGTTGAGGTCTTTCAAGTTTCCTTTTTTTGTATAACAGCATTATGATAGCGATGTTCTATCCTTCTGGGACTTATCTTTGTTCGAGGCATAAGTTGAATAGAATCGCTTGTTTCGTAATGATGACTTCCAGCTTTTTTGAGTATGTCAATGGTGATGTTATCGGGTCCAGGGTCTTCTGGCATTTGTTTGTTTTATGGCTTGTTTCACTTCCTGCGGAGTAACTTCTGGGAAATCTTCGAATTGATTACTCTCGGCTCGTGTTTCCTGGTATTTTTTCTGCGATCTCTGTTTGGTGGAATATGTTTGTTTTTTTTTTGTAAAATTCATGGGAACGGTCGACAATTCGGTCCCAATCCGTTTTTGGGTTTCTATTCGCCTCGAGCTAACTAGTTATTAGTTGTTGTTTTTTTCCTGTGCTGAGAGATCTTCCAATTGTTTTTAATCCCTTACCCTTTCCAAGAATGATTTCAATGACTGCCGTCGTGTATCTTCTTTTGTCTTCTCTCCGTTACTTTTGGATGGTTTTGATGAGCTCTGTTGCTTCTATATTTTCTGTTGTTGTTGGTGGCTAGAGGTTCCTGCTTTGTGGGTTTCTTCTGAGAGTTAGCATATGGATTTTGAGGTCCGAGGCTTAAACACGCTGGCGACTTTAATCAGGGCAGTTGTTTGAGTGGTCACATTTGTTGCTGAGCTCATTGATGATGTTTTCTGCTTCTCAGTTCCAGTTTCAATGTTCGGGTGAATTCTTTTTGAACGGTGAGTGCTTGCAGTTTGACGTTGAACATTTTCCTGCGTTTTATCCAAGTGTTAATTTGAATTTTGCATCTTATCATTCTGTGGTCACTCCTACATTGACTTGATTTAGGATCTGCATATCCTAAATAGTGTCACTCTTGTCTGCCAGGATGTAGCCTATTTCGTTTTTGGTTCCGTGATTAGAGCTACACTTTCTATTGGCTTTGTTTTTTAAGGAAATATTCATGATTTTGAACCCATTTGCTGTTGCAAAATTCTCAAGATCTTCACTCCTCTTGTTCTGTGTTTTGTTTCCGTACTCGTCGAAGCATTTTTCATTGCTTAGTCTTATATGAACTCTACAATCTCCCATAATGATGTTAAAATATTTTTTTCATTCTTAGAGTACGGAATTCACGTCGTATTGTAAGTTGTTTATCTCCTCGACGGTTGATTTTGGAGTGGGGGCATGAACTTGGATAGTGTCCAGTTTATACCCCTTTTATAGATGTACATTGACACTAGCTACTCGGTCTAAGATGGCTTTGAATCCAACAAAATTGTCCTCAAGTTTTTTATGAATTGGAAAGCCGACTCAGATTTGTTTTCCTTTTTCTTTTCCATAGTGGTATAAAAGATGTTTGCTGTTTATTTTGATTAATTCCTCTCCAGGTCTTATCGTTTCTCCATTACCGGTTATGTCCTATTCAATGTTTTTGATTTAATTTTCAGTATCGATGAGATGCATGTCTGTACAGAGAATCTTAAGATTGTACGTTCCTATTTATTGCATTGTTTTCTTGGTGATGTTTTCGGGGTCATATTTGGGTAGGTGCATTTAGAGCACATCATCCCAACCCAAATAGGAACGGGTAAAACTGTTATAATATCAACCCTTCCGATTCCGGCACGTCCAAAGAAACGCGAGGGTAGACTAAAATCACAAGGGAAGTTTCAGTCAAACTGAAATTGCGTCTGACTGATGTCCAAACGGATCTGAAGAATATCGGAACAGATGTATTCCTCTCAACTTTGAACTGAAGAGAATTTCATGATCAAGTTGCACGAACAAAAAAAAAGTTACTTGTGAAAACACATAAAAAGGCTCGTTTAACAGCCGCTAAAAAGTCTTTAAACAAATTGAATGATTACTGGAATGCAATCAGACGAAACAGAAACTGGACTTTTCAGACATATCCAGCGACTTTATGTTTGGAGAAAAAGAAGAGAACACACAGTGTAGAAAATACCATGGTGATGGAAACGTTGTTTTAAGGGGTTGCTTCTACGCAGCGGGTAGTGGGACACTTACCAAGACACAGGGGAATGGATTCGCTGAAATATCAGTCCATTCTTCCGAAAAATATTTTAACCTCTGTCATCCAGCTTAGATTTAGAGAGGGACTCTATTTATAATGAAGCCATGATGTCCGACCAGGCCCTTACTTTTTGTTAAATATTCATATAAATATCTTCTTATTTTATATATCTATGTATATTTTTTTCTAGGATCAGGAGGGAAGGAAAATCTTTTCTCTTTCGTGGATCAAAAGTCAAGGGAAACTTTTCTCCTTCAAGGAGCCATATTTTTTTCAACTTTTAAGTGGTTGAATATGATGGGAGACTTTCCCTTCTTAAAGGAGTCAAAAATGAAGGTAAACTTTCTTCAACTTCAAGTGATCAAAAGTGAGGAGAAACTTATTTGAGATGAATGCAAATAGCTGACATATTTTTTTCATACTAAAACCTAGTTTCTACCGTTTCTTCCGAAATATGCATTTGTGTTTGCGTGTATGTGTTATCTTTGTATTTTACTCTCCTCATGAAGTTCATATATATATGTATGCATAATTATATCTATAAGCACATCAATGAGGGTGGATCAATTACATTATTAGCTGCATTCTCATCTGAAACTTCAACCTTATGATATCCAATCTAAGTGATTAATATTCATCACTAAATTAAGTACATAGACAAGGAAGGAGATCATGATTGAAAATAAATGCTTCTGTGAAATAAATGTTTTTCATGATTACCCTTTGGTTATTGATGTACCAAAGTTTATATGTAGTTTTATATTCATGATGATGAAAAATGCAATATTTCTAAATAGCAGTTTTTTTTCATGTAGTATTTGCTAATTTTAGCTCAAGGCTGCAAAAAATGGAACTCACAAACTAAGGCTTGTGAGATTCGACAGTCTTCCCTCTGAGCTGCCATAAGCATTTGTTCCCAGCATTTATCCAATATTTGTATTTTAATTTTTAGGAAACCTGATCATTGGCATTTGATTTGTCTGCTAAGATGGATATCTTTTAATATGTCGGCCATATTTTCACGGCAACAAATTGAATTTTCCCGCTACTGGGGACTTCATGCTAAATTCATTTCTTTGCCAAATTCCATATGGTTGTGAAGCGGCCAACAAAATTCGGACTGTTTATGACTAGCTTGTTCCATCCAGTCAGACAATTATTAAAGACTAGCAGAAGTACAAGACTTTCCCCGGGTCTCTAAATATTTTATATGTATACAGCTACATGAATTCAATATATTTCGTATCAATTGCTTTATGTTGATTTCATTCGAATTGTTACTTCAAAGCCACTATGAAAGTAGCTCTATCTTACTTTTATAAAATTGTACGAAAACATGAACAAAAATATTGGATTTAAAATGAAATTATATTCTTAAAAATCTTCTGGAAAAAATCGTTCAAATGTACTTATTTGAAATACCGCACTTTTTTACGTAATTATAGTGTGTGAATTATTTTTCTAATTAGATATCTTCTTCGAATGCTGATTGCATCATTTATTCTTATTCATGCCTTTTCAGAGGGCATCGGTGCGGAACAAACCCAGCTTATCTCAGTCGGGTTTTAACTCGATTCCTGTGTGACTAACCACTTGGCCACTGGCACCCACACTGTTATTTATTCAGAAATAAATAAATGTTTAGTCACAATACATAAGCATCAACAATTAAGGGGCATCCGGTTTACGCAGTGTCTCCATAGCAATTTTGACCGTAATTTCTATCTGTGGTGACCTTAAGTGACCCAATAAATCATCACCATCCATCCGACGTTCATCTTTGAGTCAAGATACCCCTGTAGATTGATTTTCTGCCTCCAGAGTCCAGCTGTTTAGCCGGCCATATGATGCATAGAGAAGCAACAACAACAGCAAAACAATCACAGACATTATGTCTATAGATATGCATATACATGTATGATTATGTTACACAAGTATTCAATTTATGAGTAATGTTTGATTATAACTCAAACGCATGTTTATGTTAAATGGGTTAATAAATTTCACAGTTAGCTACACTTTGCATGCATACACATATACATATATACATTCATGCATACATAGATGTGTGTATAAATATGTGATCAAGTATGTATCATCATCATCATCATCTTTTTAGCGTCTGTCGTTGGACATAGACCTTCACCAAGATTTGCCAGACCTCTATATCGTGGATGTCACTGAGCCAGTACTTTCTGAATTTATTTAGTCCGTCTCACCATCTTATATTTTGTCAGCCTCGATTCCGTATATGATCTCTGGGGATCCATGTTGTGAGTCATGATGCCCAGCGGTAGTCTAACATTCTTGCAGCATGACCGTCCCATTGCCATTTAGGTTTTCTAATTTCTTTCTATATTTCGGACTGCTGTCTTGTGATCTCTCCAGTTGAGGGCGATAAGGCACGATTCTCTCTTATGCACGTTGCATGGTTCTCAGTTTAAGGGTCAGTCTTTTGGTTAGGTTCCATGTTCCAGTCTTGTAAGTGAATAACGGGATGATGCCTTGGTTTTATACCCTTCTTTTCAGGACTAACAGAATTTTCTTGTTTTTGAAGGTTGAGCTGGCTCAACCTGAATCTTACCAACCTAGTGTACATGTGTGTAATATGTCTATATATTAATAAACAACGCATATGCATCTTAGCCTTAGTTCGTAAGTCATTACTCTTGGATTCAATCCTTGCTAAGTACACCAGTATTTTTGCCCTATGCCAGACTGGCCTAAATTTGCTCTCTCTCTCTCTCTCTCTCTCTCTCTCTCTCTCTCTCTCTATATATATATATATATATATATATATATATATATATATATATATATAGTACCAGTAAAAATGAAAGAATGATTTATTCAATAATTGCCACAGGATCTTGAAATTTATAGAAATCGTATCTCTTGGTAAATACTTCATGTGGGGAAAAGCTTATTATCGAAAGTGGTCAAGGAAAAAATATTCAAGAAAAATCTTGATAAAATACAGTGGGCAAAATAAGAGAGCAGGTTTATAATATCATCTTATGGTGAAGTATACGAAATAAAAATTGAGCATTTGGGAATTATTTAACTAAAAACAATTATTATGAATTATAGAGTCCTTTATTAGTAATTACCTAAGTACACTGACGCCCACAGAACATGGCAGATCTGGCGTAACTTTTTCCATTCATCTTTCAGTTTGCCAAATAAATCGGTCACAGAGCTGGAGTTTCGTTAACCTTGTGTCTCCTATAATATTCCACAAGTTCTCGATTTGATTTACGTCGGGATTTTGTGCGTCTCATGACTTCTGTGTCCTTGTCTTCCAAAAAAAAAAGAAGCTTTTATTCGTTTAGCAGTGATATAGAAGGCACTGCCCTTCATAAAAATGGCTGGCTGGCTGGTTGGGAGATGCTTGTAGAGGAGGAATTATATATTGCTTCAATGGTTAGATACATGTTAGCATTTACTGTCCTATTAATTCGCACAATAGGTCCAACTTCCAAAAAGGATATTTCCCATACCATGACATTTCCCCCTCCCAACTCCCGGATTTTTTGACACACTTCAGTTTAAGTCTGTCCCCTGTATAAGGTCGAACAAACTCTCCGCCGTCAGATCCAACTGAATTGAATTTACTCTCAACATGGAAATGAACTTCATTCTGAAAAACTTATTCGTTTATTTTGCATATTCAAGTCTAGACCTCTTATTCTTTTTACTTATAATAGTTTTGGTGGCTGGAGAAAAAGCTTTCGATCCCAATTTGTTAATACGTCAGGACTGTACGGTGGCTCACCTCCTTGTTGAGTTTAGCTTTGATTTGCCATAAAATTTCCACTGAATTGTTGAAAGGATCATTTGTGGCATGTATTTAAATTACGCTGACCTCTCTATGAACGTGTCTCACATAGTCGGTCCACCTTTTTTTAGCGAACAAGAGATCTTATTTTGTCTTACAATTTCGAAACACTCAAAATTATACCTTAGGGCCAGTCCAGCTCTCTTGAAACCAGAGAGAGAGAGAGAGAGAGAGAGAGAGAGAGAGAGAGAGAGAGATTCTATCAGTCTTCATCTTGGCGATTCGTTGTCGAACGGCTACAGTCTCTTTGACGTATTCCAGCATATTTGGCAACTGATGCAACAGTGATAACATTGCCACTTATCGTTTAATGAGGTCAATATTAACATATGCCTGTAAGATATTTCTAAAACGCGACGAAAACTCAACCGCTCTTTTTTTGTTCACGGTACCTTTTTCAAAAAAGGTATTTATCTAATATTATTTTCTATAATTACTTTCGATAACAGCTCTTCAGTATATGAACTATATAAACCAAGAGCCACAATTTCTATAAATTTCAAGATCCTGTGGTAATTGCTATTAATTAGAAATACAATTCAATAAATCATATACATATTTATATATATGGTGAGTGTAAAATGAATTGAATTGTAGAATCATACTTACAAGCTAGCTTTATTGTGGACGTAACTTTTTATTGAGGTTAATTCTGTATATATAAATATATATATATATATACGGACCAAAGTCAGTGAAGATGAATATCTGCGAATATTTTATCACCCTTCTACTTGTTTGCCTGTCTTCGCATTCGAACTCAAATGTACATTAAGATACGTCAATATATGTATATATTTAAAAGGCCTCTTCAGATTGAAAAGGAGATAGCAAGTGGATATGCTTGTCCTTGTGTGTATGTCCCTCTGTGTGTATATGTGTACGCACGCATGTGTACAGTAATTCCCTGGCTAGCGTGACATTAATGTCCAATAAAAGTTGGTGATCGGTGGCCAAGATCCTACCTTGTTTGGCTCCTGTCGGCAATTGGCTTTTGGTGGTTCAATCGTTCCAAAATCATTGGCAGCCTTCGAAAAAAATCTCACAACGATCTGATCTTTGAGAAAACCCAATAACAACCCGAAAGCAAAAAGCAAGAAACAAAAAAGAACTTCCATTTATGCTCTGTAAGGTTGGGAAGAATGGTGCAACGGTGAGGACATCCACTAGAGGAGCCGACAGAACGATTCTGATCCCGACACATAAAATAGATAAATTATAAAACCAAAAAGAAACTTCAAATTTAGCTGGACACTTTCAAGTGTATCATCGTACCATTTGGATTCCCTAATGAAGAGTGAGGGCGATGCTGCACACTCTTTCTCGATCTTTTGAGGACTTCGTGGATTATAAGCTGAAAACAATGAAGCTGGAGGTCTGTTGCTGTGTGCCGTCCACGAGAATAGCACGTAGAAAATCGATATTTGTTGGGCATAAGTTAGATCCATTCAACACTCAATAAGATACAGAGTTACTAAGAACAGTTTATGAGACTATTGTTCTGCAGCCGGTCTGTGACAGAGATTGGCAAAACTGAGCCAGATTAGGCATGATGCTGTATTCAGGAAGCAATCCCACTGACAATGGCTTGCGAGTAGCATGCCAACTTCAAGGTACGTATTCTGTAGATATTTGTTTGACTATATCAGTAAGATAGCATTCGTAGAGCAATAAGTAAAAAAGCAAACACAAATAACTTGCAAGACGCGCTATACTTTCCCGATGGGACCTTTTCGTAAAAATAATATAAATGAAAAACGAAAATGCGTAAAATCCTTCAGCCATAATTTTGCAATATCTTACTTGTTACAGAATTCGTATTCAATACTGGTTAAAATTCGAGTCTCGTTGATTCTATAATATTCATGTAGAGCTCGAAAAAGGTCTCAAAAAGTCCTCAGTTAACCGGGCCTATATACCCCTTTGCTTGTAACTTGTTGCAATATGTAATAGAGTTGAAACCCCAACGTTTTACCTCGTGTACTTATTGATCTTTTCAGTTATGAACACTATTAGATTTACTGAAGGACCCGATCAGAGGTGGACGTATTCGAACAATCCTAGTCACTCCAATGTGTTTGTAAGATTTTTCTTCTTCTTCGTCTCATTCTTTTCTCCTGGTCTCCTCCATTTTTGACAGGACACGAATTAGGTGTCATAAACAATATTCAGTTGTGCAATTGCGAAATGAGAGGAAACAGCTAAATCACCTTCCTTTTCGAGTGGATATTTTTATTTTTTGTCGTTTTTATACTTACAAAATGGCGTTGTCTTTTCGATGTTAGAATACGGTCATTTGTCTTCGATCACAATCAATTAGTTTCGACGCCATATTTGTTTTCTTCTGTGTGCGAAAAGATATTTCAAGAGAACATTGTACCAACTGCTCTACACTTCTGCTTGGTAAATTATCATGTATTTCCACTAAACTTATACACCATGATACTTATGCTTCTGTGGGTTTCGTTTTTGTAGTTGGAATGGACCAGATGTTTACCAAAGTTAACTTGTTATTATGCACAACCACAGGACTTGGATTAGGGAAGTTTCAGAAAAGTTTGAGTACGGTCTGTAGTTATTGGGTATCTTTTGTCATGGTACGTTCGTGATGATGTAAAGGAGCTATAGGCTTCTGTTCTTTTGCAGCAAAGATATTGACGTCTCTCTCTCTCTCTCTCTCTCTCTCTCTCTCTCTCTCTCTCTCTCTCTATCTATCTATCTATCTATCTATCTCTCTCTTGCACACAGAATACTGTGAAATTTAGAGCATAATTTTATATCTATTGATGATAAGCCATCACTGCCCGGGGGGTAAGTAACTGCTGGCCTACTACAAGAAAAATGATAACTGATTTATTGTCACACTCACACAACTATATTTATTTGGTAATGATATAGTATCCCGGGTACCAATTACAATGAAGGCGTGACATACGTACGCAGGAATGAATGGAAGAAGGGAGAGAAAGAAAATATTTGATTCTGAAGCTTGTAACTCAGCAAAATTGCTCATTAATGTATAAAAGCAGAACAGAAAAGACGTACTCAAATTGAGAGAGACAGACTGAGGTGGAAAGAGAGAGAGAGAGAGAGAGAGAGACAGACAGACAGACAGACAGATAGACAGACAGACAGAGACAGACAGACAGACAGACAGACAGAATGGATGAATTGAAAGTTTGTCATGGATTGATGCAAATCTTCAAAAGACAAGACGTCGTTATCTGGCTTCTCGTCTATTAAAACATCACTAAGAGTAATACATTTGGATGACTTTTCTCAAGAGCCTCAGGATGATTTTAGTTGGAATACAATATATTATGGCCTGATACTACTTATTTTTATTACTGAATCGGTGATTATAGATTTTGTATAAAGTAACTCAATGGAAGTTTATTTCCTTGAGAAGAAAAAAGTCTTCTTTAAATTTGAACAGATATTCACCTAATAGCATAGATATTTTCGATTTTTATCCAAATCAAGGGGTAGTATCTGCTTTTATCAACTCAACAACGATTGGAGGTTGAGAAGAATCGCTGTTGATATTCAGATGTAGAAAACACACACACACACAAATCCGTTTGTTGCAAAATAATCCGATAAAATGCTAGTAGTGTTATATAAATTGACCCTTCAAAAGAAACTATTCACTAACAAACACAATGATCACGCACAAATACACGTACGTGCGCCTGAAAATATTCACTAACAAACACACTGATCATACGCACACACATTTACATACACACATGATCAAAAGAAAGCAGAAAACAAACATATACAAATAAACATATTTATTAAAAACAAACACATCGGTCATACAAGCCCAAAAGAATGAAGAAAACAGACACCCACTCCACCCACATATATCAATCAACACTTCTCTGGAGCCTAAACAACACATATCATCTTTCTTCATCTCACCCCTTCTGTGGCAGGAAACACCTCGATTTTGAACCTTTCTACCCCACACCCTGGATATTCCACACCCTTTGTCTACACAAATAACCAGCACCAATCAGCTATGTATTAACCCTCAGTTCAGTACACCATTCGGACTTGTGAGGAACTGCATCTACTACAGTCTTTCGGCATTGCAAAAGCGATTTTCCAATAAATCTTTAAAACGGCTTTTTACTCAAGCTATTGTTAGAAGAAAAAATGATTTACTCATTATAGAATGTGTTCATAAAATATGAATCGAGGATTCTTGTGAGTCAATTTCGATTTAAATTCATTAATTTTATTTTTGAAAAACTTTTATTTAATTATCCAGAGATGGTATAAAATTTGAAATACATGGAAAATGAACAAAAATAAACGAAAGATAAAGCAAAAGAAAAGATTGTTAAATCAGGAAAAAAGATTACATATATATATTCTTTGAACATAGAGGAAAAGGAGGTAAGTCTGAAGGATTGTCCTCATACATATATAGTAATTATTGCTTAGAATCGATAATTTTCAAAAGCAATTACACCTGATTGGATAATAGAAAAATACGTTATTCAAATAGTCTTTATAATTACAAGAACGAAGCATGTTGTCTGTTGCTGATGACCGTGTTTGGCACGTAATGATGACATTCACCATTCGTGGTAATTCGTTATATATATATATATATATATATATATATATATATATATATATATATGTATATATTTATGAATAGCTAAGTTTACTGTGTTAGATATTGAGCATTGTGATTAAATATCATCAACATCAGACAAAATCTGTTTTTTTCTATTTCTTTCTTTTTGTATTCATGCAAATTGAAAATACATTATGAAGTATATATACGTGTGTGCACGCATGTGTGTGTGTATGTGTGTGTGTGTGTGTGTGTGAGAGAGAGAGAGAGAGAGAGAGAGAGAGAGGTGTATGTCTGTCACGCTATAAAAAGCACCAAAACATGTGAGCGGGGTGTCTATTTACAATGTAACCATAATATCAAAGGGGGAACTTACTTTTCTGTCCGTATACATATTTTCTTATCATATATGTTTATACTTAGATTCTTTGATGGGTTTAAAGTGAAAGTGAACATCCCCACCCTTAAGTAGTCAAAAGTCAAGGGATACTTTTCCTCCCTGCTAAAGGTCAAAAGCGATGGAAGATTTTTTTCTCCTTTTGATATATTCTCTTATATACATCTAATGTATATATCATATCTTTCTCATATACCTTATATATGAGAAGTGTCTGATTGTCTGTCTCACTATAAAAAGCCTTGATAAAGGCCAAGTCCAACCAAATTTACCATGCACACCCAAAAGTTGAAAAAAAAAAAATGATTATTTTAGAGGGTAGTTCTTGCTCTTTCGAGGAGTCAAAAATGAGGGGTAAACTTTTTTCTCTTCTAATTGGTCGAAAACCTTACCTCACTTTTCGTCTGATACTTATACCTACTAATTTGAAGGGAACACCCTTCAAGGGTTAAAGATGAACAGAGACCTTCTCTTAACAGGAAACTACTTCAAATAGTATCTGTATCTTTACGGATATTATACAATACTCTCCCTAAATAATGAAGGGACACCTAAGGGAACCCAGCATTCCGAGTCCCTAAATGTCTAGCTTCAGACCTGAGTGGAAGAAAACTATTTCACAAGTTTGAAAACTTTAGACTATTTTTACACTTAGAATAATTTTACCCGGCGTAGCTAGTATATATATATATATATATATATATATATATATATATATATATATATATATATATATATATATATATATGGCAAGGTTATGTGCTGAAACTCTGCCTTCAGCTAAGCTGCTACATCGTCATCAACGACTATTTCCGTGGCCCCTCCCCGAACCTTCAAAATCTGTGCATTTTCACGTTTAGTAATAAATAACTCTCCAACTTTGGTAAACATTACTTGAAACCTAAAAATTCGACGCTTACACGTTCGGTGTCCATGAGATGAATATAATGGAAGCAAAACTTCTTACGAAATTACTCTCAATTTTATCCTTATATAGTAAGAATATATGCCCCTAGTGTGAAAAAATAACTCAAACACCATATGAAACTTGAAGAGCCCTACTGTCCTGTTGTGACATAGGGGCTCGTTGCCTTGCACCCAATAAAGTTGTAGTCTCTTAATCACAAAATGTTAGTGAAAGGAAACCACTGTGTAAATACGAAGTACTTGATTCTTTCACGAGCTATATAACTGCTGCAAGTACATATGGGCACTTGTAAAAGATATATGATAGAAAAAAAGGATATTTATTGATGTAAGTGTAAACATGGATGGTTCGAGGTATGGAATCATTCACGGAGATAATCAATTAGGATTAGCGTTTGATAACAATGTATTTAATAATGTGTGAATCAATGGATGTTAACAGAACGAGTGGGAATAAAGGGAAGTAATCAAAAAGGGTAAAGAAAGGAAGGAAAGATAGAAGAGAAATTCATGAATGACGTTGAAAGAAAATCGCCCAAAAAAAAAGAAAGAAAAGGGGAATTGAAAATTAAGGAAGAAAAATAAAAGGAAAAAAAGGATAAGAAGGAAGATAACAGAAAGGATTAAAATGGTGATTGAAATGATAGAAAGAAAATGAAGGAAAGAAAGATCCAAAGAAGGAAAACATACCCTTCTTTTTGGGGGATTAGTGGGATTTTTTTCGTTCTTGAAATTTGAGCTTGCTCTACCGAAGGTTTGCCCTCTTAGAGTGATTCTTCACTTGATTTCTCCTTTCGAGGATTTCATGGACATACATTGTCCTTGGCAGATGGTGTGGTCTACTTCCCGTAGTCTTGCCTTTTGATTATGATCGTTGTGTTTCTATTTCCGACATGTTTGTTTCGCTGAAGTTCATGTAAAAGCCGACTTGCTTTCTCCATTCATTTCATCTAGCATTAATTGGAGATCGTGAAGGCTCTCTGCATATCTAAGATTGCTTAGATATTCACCGTTCATTCCAATACCTTCATTTTCTCAGTCTAGGGTTTCGGAGGAGCATCTCGAGGCAGGCTGTGAAGAATTTGGGTGAGCTTCTATCAACTTGTCTAACCCGTTTTTCGGAGTTAAAAGTGCTCTGAGTCTTTATGGAACCGGATAAAGGGGCTGCTGTGACGGGATATACATTGTAGTACTCTGACATAGACGGATTTTTCACGTTTTAGAGGGATAGCTTCAATGACCATGGGAATTTCCACTATACCCCGTCACAACTAACGCAATAAACAATGAATTGGAAACAAGTTCAAACAAAAGGAAAAATCCTGACCAAAATATGTCATACAAGAGAGGGATGACGACACCCGGACAAAAGAAGAAAAGACCCGGATACAAACCCTAAAAGGGAACTGAAGCATTTAAGTCATGATAGTACAAATAATAGTTGGTGAAATCGGAAAGGTACGAAAGACACTGAAAAAAAAAAATGGAGGGGTTGGAGATAAAGAAAGATTGAGACTGTACAGACCACGGCAGATATACGACCTTCAGTCGTTAGCAACAACCAGGATGAAAAAGGAAGCACAAACCATAGCGCTGCTGTGATATGCAAGAAGAGTGAGAAAAGGTTTGGAGACCTGAAGAAAGGTAACTTAGTTGTTATAAACAAGGAAAGGGAACATCTGTCAACTAGAAGATGTAACAGCCCCAGAAATCAATGAGGTAAAATTCGAAGAGATTTAAGGAATACTAAGACATAGTTCGAGGGATGCGAAAATTGAATATGTGGTTGAAGATGTTGTCGAAAGGAAATTATTTGCGACAGACCTGCGAAGATTTCATGTATCATTTGAACAATGTTTCTATTTACATGGAGGAAATACTTTCGATGTTGTTAATTTGTTCTGATTCAAATTTTTTTTTCTCTTCATGAACATTTTTACTTACATTCTATTTGTTTGTAAGCAGAGACAAGTGATACCGGTCAAACTCTAACCTCTTGTTTTTGGAATAGCAAAAAGCTGACAATATGAAAATATGTTTTCTTTCTTTCTTCCGCCCTTTTTTTGGCAGCAAGATGAGGTCTTCATAAATCAGGCTAAACCATATTCAAAACTTGGCACCGCTGTTATTTTATGACACAAAAAGTGCCACAGATAAAACCTTTATACTTTTAGATTGTTCGGGTCTTCGAGTTTGTTCTGATTTTTCTCCCCCACAAAAGGATAAAAATCAAACGGAACTCTTTTAGAATCTCCATCCGTCAAAATAAGGTTTTCGTGTCTTTGATTCTTGACTATTTTACGAGTGACATTTTCGGACATTTTTCCGTCCTGCTACGTCTCCCTTCCTCTCTTTTTATTTTCCCTGTCTTTCCCTCTTTATATCCACACACACACACACACACACACACACACACACACACACATATATATATGTATGTATATATATATATATATATATATATATATATATATATATATATATATATATATATATATATATATATAACGCTGCGCCAAATTTAGCCAAAGATCAACTTAATGGGATACTTATCGTAGAATTCCCTAGTAATAGCTAACCAGACTAGCACGCTATCATTGAGCACGCGCGCACATAAACACATACAAATAAATAACTATACGTAATCATGAGTATGTATGGATATATGTATCTACAGTATCGCCCATAAATAAGTACACCTTCACCGATTCTTTTCATAAATTGTGAATATGTTGCAGTCCAAAGATAGGTACACCCTACACGAAAAAAGTTAATTAATATCAATATTTGGGGTGACGGCCCATATTTTCTTATAGTCTTGATCGCATTGATATCACTACGTTTGCAAAAACAGCCACTGGAATATTTTTCTACTTCTACAGAGTTCTTTCTCTTCAAATCCATCTTGTTAAATAGCTATCATTCTTCTACTATTCGTTACAGTACATTCCACAAGTGCTGAATTGGATTTGTATCCGGTCATATGCTAAGCCAATTGAACACTTATACTTTCCCCTTTTGTTGTTTTTAGCTGAGTGTTTTCGATCATGGTCATACTGAAAAAGCCATTTTCCTAAAGCGTTTGCGTGAAGACAACATTTTCTCTCAATGTATTAATGTAACCTTCAGCAGAGTCCATCGATGAAATGCAGCCCACCAGTGCCATTAGACCTCATAAATCCCAGACCATGACATTTCCATAACCACGTTTTTTCATCTGACCACAACACGCTGTTTAGAAACGTTGAATTTTCATTTTTATTTACACAACCTTATTTCCCCTAGCAGTCATTATAATCATTTAACTGCACAATATTATTCATGTCGTCTTACGAAACTACGGCTCTAAAATATATAGGTTACTCCTCTCCGGTATTATTAGATAATTCTAAAGAGCAGAATCCAAGGGAGATGATTATTGGAAACTTCTAAGAAAGATCTATAATCTGTAAATTTTTATTAGATTTCTCGAGAATTGCTGACACAACAAACTTAAACTCGACTCTGCACTGCCTTGTGTACTGACAAATATATCTGGCAAATGTCAATTTCGTGCTATTGCCAGTTATCAAGTAATCGCTGTGCATTCATAGATTCCTACAATTGTTGTTAGATGTTGGAATTCACTGAGCAAAGCTTTGTTTGGCATATTTCTTCAATAATGATCCAGTACCTCGGCGAGACAGATGTGCATTGCTCTACTGGAGGTGCCCCATTCATTATGCCAATCATTTTATCAAACGATGATTACTCATTATGCTGAAGCCATCGGTAATGAGATCTAGCCCTGTCAGAGGATTCACATTTGGGAAGTTGAGCTAAGCTTAAAATATTTTTCTGCTTCCATTTGAATGTATGAATGGATAAATGTACGTATGTATGTACCAGGATTTAAATAGTGACATATGTTTCACAAATCTGTATTGAAATTATGTCCACTGACATATTTCACAATACTAATGTATGTATATTGATACATATATATTATGAAGTAAAGGATTCGCTACACAAACACACTTATTTTTTTGTCTTATTTGGGCTTCTTCAAGCGAATGGTTCGGCCTATTTTAGAATTGCAAAACCAATGTCTGAAATTGAATACTGTATACCATGCTAAGATATCAACCCAAGGAACCCTTAGAAGTGAAATATCATACAGGATTATCAAAAACACCCTTCAAACTAAGATTAACCAACCATATATCGTCAATAACAAACGCAAAATATGAAAACGGTACATCACTATCGACATATTATTGGAGACTGACCGATAACAACCTCCAACACACAGTAAAATGGAAAGTATTAAAACAAACACTAAACCAGAATATTGAAACCCTATGTTACCAATACCTGAATGAGAAATTTGAAATCCTCATGATTTAATATACATGTACATATTTCCTTATTTTATAAGTTTATATCTAATTATTTAGTGGTCAAAAGTGAAGGGAAGCCTTTTCCCCTTCAACGGTTCAAAAATGAACGGGAAATATCTTCCTTTTCTTTCGGTGCCAAAAGTGATGAGAAAATTTCCTCCCTTTAAGGGATCAAGAGTGAAAGGAAACGTGTCCCCACTTTGAGATATCAGAAATGAAGGGGAACTTTTTACCCGTATAGAGGTCAAAAGTGAAGGTGGATTTCCCTTCATTAAAGAGTCAAAAATTAAGGGAAATTTATTCCATTTTTAAGGGGTCAAAAGAGGAAGGAAACTTTTTTCCACGTGAGGGAAAGATGGATGGGAGTCATGTTTCTTTTCCTTAAGTGAAAGTTGACTTTTTTCAACTTTGGGAGATTAGAAGTGCAGGGAAACTTTTTCCCCTTCAAAGATCAAAAATGGACGGAATGTTTTCTTTACAAGTCTGAAACCGTCAATCCATTTTTTTCTCTTTGATATTTTACCTGGGTACTTCAGCTTGGGTACATAAAAACTATAATTCATGCCTTTGATCGAGCATTGAAGAGAATATAACCTGTGAACAGGTGTATGAAACTGAGGAACATAGCGAGAAAGAGGATTGAGGGAAAGAAAGAAAATCTCTTCTCTCTCTCTCTTTCTCAATATACATGCATATATATGTGCATAACGTTTCATCAGTCAAAGCTAACATCATCATACAATCTCATATTGTCAATGGACGTAATTCAGTGGTGAATATTAATCACATAGATCAAATAATATAGAGGGAAACATTCAGATCAAGATTGAGCTAATAACTACATTTCAGGGTGCGAATAGTAATATCTACACTGTTCCTGATTAAGTAAACGCTATAATCACCAACATTGAGTATTAAAATTGTCTTTGCAGCGGGAATTTCATTGTCTGGTCAAGTATCAATGAAAACTTATACTTGAGTGAATTGTTGGCACCATTTTCATCTTCCTTTGCTTCTGGTGTAAAAAAAAATGAATTTTGCAAAATTAATTACCCTGTTTCTTTTATGCCAGTTGAATATTGAGAGAGAAGAAAGACTATTGATTCGATAATAAACAAAAGGACAACGATTGGCATAAGGAACTTAATGAAGATTTTAAATGACTTCAAACATTGAACAAGTGACCAAAAAAAATTGGTGACTTTAGTATCTATCAACCTATCAGTGTATGCATTCTCAATCCGTCTATCTGTATATACTTGTCCGTGTATCTATTTTTGTGCACATGTATAGTGAAAAATCTGCTCAGTTATATGATTTATTCAGATCGTTTGATATGAATATATATATATATATATATATATATATATATATATATATATATATATATATATATATATCAATTTATCTCAATCCTTTTCTCTCTGTATATATGTATATACATCAGGATGCGCCTCATGACGTACTCTTATATATATATATATATATATATATATATATATATATATATATATATATATATATTGAATATGTATATGTATATCAGAACAAGGATCCTTGCATGTTTGCATAAATGCTCACCCCGTGTAAACACAAACATTCAGATTAGCATATATTTTTCAAACATGTATATTTGCATGCGTGTGTACCTGCTCACGTGTTCTGGGTGGATGTATCTATGCATTTAACATGCATTCACGCACACTCACACACAACATGTACACACACACACACACACACACACACACACACATATATATGAGAAGAAATAAAGGATTTGCTAAACAAACAAGTTCATATTTGGGCTTCTTCAGGTGAATCGCCTGAGAAGCCCAAATAGAGCAGAAAAATAAACGTGTTTGTGGAGCGAATCCTTCACGTCATCGTATTCTAAACTCAACTTTAACTTAGCTTAATGTTTAATGCGGAATGTATTGAGCACTTAATGAAATAAACCTATCACACATCGGATATTGCATTATGTTATTATATTATATCACATCAAATCATATCCCTGATTTTTATTATATACATACATACAAGACAAAAGTCACAAGAAGAGTTCTTTCCTTTGTTTTTCATAAGTCTTTCTTTCCTTTTTCTCTCTTTCCTTCTCTCTTTCTTTCTTTTACCTGCGTCTTTTAGGATTCCATTTACATTCCCTCACGCATACAGCCATATACATATGCATACACACACACAAAACAATAAGCATCTTGATGTTGAATATAGAACGGAAAATGTAGCGAGAACGTTATTAAGGATTAATCTTGAGGTGTCTTTACTTGTCATACAAACCGGAATGATATTGCCATAAGTTATTACTCGATTTTATTTTTCTCTCTGTTGTTCTTCTGAACAATTCCTTCCCATTCTACCCGCTCTATTAAATTAGTAATTCTTTTTTCTTTTTCTTTCTTTCTTTCTTTCTTTCTTTCTTCCTCTCTATCTTTCTCTTTTCTTTCCTCTTCCTTTCAACCATTCTTTCTTTCCATCTTTCTTTCATTCATTCTTTCACTATCTTTCTTTATACAATTCTTTATTCATTTCGATCTTTCTTTCTTAATTTCTTTCTTATATTCTTTCTTCCTTCCATTCTCTCTTCGTTTCATTCATTTCCCCCCTTTCTTTCGTCCATTCTTTCTTTCTTTCCGTCTTTCTTTCTTTCTTTCTTTATTCATTTATTTCTGCCAATCTTTCTCTCTTTTGTTCTTTCTCTCCTCTTTTTTATGTATCCACATTTCAGAATTTCCACTTTCTTTCGTTTTCCTGTCGTATCTCCGAGCCAAAAACTAATGTTTCCACTATTTTTGATTTGTCTTCATAATGCACATAACCAACATTAACTCCCCTCCTTCGTACATATGGTCGTTTTGGGGGTCACTTTTTATCTATTCATCGGTCCGAAATCGGCTAAATTGTTGTAGGGATTGCAGCTGAGATTTCGGACAATTATTAGTGAGTGAAGAAACACGATAACATGAGAGGTTTAGTGAGAGGTTGGGAATCATGGATAGAAAGTTGTGTCTAGAGAAGGAAACGACATTCAATCTGGTCCAAAAAGTAGGAAAATGAAAAATAGACGATTAGGTAGATTGATAAACAGTTATAAATGGTTTATAGTAGTTGAATCGACGGATTATGGATATTTTGCATCTATCTACCTATCTATCTATCTATCTTTCTATCTATCTATCTATATATATATATGTATATATATGTGTGTCTCTGTGTGTGTTCGTGCGTGCATGCGTGTCTACATGTGTGTCGTGAAAATATAGGGAGATATGGAAAGACTGACAATACGTAGGCAGATAGATAAACTGAAAATAGATCGATAGATAGATCAATAGATTGATAGATAGATACTGGCAATACATTGGATATATATATATATATATATATATATATATATATATATATATATATATAGATATAGATAGATAGATAGATACATACATACATACATACATACATACATACATACATAGATAGACTGGTAATCGATAGATTGAGAGGTGGATTTTGGCTATAGATAGATACTGGCAATAGGTATATATATATATATATATATATATATATATATATATATATATATATATATATATATATATATATATATATAGACTAACAAAAGATAGAGACATAGATACTTGCAATAGACAGAGACTGGCAATAGATAGATGAATAGGGACTGACAATACATAGATAGATTGGTCGATACTGATATATATATATATATATATGGAGAGAGACAGAGAGAGACAGAGAGAGACAGAGAGAGACAGAGAGAGAGAGAGAGAGAAAGAGATAGAGATTGGCAATAGATAGATAAACGGAGACTGACAATAAATTGATAGACAACACACGGATACCGACAATAGATTTATAGATATGTACTGTACTGGCAATAGATAGATAGATAGATAGATAGATAGATAGATAGAAAGAGACCGACAATAGATAGAGACTGGCAATAAATTGCTAAATAGAGACTGATAATTGTGAGACAGGGACTGATAGATAGATATTGGCAATACATACATGCATGCTGACAATAGATAGATAGATATTATCACTATATAGATACCGACTGGCGATAGATGGATACTGGCAGTAGATACATAGCTTGAGACTGGCAATAGATAGATTGATAGATAGAGACTAACAATATATATATATATATATATATATATATATATATATATATATATATATATATATATATATATATGGAGATACTGGCGATAGATAGATATGTAGAAAATAGCAAAAGATAGTTAATTGACAGACTGCGATACATAGGCAAATAGATGAAAAGAGCAGCTGGTAGAAGTAATGGTTGATGCAATGACAGGAAGAGCGAGGGACGGGAAAATCATAAGTGACAACAATATCCACAACAACAATTTCCTTCGCTTTTTGACCCCTGTCCAATACAAACGGGGTCAGTCACGTGACCCTGTCCGACTGGACCGTCGCACAGTAGTCTTGAGCCCAACCATCCGACCTGCCCTCACCCACTGTGCTTTCTTCATCTCCACCGTCCGATCAATGTCTTTCGCCGACATTTTAGCCCTGTCGATTGGACTTCTAATAGTAAAATGTCTCCGACGTTCCTTGCGTCCATCTGTTTTTCTTTTTGACCATTTTCAACCGGATTTTGATCCTTTCTCGTCTCTTCTTTTTTTTTCTCTTCTTCTGTGGACATCTTTGTGTTTAGGGGATTTCTTTTCATTTTCCTTCTCATTCCCTATATTTGCTCGTTCGAGTTCATGTTTCTCATACTGAATCTTTCCTTTTTTTTGTTTCTTTTTCGTTCCCTTTCTTTGATTTACCCTTACCTCCATGGTTCCTTCTTTCTCTCTTCTTTTCTTTTTTTATTCATTTTTTCCCACTCTCCTTTGGTTTTTCATTCTTTTTTTCGTTTTTCTCTTCTTTTTCCTTTCTCTCTCTCTATCTTTTCCCTTTCATTCTTTCTTTTCTTAAATTTCTTTTCCTCTTGTTTTTCATTTCCTTCTTACTCTCCTTTTTCAATACTTGTCTTACTTTTTCGTTCTTTCTCTCAATACTTTTTATTTTTTCTCTTTCTTTCTCTCCACCTTCGTTTTCTTTCTTTCCTTTTCTCTATCTTTACCCCGTTCTTTTTCATTTCTTTCTCTCTTTTTCTCCCTCCCCCCAAGTAACCACACCTTTTTGTCCTTCTATCATGCATTAACAGATTCTCTGGCGCCTTCTTTATCATCTGTTTTCCTCTTTCTTTTAACTTCCTCATTATGTCAACAAAAACGCCCCCTCTAAAAAACGGTTTTTGATGGAGGGTTCAGTTTGCAGTCTGGGTGTACCACTAAATTGGTCACTAGTTTGAATCCGCTTGCTTTTTTGAAAATTCAGACTTTTTAGTGATTATTGCCCCCCAAAAATTGGGAGAAGTAACTTATTCATTGATCACCCCTGCTTCAAAGATCTTAATTGATCACCCCAACACGGCATGCTACCGAAAGAAGTTAGACACGTGACGGTTTCTATTGAGTGACTAGCTAAAATTCCGCCCTCTACACGAATTCTTTGTAAACATCCCAAACCGCCAAATGATTCAAGGACAGTGTGTTTGATGTTTTGTTAAACATAAAAAATACAATACAATTATTACCCGTTCATTATTCCCTTGTTGACTCCTCTTTCATATGAATATGCTAAATGTAAATAAACTGGAATAGCCATCTTGTGTGCATTAATAAGTAAGTATGGAATTGGTACTGAAACACATAGAATCAGAACTGAAACTAATGGAATTGACACAGGAACGTGTGAAATCGGTTCTTGAATGCATTGATTTGGTACTGAAATGGATGGAACTGGTACTGAACCGCAAAGAATTGGTACTGAAACGAACGGAAGTTGCACGTACACGGATAAAGACGGTGATTAAACGCATGGAATTGGTACCGAAATCCTCCAAGATTTACATTACTTCATTGTCTCAGGCCATTTTCCCACTTCTTCATATCTACTCACACAATCACTGACATATCCGATGGAAAAGACGCAAAAAAGAGATGAGCGAAAAGAGAGGAAGAAAAGTAACAAAATAGATTATTGAAGAAAGAGAGAGAAAAAAGAATGGATGGATGGATGAAAAAAGAATGAGAGAAAAGAAAAAAGAATAGAAAAAACAATCGACAAGAAAATTAGAAGAAAAATGGGAAGATTGAAAGGCAAAAGATTTGAGAATAGAAGTGAAGGAGAATATAAAGTGACTGAAGAAAACTAAATGAAAGAAAGAATGAAGAATGAAGAAAGCAAAACCGTAAGGCAGAAATAAAGTGAAGATGAACTACAAAACGAAAGAAAGAAAAGAGAAGATGGATGAAAAGAATTCACCAGGAGAATAGAATCCAGGTGAATCATGAATAGTGCAGTTTGTTCTAAAATTCTTGGTACTTCTCAAGATCGAATTGTTCAAGATCTTACCATGATTTGATGTGTTATCTTTCCAGCTTATACTTAGTTACATTAATTTGTACAGCAATAGTTAACCGCACTAATCATCTATATTCAAGGTATTCATGGAATGGCGAATTGGAAAAAAAAAGTGAAAAAGAAAGGACAAGGAAAGCATAAACACTAAAGAGAGGACGAGGAAGAGGCAAAGGAAAAGGAAGAAGAAATACATTTTCCTACCTACACTCAAGGTAAGTATGTTTATAAATTTTGAGATTCTTTGTTGTGGTTCTTGAAACAAAATTAAACACCGCTGTCGCAAGAGAGACCCAACAAACACTTTTGATAAATTCCTCAGCGACATTGTGATTCCCTCCTTTCCATCAGAAAAGAAAATGCTCTTTGGCAGAGAGAGAGAGAGAGAGAGAGAGAGAGAGAGAGAGAGAGAGAGAGAGAGAGAGAGAGAGAGAGAGAGAGAGAGAGAGAGAGAGAGAGCAAAAACAAAGCACAGCTGAAGGTCACCACCAGGGAGACCGAGTGGCCGGCGGATCGGTCGGACATAGTACTTGAATGTCCAGTTCCCAAACCCTTATGGGCCAAGAGAAGAGAAAAGCTTGGAAAGACAAAAACTGGTAGAAAGAAGATGAAGAAAGAAGGATGAAAGTGCCTCAAGTTATTTCCCTCTTTTGGGAGAGTGACCCTGATTGATTAGTTCGTTGCAAGTGTTGTGGGAACGCCAAATATACATCATAGATCGCCGAACTGTCAAACAGGCTTCAGGATGCAACACCGTAGTTGCTTGGTTGATCGTTGTAGCCCTGTTCAACATCATTATTAACTGTTCAAAACCCTCGGGGCGAGATTTGCGAAGGTTTTTCTTTTCTTGACAACTTCAAATAGTCTAGTTCACTTTCCCACCTCGGTTATCGTTTGTTTTTCAACTTTCTCTGTTGATTTTCGTTTATTTTTGGTTGGTTTTGAATTTTCTTCGTCTTCGCTCGTTCTGCTCCAAATTTCCCTCCCCATCTTTTTAGGGGTCATTTTAGATTCTCTTCATTTTATGCTTCTTGGTGTGGCTTCTTCATTTCTTTTCTTTTTTTTCCGTATTACTTTTTTCGAAACTTCTTCTTCTTCTTCTTCTTCTTCTTCTTCCTTTATTCAAGTCTACTTTTGAACCTCCAGTTTCATAAGAGTTCGCAAGTGTAAATCTTATCCCGCATAAAACCATTTAAAATATTCCACATGACGATGTACTTTACTTACATAATTATCCAAAGTATAATAAGTTTTCTCGGCGCAGCAAAGGAGAACTGGTTTTGGCTAATAATTTGTAAAGAAGTATCCAAAGAAAAACGACGTCGTTTCCTGCCAAATGCTCAGATAGGAATTTTAGTTTTACTTGACATCGCTTTGCAAAGATTTTTTTCCTCTTCAAAAACACACGAAAACGTCAGGGCAACTTGATAGGCATATCAGAGTTTTTAGGGTAATGAATTTTTATGGATGGAGAGGGAGAAAACATTTTATCTCTAAATAAAATGATTAATATATGCAGGTCTGGTTAGTCACTGGATAGGGACCGTCACGCGACCAGCATCTTTTCGCTGCATGTTATAGTGGGGGTGATCATTTAAAGATTGGAAAAAAGGGGATCAATGGATAAGTTTTTTCTCCCGTCTTTCGTTGGTCAGTAATCACTACAAAAGTCTGAATTCCTAAACAACAAGCGTGAATGCTGTCAGACACAAACTAAGAGATTGATTTAACATAAACTTAGTTTGCAAATTGAGCCCCCATGGGAACCAATTTATCGGTTGGGGAGGCTTAAAGAAAAACGAAGTGGTTTCATAGTCATAATGGATATGGTTCACCCTTTTCACATGATAGATGAATAGCTAGACAGCCAGACCAACTTAAAAACTAAAGAAACACATGTTGACGGTTTTGGTGGTAGTTCTGGCTGACAGTTTTTGATAAAGAGATTAGATGTTTCCCCCTGCTTTCACATTTTCCACCTTTTCTTTTTCCGTCTTCACTCATTCACGTGTTAGGGTCGTGTCGTGAATAATTACTCACGATAAGCAGTCGGTCGACCTTTATATACTAAATTGTCATCAAAATACTTTACACACCGTAAATCAACAAATTATTCTAACAAATAAAACTTTTAATTAATATTGCATTTTTGAATGTTTTAGAGCATAATTTGTCCCAATCAGAAAATTAAAAAAGATTAAATTGATTTACATTCTTCAGGGATTTATTTTTCCTCAAAATAAACAACTTTGTGTCATGATTGATATAATCTGAGATGACAAAAGATTAAAGAACAGAGGGTTGTTGTCTAAAAATGTATTTCCATTATCTTTCTTTGTAAAGTGTCCTTTGCACAAAATACTCAATAATCAATGAATAAATACCGAAATTTCTGTGAAATTTCACAAATTAGTTGAATCTTGGTAGATTTCTCAAAATGTAAAATAAGTCAGTTTTGGCTCTGGAAATTGTCCACTTGATTTTTCTACCTGTTCCATTTTAACAATTTTGAACACAACTTTCAAAAGCAACTTTGCTATGAAAGAAAATAGTAGTGGGACAATAGTAGTAGCCAAAGGTTTTTAAAAAAGTAGATATGGGGCTATCATGGATTTTCATCTGTGACTCATGACAAACATTTCAAAATTGGTGACACTGACAACTGTTTTCAAATCAATTTTCGTATTAGCGATGGATATAATATGATATTGGAGTCATAATTGAATTTTGTACCCTACCTAGTTCTTTAAAATTGTCATTTGAATAATACTTGCAAGCACATGGAAAATTCAAGATGGTGGCCATGACATTTAGTTTTTTTAAAAATATTTTACCGTGATTGCATTAAAGTTGCGGAGACTATTCTGATATGGATGATATCGGTTTCAAATCATACATTCCTTATGCTGCAGAATTATAGTTGGAACTTTGGAATAAACCAGAAGCTTCCTTCTGTCTCAAAATTCAATGCTAGAAAGGAATGATTACAATAACTGCCCAGAGGTGGGGTTTATCGAAGAAATTCTATTCAGCTGTAGAGGGGCAGCTTAGCTGAACATTTCACGTCAATTTTTCATTTTGTGATAAAAACATAAATTTTGGTACACTTATAGCTGAAGACATTCCATTCTGAAAACGATCAGCAAGTACTTTACAGAAGCAGAAATCGAAACAAGCCACTCTTCCCCATTTATGGAATGGAGGTCTGTTTATACAACCTCTGTTTCCATAAGCTACAATACTTTTGAGCATAGGTAGAAATTTTGCCCGCCTTTTCTCCTACGCTTCTTGCTGATGTTAAAAGGTAAAGCAGAATTATGCTTGGTGGAAGATAAGATAATAACAATATACTGAAACATACAATGAATTTATTGCATTCAGTTACAAATATACTCTGAATTGGAAATCATTGACTTTTTATACATAAAAATGAACCTTTATGATTTTTGTCATTGTAGGCAGTGCCTGCCTTGCCTACCCGAACGGTCCATCCCTGATGCACACACATACATGCACAAACACACGCACACGCACAAACACACACGCCCCCCCCCATATATATATATATATATTCTGGAAGCAGATATGTAAGTGTGTGCTTTGTGTACAATATATTTTCTATAATTCTGATAGGTAAATGAGTATGTGTTTAAGAGTAAGGGTGGATGTGCTTTTGTATAAACACCTTGTTATCATCATCACTACTATTATTATTATTTTTATTATTATTATTGTTATTATTATTATTATAGTCTGTATTAGTTTTAATATTTAAACGTAATTCTATATGATATATGTATGTATATACGAAAAGCATTTGTGAAAGAACGTATGGATAGGAATTGATTGCTTTCTGTAGTTTTGAAAATGGTTTGGATGTTCACGGAGGATGAGAAAGTATTTTACTTGTATGTTAGGGAGGAAATAGAGAGGTTGAATGAGATTTGAAATAAAAAGGGAACAGTCGGAAAAGCGATGAAATTGAAAGAAAGGAAATAAGAAAAAAGAAAGTAAGAAAGAAAGAAAGAAAGAAAGAGAGAAAGAAAGAAAGAAAGAAAGAAAGAAATGTGTAAATAAAGAGAAACAAGAAATAAGAAAAATAAAAATAAAAGATAGAAAGGCTTTGATATAAAATAGAAGAAAAGAAACTCAAAGAAAAAAAAAAGACGAAAAGGAAATTGGAAGAATATGGAAATTCAATTCGAATCAAGAAAACACAGAATTCAGGAAAATAAAAAAAAATCTTCAGAAATAAAAATAAAGAATGAAGACAGAAATAGGAAAGAAAGAGAAAAACAGCAAAATGATTAATATAAACGAAAGAGAAGAAAAGAAAATTAATAAAATAAATGAAGTAAAGAAAGAGCAAACGAGTAAGCAAAATGGAGAATAATGCAACCTGAAATATGAGAATCAAATAGTAAATATGTATGCGCCTGCGCAAAGCCATCAGTCAGATAGCAAGTGTCTGACATCACCTTGAATTTATGCAAATTAGATCTCACGAGACTTTAGGTGAGCTTGATGTTAACAAGACGTGCCCAGTGACAGACAGAAAGCTGACATAACAACACTTACATGCGACATATTCGCCCAGTCGGTGAACAATATATGTCGTTAATTAGACACCAGTTTACCTATGCCGTCAAAAAATGACGGTATATATGAAATATATGGATATACACAATGCATTTTATATACAGAGATAATAGAGGTTGGCATTGTAGTGAGCTTGGAGAATAGCGTTCTGTTGACCACAAACAGATTTTTATCGTAAAAGTCTCACAATTGACTTCTTACTTTGTTTTCATATATGACAAACAATAACAGATGGCAATGACCGGACTAAAAATGAGTGATGTCATACATTAATAGCATGTACGCAAAAACAGGTGACGAATTCTCTGCCACCTCTAAAGCCCAAGTCAGGTCAAATTGTTTTGCTAAAGTTTACAAGGAACTACACATAAAAGAGTTGAAATGGGACACGTAGTTTTTGAAATAATATTGTATGGAGAAATGAGTTGTTTCATTTACCTTTTAGATTTTAATGACGCAATGGGGTTTAAGCCAATCGCAGCCAAGCTAATTATTTTTGTTTTTGTTCTTTACATTCAGCATCTTTACCACGTCATCAGGAACATGAAATTTTATTTTACCACGTCAGTTACCTATGTTAGCTTGATAGAGTACAAACAGATATTGTTAATTCTTATAAGTGTGGATTTGAAACCATTTGCATCTAATGTTATCAGTAAAACTTTATGTCAATTCCCTCCCATTCGCTTGCAAAGGCTTGCAAAGGCTTGCAGACGAAATTATATCCTTTTCTCTTACATAACATAACCCTGACAATCGCCATCTCCCTTGAAACACAAAGTGCTTTATCGGAGAAGTGTTGATTAATTCTGCTGCTCTAAGTTTAGCTAGAAGGGTTAGATAGTTGGGTATTTCCTATCGGCTCCAGTGGTCGATGACCGGGCCCAGGTAAAAAAACACAAACTAGGATTTAGAATGCTGTTTATTTAAGGTTGGTGGACACTCAGGGTTACACAAAGCTACGCTTATCAATTTTAGTCATTCATGAGAGAATAGCAAAATCTGTATTAATTATGTCATGATACCAAAGTCTCCTCCTGCTCTTCCAAACTGCCAAAATCAAGCGCTTGCTTCGGTTTTCAGGTTGACTGCTTTCTGCTTTAAGTTTTCAATCATTAAGACAGAGCAACGTTACCGTATTTCAGCTTGAATAAACATTTTTGTATTGAACGACCATGGTCGCCAAAGGGTTCTCTCCCTTTTATATGTGCGCCTGTAAATGTATTTGTGTGTTCCGGTGCTCCTGGTCATACCGTTCTGTCTACAGACTGGAAACTTGGCATTTGGACTCCACTAAACTCTTCTAAAAATATTTTTTATCTTATTTTTGAAAAAAACCCTTTAACCTTTTTGGGCCTTATTTTAACGGGTTTATCATAACATCTATACATCTTTTAATTTAATCATTTTAGATGTTTCCCAATGGAAACGCCTGTGATGTCATGAATAGAATTTGATCTGATCATATTTGTTCTTCGATGTATTTTTTTCACATGTCTTCAAATTTTGATTCTACGGTTATTCATTTATTGACTGTGATGGAGAGTTACGTTACGTTTGCTTATTTGGGAAAATGTTTACTGTTCAAGCATTTCTTATGGTTGGCTTCTATTGCCTCGATTACTGGCAGGATCTCATCAATGATGTTCATCTCACCAATTTGGAAGATTTGTGGGTTTTGTAAATGGCTATGTTATAATTCATTACTATTTTCATTCATTAGTTTTGTAGATATTATCGAATCTGTAGATCATTAGGTTCACTATTTATCGATATAATAGAAATAATTCTAATTTGGAAAAAGTTCTCTTTTTCAGGAAAATATACTTCGTATAAGGAAGCAATTTTCATACGTACATGGTTCGAACCAGACAAAAATCAGAGCAAATTCACTCACACATCCTGACTTTTCACATGACATGCGATGTGGCAAAGTACAGTAATAATTCTGTGAGGATAAAGAGAACACACACACACACACACACACACACACACACACACACACACACACACAGAGGCACACACAGAGGCACACACATACAGGCACACAAAAACATATTCTTAACTATCTGTTTTATATCACATATTTTTTATGAGGAAGGTACCACACAAAAAGATTTACCATTTACCATTACTCGTTGACTAGATTAATTCCATAACGAGTTCCTTGTACCTGTGGCGCCAAGAAAGCCTTCAAGCTACCAACACATGATTGACTTCATTGTAAAACGCTGTGTGTGTTGTAGGTATGCGCATATTTTATCCACCTGCTAACTTTATTAGAAGTCGAACTATGCTCGGTCTTTTGATCGAATCGAAAATGTTGTGAGAAAGAATTTTCATTTTTCTGGCGAAGATGTTCCTGAAATACATAAAAAAATCGATTTTAATCGACGAAAAGCAATCGTCTTTTTCGATGGAAGTAAGAAAGCTGTTGTGAATTCGCTAGCTGAGAAGTTCATTTTGATTCAAAAGTTAAACCAACTCAAGTCAACAGTCTCCTTGCTTTGCATGTAAATCAGAATTTTTTTTCCCCATGTCGAGTTACTTTGGCAAGGCTATAGTAGCATATCTGTTCTACAATGGATGTATAAGCCAAAATAAAGCTAGTGTTTTGTTTTGTCTGCTATCGGATTTCTCGTTATTCTCTCTGTTTTCTTTTTCTTCGTGTCCAAAATTCTGGGTGATCGTAGACCCCCACGCTCACACTTGAGTCATTTTGTCGACATACAGGAATAGAACATCAAGAGAAATCTAACGCCAACGCATAATCTGAAGGCTAGATTAGAATAATATGAAGAAAAAGAAGAGTAAAAAAGAGCAGAAACGAAAAAAAAAAAAACGATGAAGAAAACGAAGAAGAGAGACAAAAGAAGCGAAAGAGAAAGAGAAGGACACGAGAGGATACAAGAGAAGAAAATTTCGAAGAAGCAGAGCAAAAGAAAATGAATTAAAAACAAACAAACCTGGTTTGTCACTTTATAGAAACCATCTCATCACAAACGTCTTTTGGCAGTACAGGGTGATCAATTAAAAAATTGGAAAAAGGACTCACCTTTTGTTGGGTGGTGATCTTTGAAAAAGTCTGAATTTTTAAAAAAATCCACCTATTTAGCATAAACTTACATTTATCAAAATTTGCCCCAAAACCAATTGGAGGGATTCAAAAAACAGGAGAAACATTTTTTCAAGACGCAATTAGGTATAAATGCTTAAATCTTCAGCCCTCTAGCTCGATTGGTGCGGCTTGTACGCTATATACATTCATAGCCAGACAGACCAACTTAAAAACTGAAGACACCTCTGTTGATGTTGACAGTTTGTTATACAAACAAACGCAAATAAGAAGAATATAAAGAAAGAAATAGACGAAAAAGATGCGATGAAAAAATATATCTTGTGTTTTGTCACCCTTTCCGAACCACTCAAGGTCATTCCTCAATACATGACACTTCTCTCCGACAATGTATTTTTCTGTATTTTCTGTGTCATTTCCTACACTTTTTGTATCTTTTTGCTCTAACCAAGCCCTTGCATATCTTCTTCAGCTAGATGAACCTTCGGCACCCGAATGCCAATTGATGCGAATATGTCTTTCTATCTGTCTGTCTGTCTGTCAGTTTAGAAGCCTGTCTTTCTGTCAGTCAGTCTGTCCGTCTGTCCACGGATCTGTCTGCCAGTTTGTCCGTCAGTCAATGCAAGAGGTAGTATGGACGACGATCGCTGGCTGATTTATCACTGTCAGCCATCTGTTTTCTATTGATCGCCACCGACCATCTGGACGTCGTTTATCACGGCCAGGCGTGCACACGCGTGGATTTCACGTAACTGGCAGCTCAACATTCGTCAATGCAAAACGCAACATATTTTTTGTTGTTGCAAGAGTTGAAGGGAGGGGGTGGCTTTTTTTTGTTGTTTCTTTTTCAACAAGTTGAAATAAAAGCGAAGAAGTGGTTGGCTGACGAAAAGGACTGTAAGAAATGAAAGAAAAAGAAAAGAAAAGAGAGAAATACTGGTGAGTGGAATAAGAATGGAACAAAGAAAGAAAGAGAGAGAGAGTAAGAAGAGGGTGGAAGATGGGAATTAAAGGAGTCAGGAAGAAAGAGGAAGACGAGGAGAAAAAGCCGGTGAAGAAAACAGGATCATCACTTAGGAGAGGAGATGTGTGTGTGTGTGTGTGTGTGTGTGTGTGTGTGAGAGAGAGAGAGAGGGAGAGAGAGGGAGAGAAGGTAGGGAGAAGGAGCAATGAAGGGAAAAGGCAACCCCAAGAATACCTTGAAAAATGCGGTTTTGATAAGCGAGGGCTTTGATGATTTGATAGAATGGTTGGGGCATTTCAGTACAAATTAGTCTAACTAAGTATCAACTAAAAAAAAACAGTAAATTATGATACCTTGAATAGTGCGATTTTGAAGAGTACGGAATTTGGCGGGGGACGAATCAGCCACCCGTATTTTAGGTGTATCGGTGTAAGAGAGAGAGAGAGAGAGAGAGAGAGAGCAATGAGTAGAAATGATAGGAACTGAATACAAACATGAGTGAGTGAGTGTGAGTGAGAAAGATGGAAGAGTGATAGAGAGGATGTAGTGAGTAGAGTTTTTGAAAGTGAAATTGGTTGATATGAATCAAACTCATACTACATAGGTATTGTCGATTTCACAAGTATTTTTATGGCTTGACTTCAAGGACAAAGGTTTTTGATTGCACATCTGTCGCAGGTGCGAGAAACAGGCAAGTCCATAAACGTTGGATGCAGGAGAAGGTCTGGCAACTGAAGAGATTCTAGTTTTGCTGCATTGTCACTGCTCTGCGGATCAGTAAATTGGAAAGCCCTCAGATGTGCGCAAATTGAAATTTTCCAGTGATGTACTGCATACATTTCACCGACATCATCCATTAAACCAACTTGCTTGGGCCAGCAGGTGGGACAATGGTAGTAAATCCTCTGGGTCGTAGATTTTCTGTTTGGCTTTTCTTCTCACAGCCAGATAGCTGAGTGGGTTCAAGAGGTCTGCTGCCCCTTAAAGGTTGCAGAATTATATTGCATGATTGGAACCCGGATTTTACGCAAATCAGAACACAAGCTATAAGATTTCAAGTTTTAAATGATTTCAAGTTTTCTCCTCCTGGGTAAATAGCAAAGTGGGCAGAGGAGATCTGCCGACCCTCAAGGGTGCCTGAATTAAATCCTACGATTTGTGCCCGGAATTTAAGCAAATCAGTAAAACGTAAGCTATAAGATTTTCAGTTCTACCTTTTTTGAGTTATCTCTATATAGTGTACTTTGTCTTGGGAACGAGAATCTCTGGTAAGCAAACGTTGAGGAATCTACTGACGAGGCAAGATTCTTCTTTGTTCCAATAGAGTTCCGTGATTTTATTGATGCTATTCAGGAATCTTTTTTTTAAAATTCTAGGTGAAGACGAAAAATAAGTCGGTTGGAATTCAACAATGAAGTAAAATACATTTGGTATTACTGAAGTTTTACTTAGCATTGGGACGTGAGTCTTTGGTAAATGTACGATGCGGTATCTATTGATAAATGGTGAAACAAATGAATTAAATCTTGTGTGTGTGTGTGAGTGTGTGTGTGTTTTTCCAAATGGTTAATTGTTAATCATATACACTCCACGTAATATACTGAGTTAGAAACAAATTCTTTGTTTGGAGCTCTCAATGCCCCAATCACAAAGGATACTTCTTTGATTCTAAGTTTTTCAGTTTATGTTTGCAATTATTAGAATCTTTTGGTATGATAAGACTGGTCATGGGAAATATTTTGTCAGTAACATTTTTCAAGGATGTAATCATTGGATGACTATTTTACAGTGGTCTCGTTTAGTTATTTTATTTTGGCAGAGAATTAGACATGATTTTGATCCAATGATGACTGTGAAAGTGTTTCTAAATGGTTGGCCAAACGTAGACTTATAAAAAATAACCTTCTGTGTCTAGCGTGCAATGAAGATTGCAGCTTGGATGTTTTACAAGGAGCAAATGATGGATTCTGTTGGTACTGTAAAGTGTGCAAACAAAGTATTCGACTCAGGCTTCCCCTTCAGTCACTTATTAAGATCCTTTACACCTCGTCTAGAGATGTTCCACGAAAGGATATTAACTATAAAGCTTGCATAGGCAGAAACTCCAACACCGTGGAGGATCGGTGCAATTTCTGCCAAGACGATTGTTCACTGTGACTCTTTCGTCAAGGAAATGACTCAATTAGTGTGACAGTGAAAAAAAAACAAAAACAAAACGATACCAAATGTTTCCGCTGTAAGTATAATAGAGAGAAATACAAAGATGGACACAGGGTCTTCGGTGATTTCAAGTATGACTCTAGCAAGTGTTGATATGCCCAAACACAAAACGAGAAACGCTGGGAAATGAAACACAGAAAGATATACTGCCAGATTCACACATAATGAGTGACAGTCAGTCAGCGCACAATCGGATTGATAAATTGCAATTTGGATTGTATACTCACGATGCCATTATTCACTAAACGAACCTCGTCAATTCCGATTATCCTGACGTATATACTCAGAATATTGAAAATATGTGGATTAGGTCAAAACGCAAACTACGGAGACAGTTTGGTAGGTCTACAGCTCTGTTCCAAACATCTCTCGACATTTCAGTAGTATAACTACCATCGCAATAATAACTTGCTATCTACTTTCATTTGTTTCGTAATTGACTAAAACAATCCAAACCCTAACCCTAACCCTAAACTTATATCCTTTGTAGTTAGATTTCATAAAATACAAACTTAACTGGACAGGTCTTCTACTCTAATTTGTTCCCTATTCAGCTTGTATCATATGTACTTCTTAAATGGTCAAAATGGTTTACGCCAGATTAATGTATCAAGTAAACATAGTGACCTTCTTCACAGCACGCCAATATATAATCAACAGTTTTCTCAAATGCAATTGCAAAATCATTCAAATGCTCCAGTAAAAAAAATAGTTTGCTATGTACGATGATTTAAACGAATATTGTTCCTCGTCATGTATCCTGAATCCGATCGGTTCTTTAGTTTACGTACCGATCATCTTTTTCAATCAGGTTTTTATGGGATGAGATTTCGAACCCCATCCCCACTTTTCTACTACCTGGATTCAACTCTTGACTTTGAATTCAGTTTTTTTTACCAGACTGGTCGCCAACCAAGGCAAAAGAGCACAGTTTTCCTAACTATTTACCGATAGTTGGATACTTATACTAAAGCAGCTAAATAACCACATTGTTCTAAATAACTTTTTCGAATACACATAACATGATATACCAGGAAATGTTGCAGTGTTGATTAGATGGGTTCCCTTAAGTTATAAAGTAGCTGCACCGTCAATCATTCCCAAATTCCAAACTATTCACAATGCCCGCTCACCAATGGCATCTACCTTTCAATTAGTGGCTTCAAAGAACGGCAAGATTACAGCCATAGTAATGGCCATATTCTGATGTCTGGCTGGCCTACTCGAGCTGGATATCAGTGAAGGTAGCTATAGGGAACAAAACCATAAAGGGATGAAACAGAGGAGCCCATCGGTTCCTGTCTGCAAAGTATGAAGCAGTTAATCTGGCAGAGGAATCGTGATATAATTTCAATGACAGACAGGTATGATTGCTAGGTACGTGATACACCTTTGCGAATTTAATGAATTCGATGTTTTAGTGGCGAAAAGAAGGATGTTATGCACAAAGTATTGATGTATGTACAATCACATCGTTTTTGTCTGTGCGGTCCAGGAGTTTTTCTCTCTTCTTAACAGTAAATATTTAGATGAAGCCAAGAAGGCGAAATAGGGAACTGAATGAAGATTTTAGAATCGGTGTAGCAGGTGTGTCAAACATTTGACCCGCAGGCCACACGTTTGTTTGTTTTAAGAGCTTCGCATGAGCACAAGAGTAGAATGAATGCACGTATCTTTTTTTTTATATTATTCACTTTATATTGCGAATTGCCCTTATCTATATTTCACCCGCATATTTTGTACCTACTTTTTTCTTTAGTCTGCAATATGAGTTTGACAACTCTGGACTGTTTAAAAACACATGCTCCCATCTTCCGGGAGTGGGTACCAATTTTATCCGTTGGTAGTTGTCACAGAAACAGGTGCTATACATTACTTATATAGATTCAGGCTAAGAAAATTTCTAATTACATAGGCAGTTCAAATGTGGATATGAATACCTTGATACTCTAACGCACTTTTAATGCTCTTTTGAAACGCCTTGCAATAACCAAATATCTTCTTTGAAAGTTTAGTTTTTGTTATAATTGCAATAAACATTAAGAACTTTTTTGCAATCTTATCGAGGGTCTGAGACCGTTTTACATGCAGTGTTTACGTTTTTGACTGCAAAAACACAGATTCGGCCATGATTGATGGTATTTCACCAGAATGTTTTGAAGTCAATTTTTAAAAACATATTTCATAAATATAATTTACTTCAGAGAAATTTGATTCAGAGAAAATCAGTCAATTCAGTGATTAATTGATTAGATTTTTGGAAAAAATGTTGCTCACTTTTTACTGAAAATTTATTGAAAAATCCATTTGTTTACCGTGTTGTCCGCGGATGAACAGAGTTCAGAGTTCATGTAATTCAGTTTTAACTCTCCCTCCACCATAGCTACTGTATTTCAAATTTCTGGAATATATCTTGAACGTGCTTTTATGATTATTTGAATGATATGAATAATTTAAAAGATCAAAACTTTTTAAAAAAAGGTTTTCATTGGATTTGCTAAGACTTTACATTCATCGATAATTGAAACACAATTGTTAGTCAATAAACATGTTTCAGAAGTATACACAAACACAAATATTAATAATTTAATGAAAAATTTAAGGAAAAAATTGAGAATGAACCATAAAAAAAATTCAGCTGATACGTTTTTCAAAATTCCAAATGTACATGATATTTGATAAAGAAATAGCAGTTAAATTTTTACGAATAAAAACTTTTTTCGGTTTGTCCAATTCTTATTCTACGATCCTGGGTATATTTAAACAAAGAGCAACAACTCATGTTACAGTCTCTAATGAAATTTCGATTGATTTGATTTCTCCTGTGACTTATTTTTATAGATGCTTGAATATTTTCTATGCCCAAAAGATATCTTATTGAGATTTCAGAAAATTAAAAAAAAACGGAGGGAGTGTTCAACTTGAAAAAGTATCTCTCAAGTTTTTCTTACAAAATACCCTTTCTATAAAAAAAACAATTCATTTATGGAATAAAAAAGATTCAATTGAAATCAGCTCTCTGGTAATGCTTGATAGAATTTTAAAATCTGTGTTTATTTTTGGCCAACATTTTCTGGGGCAAATTGAAACCGGTTCGCTCAGGGTGAAAACAATTTCAAACGCAATTAACTCCGGGTTTATATCGTTTCACAAATATTTTTATGCGAGAATTGTTTACAATCTTTGTCTATATTAATAACACAAAGATTATTAGGATAAAACCAACAGGTTACAAGGTTGTATCATTCTTAAGGCGACATGTCGCTTTGTTGTCACCCTCGGGTCCCACAAAGAGAAACAACGACATACTTGATAAAAGTGACCTTAAAGTCAAGAAGCGACTGACAAAAGAGAAGATATCTGTACATCAGGTACATCTCGTCCAATCAACTTACCTACGTAGACAAACTATATCTCTCCAAGCGTTTTGCAGCTTCTGCGCAGTACAGGACGATTGCTTAAACAAACTCATTGTGAGATCCCAACCTCTACTGATGTCTGCGACTACAGGAGTTCTTACCAGACTCTATAGCCCATCCTATCAGGACCAGAAACCCTTGCTTTGTGTTTATACTGGACACTGACAAAGGTACTATCCTGAATCGCTCTACCAAGCGCTTTTACACACTCTTCAGTACTAATCATTATATATATATATATATATATATATATATATATATATATATATATATATATATATATATATACATATATATAAGGTATCAATTCTGCCTCGCGGTGCAGGATGGGATAGTGGAAGGTCTATAGCCACACTGGAGAGACGTAATACATCGAAACAGCTGTCTGTGGATAACACAATATATATATATATATATATATATATATATATATATATATATATATATATATATGACTACGGCTGATGAACTACACCATCGGAATGATAATAATAATAATAATAATAATAATAATAATAATAATAATAATAATAATAATAATAATAATAATAATAATAATAATAATAATAATGATACAACCACAACAAATATAAGTTAATTACCAGATCCAAGAATCTAAAAACAGTCAAACGAATAGTTAGGAGAGAACAGGTTAAAATAGCACAAATCATACACAGTCATAGATGCTTTAGTACTAACTATAAAAATTGACTGGTTGTTCATTTCCAGCCTTACAATACCAAATGTTTACAGAACTATATATATATATATATATGTGTGTGCGTGTTAGAGAAAGACAGTGAAAGAGAGACTATGTGTGTTTTTCTCAGCGAGATTAAAAATAATCTATCTACGCGTATATATACATTTAGAATTTATATATACATATATATATATATATATATATATATATATATATATATATATATATATATATATATATGCTTTTAAGATTTGAGTAGGTATATGATGATTTATCATGCGTTATTTCTCTGAAATTTTCCTTGTATAATGTTCGTTCGACGCCATTTATAGAGAAACGTTGAAACGTTGGGATGTTAGCAAAGAAGGAGATTATGTTGAAAATAACTAGTCGTTGAGTGAAACAAAATGTTCTTTCCATCATTAAACTACAGACTTATTAATGTACTTCATTAAACACGATAGAAATCGATCTACGTCCATAGATGGGTCTGTATGTGTGTGCGTAAATATATGAACAGATACATATACTTGCATATGCATACACACTCATTCATATAAGTATCAGTCGGTCAAACACACAAATATGGATATATATATATATATATATATATATATATATATATATATATATATATATACTTGTGTGTGTATATATATATATATGTATATACGTGTGCGTGTGCCTTTATATATATATGTGTGTGTTTATTTGATCGACTGATACTTATGTTAGCAATCAAAAGATAAAAGGTCGAGCATAGAAAGGCCAGGGTGATGAGCATCTCGTCTGGGCAAGTAATCTTTAAGGTGACGTCGTCTTCTTCGTCATCGTTGTCTCCCTTAACTTCGTGTACCTTTGAATAATGTATAAAGGAATTGCGGTTTTGACCGTTCGCCCCGTTGCTGGGGTGTGGGGGGTTGACTTCTTTTGTTATTACTATTTTCTAAATGTCATTGTCCATGATTTATCTGTCTGAATGTGAACACGGAGAGCCGTAATAAAAATCTGGCAAATATAAAAAGGACAAGTTAAAAGGAAGGCGGCGAATGAGAAGAAAAAAAAAAAAAAGAAAAGCGAATGAATCAAGAAACATAAAGGAAAGAAAGGGAAAGGGAGTGAATTTTTTTCAATGAAAAAATCAAGAAATAATAATGAAAAAGAAGGAAGAAAGAATGGATAGAAGAATATGATATCCGCTTAGAAGATTAAAAAATATCCGTACGAAATTACTATAACCTACATATAAAGTTACTAGTCTTGTTGAAAAAAAGATAATAATATATATTAACCCGTGGGTAGATTTAGGAAACCCCGAACACAGTTTTTACCTGTTTATTTTCTAATTGGCTCGCGAATCGTCTGATCCGTGTATCTACGTAAGTATTTACTCAGGTGGGTGCACATTAAGATAAAAAGGGTAAACAAACAAATACATGTAGCCACACGGGTACGCATACATATACCAATACATTCCACGGTACTTGTTGCAGAACGATGGTTAAACCAATAGTTGAACAGCCAACAGCTAGTACAGAGAGTTCAGTCCGCACTAGACGCTCTATCTCTATGGCCCTGAGTTTTTCTTGATATTTCTCTGTCTCGTCCGTTCTTTTCTCTTTCTCTCTCTCTCTCTCTCTCTCTCTATATATATATATATATATATATATATATGTATATTCCTATTACAATTTTACATATGTTAATACTGACCACAGTATCGCACTATACATCACGGTAGTTGACATGAGGTAACAGAACATACATGTTTCCAAAAGACTGTTCATGATTTCAGTGATGTTCTTGCATTGCTTTTGATGTGAAGAAACACGGAAACTTGTGTGCACCTGTGGAACCAGCTTGTATGGATCTCGATTCGAGCAGAAGATCTCTTTTTTCTTTAGTCAAGGAAAAATAATTCTCTACCTCTCTAAAGAACTTAACGGTGTAATAATGATGAAAAAAAAAAAACGCAATCACACTAAGTCTAAACAATCAGTCGATTCATATAAACATTTTTTCAATTCATGAAGTTTTGTAGATCACCGTTATTCCTAAAATTTCTGACTACTTTTTACCTTCATCTTAATTTAACAGCTGCTTATATATATATATATATATATATATATATATATATATATATATATATATATATATATATATATATATATATATATATATATATATATATATATGTATATATATATATATATATATATATATATATTTGTTACTTTTTGCTCTGGTCCATTTCCCTCTGACGGTGAGTGAATAGCGTTGATCATAACATGAAGAATAAGCAATAGGGGTGATTCGAAACCACTTAAACATATCCTTCATTCCGATCAGCAGCCATGTTTGTTTACATTCTGGTAGGTTCAGTATTTTAATACATTTTCCGTTTTCTATCAGATGACGTTTCATAAATTGAACAACCTTAACCACCAAAAGCGGCAAAGAGTTCTCTCTCTTTTGACGCGTTTATGTGTTAATGTGTCCAAGAATTCTTGGCCATGCCATTTTGTCTACAGATTTGAAAATTGGCATCAGTACTCCACTAGACCCCTTCAACAGATGTTTTATTTTTCTTCATTTTAGGGGAAAAGGTTCTTTTGACTTTTGTTTATTTTGACAGGTTTATTGATAACATCTACATTCTCTAGAATCTGGATGTTTCAAGATGTTTTTTCACTCTATTTTAGATGTTTTCCAATGGAAACGCCTGTGACCTTATAAATAGAAATTTTCTGATCAAATCTATACTTCGTTAGAAACTTTCTTTTCGTGACTTCAAATTTCGACACTACGGTTGTTCAACTATTGACTATTCATTCCAAAAGGCTTCCTAACAATATTCCAGAATTTTCTCATTGTAGGAATACGCATACGAGAGCAAAGACACAAATAAGTGGCATAACTTAATGCTTTGAACGGGTACTTGTGTGGAATTATTCTTTACTGAACTTCCTCAACAATTATACATGTACTATTACTGGCTTTTCTAGTGTCCTTTGATAGATGAGCTTGTATATGTCAATGCACATGCGTGGATATATGTATCTGTTAAATATCATGTACAAATCGAGTGACAAAATAGTATCAATAATTCATGACTGAAGACAATTTCCGTGATTTTTTTTATAGTGACCATGAATGTAAAAGTATAAAAACGAAATATGTACAAATGTATTCATTTATGTTTACACACAGGCCCAGGTATGAAAACATACACATGTATAAGCAAATAAATATGTACACATACACCAGGATGCATACATATATATATATATATATATATATATATATATATATATATATATATATATATATATATATATATATATATATATATATATATATATATATATATATATATACATACACATATATATATATATATATATATATATACATACACATATATATATATATATATATATATATGCAATGACGTCGATTCGCTTTTAAAACATCTATTCCATATGGAGATGTGAGCGGTGAGCGATCAGTGGCTGCAAACATAAAAAAACGAAAAATGAATTAACAAGCAAAAATGTGTTTATGTTGGACTTGATTTCCCGCCAACAAGAAGGCAGAATCATCGTACATCTAGCAGACACTCACACCGCCAGGCTTTTTGCCGAGGCAAAGATGGTGTCAGTGCACTGAATACAGTCCATTTGAGAAGACATACAATTGACAATTCAGTTTTCAAGTTTTTTTTTTACATTTTTAGCTGCTATTGGCGCGCTTTAACTCTTATTCTTTGTGTCGCCAAGCGATGGCGTACAACAAAAGAAGAATCCTTTTTCTAAGCCCAGCTGGATGAAGAAGTTTTTGTGATTCTTCTGCTACAAGATATTGGAGGGCAAGTGAGGTACTTGATAGAAGCTGATGGGATAGCACCCCGAAGTCCTGGGAGGAAGAAGAGGACATAGTACCGACAAGCTTTTAAAACGTTAGTTGATGAATACCCACATCATGTCAGCTACTGCATTGAAAAAAAAAAATGTTGGCCGTCGGCAAAATGCCTTTGTGTGATCAATACAGCATCATTTACAAAAGCTCTCAAGCAAAATATCATACATAGTAATATTGAACAATAGGTTTATTTATCTAATGAACAGAGTGACTGTTTCTGTCAGTAACTTCACTAGAGCGCACAGATATTACACTTAAGCACAAAGTCAGGGGGAGACACTTGAACTCTAAGCATTTTTTACGGGTATCATACTAGTATATAAACATCTATCTATCTATCTCTCTTAGTGGTCACGCATGATAAGTGTCCAACATACCATTTTCAGAAAATTGATATTTTTGCTATTTTTAGAGCTACAATACTTTGTTATTACTTATTTTCATTTTTGAGTTTGAACTCTCTGAGAGAGGGAGAGGGAGAGATATTCTAAGACTGACGTAGAGAGATGAGAATAGATTGTAATTGGGAGCAGAATGATGAGATTCAGGTGTATAGAGAATTAAATCGGTTGAAGATGTGATAAGTTTAGCCTTGCGAAAATAATTTTCACCCACATTTTCTCACCCTGTTGTAAATCACAGATGTTATTTAGGGCCGGTCAGTTCCATTGACCCGAGCCATAAACTCTAAACTAACAATAAGCATAAATTCCCTGAACAATAATGCCAAAGCTATAACAGCTGAAGCGTAAGGTTAACGAGAAAATAACAGACTCGATTAGCGAGAAACGGAATTGGCTCACGAGAGATGAGTGTGAAGATCTTTCAACGGTCGCCTTGGTTTTATGTTCATTGACGACGATTCCTGGCTCGAATCTATGCCAAAGATTTTAAGAATTTTGAAATTAAAAAGACCTCATAATGCTTACCTCAATGCTTACCTCCACCAGGACAATTGTTGGCATTTCATATTCTGATTATAGGCCCTTCTTTGGTTTAGGCTTCTTATCTGGGTCTGAAAGCCTAGACATTATTTATCCTATACCAATCAACTTGGATTTCTCACACAAAGATCATTATGTAAATTTAAAGTCAAATTTGTTTAGGAGTTTAATTTTTCAGTTCGTTTTGAAGGTGTTTTGGTTTTTGGAATTGATTGACTATTCTATGGCCCTGTAACTCTCGAAGAGAAGAAAGAAATAACTAATTTCCATTGCCTCCGGGACCTGCAACTTTCTTGGGTGACCCCTTGTAGTGGTAGAGAGTGAAGCAATGTTCCCTCTATGTGCATAAAAAACCTTACGTTGACAAAATTTTTTTCCTGTGACAAAAGTATGTGCGTAGTTATGAATTAGACATAAGGAATCAATATTCTTTCAATAGAAACTCAGTAACTTATCAAGAGAATTTGAAATATTTCGTGCGTACATGCTCATAAGTTGTTTCCAAATTATGAAATAGAGTACTTCCATTATTACACATATCAATATTTACCAAGTAGTTTTGTATTGGATAGAGCTAATCAGAGATAGAAGTAAGAAGTCCGTGTTACATCCATCTCTCAAGTAAAGAAGGCCTTACTTGAAAATCAGCATTCGTATTCTTGACTGACATCTGGCATCCCTGAAGAATACACAACCGTTTAGTTTCTTCATCTTTGTGATTGATTTTCGTCACAATTTTTTTTTGTCACTTCATTATTGGGTCAGTAAATTAAACTGCTGGAGTTGAAAATAAAGAAGTAGCTCTGGACAAGACTCGAACCTGCACCCAAAATATCTTCCATGGTCGTCACAAACAATTAGTCAACACAAACTGTTACTAGGTTGTTTGGAAAATACTGACCGTTTTTTTTTGTTTTGTTAATGTTTCATTTGTAACCCACTTATCAAATTTTTTCACTTTGCCAATTGGATAGTCCGATATTGTCACACTGTCAATACCCAGTATTTGTGACATTTCTCGGACAATTTGATGTAGGATTTGTTCGACCAACATCTCCAGTTGTTCATTTTCAGTTGCTGACGGACGTCTTTAGTCCTCTTGATCTCCAAGACTCAAATCTCCATTACGAAACCTTTGAAACAAACTGTACAATTGGAGGTTGTCCTTTCACCTCATGCTCGCTTAATATTAAAATCTCTTTGAAGCACATTGTGAGTCGTACAAGAGGATTATGCACCTCTTTTCTCTTTTCATCTTCAGGTTTTAGGGTCTGCACCATCAATAAATGACTCTAAAATAAAACAGTGAGTATTGATTAAGATAGCAGGTTTCAATCATTAAAACGAGCTAAACATGTATATCGTTACAATACACAACAATGTTGTAGGACACGACTAGATGTAGGTATCTAGAATCAGTCGTTGTTTTCCGAATAACCGGATATAATGAGTTTTTTTTACCATCGTTCTTTCCTGTCTCCCTCCTGTGCTACTGGGCAACAGCAGTAGTAATGCTCTTGTCTTCTGAAATGAAATATCCTCATTACACATATTATTATCAATTTTAGTTTTCTTGAGATTTTTTGTTGGGATTCACCTCAAAAATCTTATTCGTTATTCCAAATTTCTGTAGTTTGATTTCATCCACAAATTGAACGACTCAAACCAAAATTTAAAAGAAAAATTGTGTAAAAATGAAGATCTTATTACTATTAATGAACGGTGTACAAAAATTTATTTTTAAAATACGAAATTATGTTTTTTTTGGCTGCTTCCATGACATCGTACAGAAACGTTTTTGAGTAGCAAAATCCATTTTGTTTTAGAGCCTGTATTTTTCTTGAAACACTTCGTAATTTTTCGTGAAGAAGTTGATGAATAAAATATAATTTTTATTTGGCAATTGCTTCCTGAGAACGGTTTTCAGTCGGTAGTGCGATGTTTGGTTAATAAATAAAATCTCGATTTGTACAAGATATCGTCTCATTTTTCAGGTATTCATTAATTTAGAGTTCAGAATTGGCTGCTGCTTATAGAACTGGACTTTTCTGATATGCTTATCGTCAAAAATAATCAAGGAAACTTGAATTAAAAAGGGAAATAACTGAGATTTCTTCGGTTCTTCTTAACACCATTGCATCACTTACCTGATGCAATGGGTTTCAAGTTAACATCCAGTGTCATCTGGTGCAATCAATTCCAACCATATTTAGTGATTATTCACTGTTACGTTCCTGTGTTTTATCATTTTTCATGTTTAATGTGTATTAATCAATTTTCTCAAACGAAACTTTGGGCAAATATTTTCGACTACACTTTTACATTGGCAATAATTTCATTAAGTCGGAATTCATAGACAATGAAATTATTTACAAGTTGTTTCAAAAATCAAAAAAAATTATTCACCCGGTACCTGATGTTTTTTTTTTTACATCATGGTATTAAAATTGTGCTACACTGAATGGAATTATAGACTGTTTTGTTAAAACTGTCTGCTTAAGTTTCGTGAAGATTTTCCCTTCGGCATTCGATGCTTCAGGCTAGCTGACTGTATTTTTTTTCAGCATAGGGAAAGATTTTAGTGGAAATTCTGTGAAATGTGTTTCATATGGAATGAATTATGGTGCTTTGAAAATGTGGGTTGAAATTCCATCAGGTTTAGCCAGATTTAGATATTAGTACCCTTTGATCTTCCCCACAGCAGCTGGATTATTCTTCCCTTCCGATTGCAACCGATGTCATCCATCTGATAATTGTCACTGACCAATATCTGCAATTTTCTCTTGCCATAACCTACTTACTTTTACTCCCCTTTATTTTTCTTTGTGAAAACTTTCATATGACATAAACGAATCGTAATATATAATAAATGAAACATGAAAAAGATTTGCATTCTCTTTATCAACTATAAAATGAAGCTTCGTTTCCCCAGCGACTGCAGATACATTCTCTGGAGATGTTTCCACAAACCCTCCATTTTCTTTTCTTTCAATTCCTTTAAGCCTCTTCACGAATATTTGAAATACAAACACCGACTGACTGATGTTGATAATAATGTCAAAGGTGCTTGCCAAAATGTTCTGGAATGTAACAGCACATGTGGACTGAATGTTATACGCCTTGAGCCGCAACCTTTTGTGAGCAATATGCTGTGTGAGCCAGTGAGCAAACATAACACAAGCTGAGCGACTATCTGAACCTCTTCTTCATACAGACTTACTAAAAAGCAAATCGTCAATATACTCAAAACGTAAATGATAAAATAAATGCAGCCATGGAATTTAGATGCAAAACCTGGAATCCTACAAAACCACTTGGAAACCAACTCAGAACCACATAGAGGGCAATTGCTTGGAATAACTTTTAGCGATGGAAAAAGATCAACATAGATTCGAGAGAGGACTAGGGTGTAAGATATCATACGATAAGTTGACAAAATGGGGATGGGCTGGACATTTAGCCAGAAGAAAAGATAGCAGATCGAGCCAAAGGCTAACGGGGACAGCAAGATGGGATAGAAAGTTTTGTTAGTAAGTCATGGAAGGATATTGGAAAGGCCTTGGCCAAGCAATGGACATATAGCAGCTGCTTCTGCTACTGATATACCAAAGGAAAAAAAATGCTATAAACAAAACCGCCTTATTTTTTCCTGTTATATATTGTATTCCACTATTTTTTCATCGTACGTCCGATCCATCTTGGGATTTGTCCAGCATACGACGCACACCAAACCGACTCTTCAATCAAATATTCTACAAAAACGCCGACCTGTCTACCTGCATTACTAATGTTCAAAATAGTCCGAGAATTATGTAATGCGATCAAAACCAAGAATCATACAGGCAGGCAACCCTGGCAATGGTTCGAGTCAGATTGGGGGTCTCTATGATCGATGGGCATCAACGTTCATCCGGTTGGATCTTTAGGGTCGAGTGATTGGGTCGAGTGATGAAGATGTTTTGACCAGAAGATGGAATGCAAACTTGGTCAGTGAATGTGGCCAACACACGTTATCATTAAACCGATCTGTAAGGGATTGGGGTCATGGAGGACACTCTTATAAACTGACCAATGACAATGACGGATTGAAATGACCAAGATAACTATCAAATGGATTTGAATCTACAAGATGGACTTATATCTTTGCCTTGTTATAAGTAAAGCAATACTAGGATCTATAAGTACATGCGTACAAATCGGTGACTGGAATAAAAGGCACAGTAAGAAAAGTCATGGAAGAAAAGTCTGATGTAGTATTATCCTGTGCAATTTAAAAACGTACTTGGAGAAAAAGTCACAACTTTGGTTTTCTGCGTAGGAAAAAAGTCATGAGAAAATCTTTCTTTTACTTTTGATAGAATAAGTAATATTTCAATTTATTTGAAAGTATAAGGACGATTTAAAAATATTCTCTTTAAAATACCACCACAACAAGGTGAGACCCAAGTTGTGGGTCCCTAAATTACGGAATTATATCCAGAGTATTCCTTTCTTCGCTATTAATTTTCTTTCAAAACCCGATTCGCACCTTACTCTTATTTTCTGAGCATCTTCACATCTCTCGGGAGTACCTGCGGTTAGGTTAAACTCATTTCAGTTAATATTAATTTTTCCAGATTCCATGGTAATACTTATTGATCCCATATCTTCAAATACATTTTGGGGGTAACATACGTAAGCAAGTCCTTTGTTTCGAAAAAAATAAATGATGCTTAATATAAAATAACATTCATATACAATACCCTACGAATATATAATATAAAATAACAAAGTACATGTATTATGATACAGCTTCTAAAATGATCTTTAAAAGCTAATTAAAAACATAGTTTAAGGGGAGGTGGTATTTGATCAACACCACTGAGGAGCCATGGTGATAAAATAGTTTTGTTTTTTAATCCCCAAAACGGTTACATGGTAAACAACTGATCATTCCGACAAAAAAATAGTCGCACGTTGTATTATAATATCAGATTCTATGTGAAACAGAAATTCCTCTTGAAAAAATTACATAAATTGCATCAACAGATATTTGGAATTGACCGAAACTTTTTTTGAAAGATCTTAAATATACATACATAAATACATACATAAACACACACACACACACACACGCACACACACATACACACACACACACACACACACACATATATATATATATATATACATATATATATACTTGGTGTTTAAAGCTGTAAAACTTTCTTCACTATATATATATATATATATATATATATAATTTCAGTACTCTTCACACAAAAATTCCTCGTGAAGAATCAAATAAGATAATAGACTTGGCATTTGCAGGGGGGATAGTAAATATATTAGGTTTACAAACTTCAAAGCTTTCTGGCGTAAAACAAAAAAAAGCAAGATTAATTTACATGCTCTACTCTTAAGGCAATTGTTAGTCATCTTAGTGGGAAATGTTTCTTTAAAATAGGAAATAAAATATTTCATCAGATCAAAGGTGTTCCTACGGGAATCGATCCCGCTCCTTACTGGGCAAATTTGTATATACATAGACATGAGCTCATACATAGATAAGAATATATATTCATGTCATCTTTAATTATAACTAATATAAAACGAGCTCGTTCATTTTAAAGTTGTACCCGGTTTATTGATGACTTATGTTCTCTCAATGATGGAGAGAATTTGGAGAATCGTATAATAATATACTTAATTGAAATGTGAACATAAAAGGAATCCAAGCAACATTCCTAGATTTCGATACTAAAATCGAGGATAGAATGTTTATGAACAACTTGTTTAATAAACAAAATAGTTTCCCGTTCTGTATAGTGAGAATGCCTTTTAGGGTAAGTAGTAGTCCAGCATAGATATTTTTCGGAACAATATTATCCGAATATTTGAAAATCACAAAAACAACTTTGAGATTCATTGATTTTATACCAAAAATTGTTTCTTCAGTTGTAAGAATGGTTAATCAAGGCGGGAGAATTAGTAAGATTTTTACACAATTTACTCCAGCTACGATTAGACATTCTGGTGAACAGAAACTTATCAACTTGACACGAGTGAAATAGTAACGAAAGAATAAAGGTAGAATAAATGAATAGTGCATATTAAAACTAATGGATCCAGTCTTTGTCAGTGTGGTAGATCTTTGTATTGACTGGAACCAGGGAAAGGGGAAAACATTTGGCTCTGGTCCATTTGTCTGACTGATAGGTAGGTGGCCGAGGTAGGAGATCGAACATGGAATGCCATGTAACAAATTGTTAAAGCATAACAATGGAATCGCCCAGTGATGTGTTACTACCCGAAAGAGAGTGTTTTCATTCATATAGAATACTTGATTTGATATTTAAAAACGTTTTAAAATAGTAATTCGATGGAAGCTTTATGTTATACGATGAGGAAAAATGAACTTTTAGGTTAGTGGAAAATTATTGTCAAATTCTTCGGTTGAATATGTTGGTAGAGAATCGATTTGAAGAAGATTTTTCTATATAATTAGTATCTTTAAAGATGATATCATAAGTTGCTTTGCATGCAGTCTGGAATTGAAATTGACACAGCAGATTAAATATTCATGTGGGTGAACACTCAATAGAAATGACACGAAGCACGAGTCATGTCTGTTATTATACTTATTTATCCCTCATCGTTTTTAAGGTGACCTACGTAAGTAAGCCTTGTTTCGAAAATGAATATGTAGTATAGAATAATATCAATATACAAAATACATAAAACCTTATATAAAACGACAAACTACACGTATGACAAAAACTATATAATAAAGGGAGTTGGTGTTTGATCAACAATGCTTCGGAGCCATGTTAAAATGGCTGTTTTGTTTTCAAAATCCCCGAAACTGTTATATGCTGAACAACGGATGATCCCAACAAGAGACAATTTATACATAGTAAAATAATAACAAAGTATAGAGGAAACAAAGAAAAAACTTCGGAAGATTACACAAATTGCATCGAGAGATATTGAGAAATGGGTGACTGAAGTCACAGAAAAAACCTATTGAAAAAGTTTTTTTAATGTTTTATGTTTAAAACTGTAAAGCTTTCTAAACTATATATATATATATATATATAGAGAGAGAGAGAGAGAGAGAGAAAGAGATCTGACAAGAAAATGGGAAAAAAATTGACAAATTGGAAAAGAGAATACTTGAGGCTGATTAGTACACCTCAAATTCTTTATTGGTAGCAAACTTTTCGCACTAAATTTAGACTTCTTCAGAGCTTCTGGCAAAGAATGGTGTCAGAAAATACTGGTTAGTCTATATCAAGCTAAGTTCATTTGTACGGTAGTATTTATTTAGTTTTGATACACAAAACTTTTGGAGGAATGGTATGAATATTTGGTATTTTTGTGCAATTACAAATACCTGGTTTCACATCTAAATATAGTAGAAACTTCCATGAATTTTACATTCGGATGTGAATCAAATCCCATCCTAACTTTCTTCGACGTGCTTCTACACAGAACCAACAACTCTCTACAGCATAGTGTGTTCCTTAAAACTACCAACAAAAGTGACCACATCCACTACTAATCACATCATTCTAACAAAATCAAATCTGGCATAGACATAGGATTTTACCCAAAGGCCCTCGGAAACCTCATTCTCCAACACTTGAAAAATGAAGAGGAATTCGTGGAGAAATCTTTCAGATCTCTTCACTACCCCAAAATAGACGGAACTAAATTAAAACAAAAATACAAACCCATAGAGAAATATATTACACTAACTGCAAACACAATAACCACACAACTAAGCAATAATTTAAAAAGTCTATACCTACATATAGTATCTAAAACGTCTACTACCATCTAAAACCTTATCAGAAACCCACATACAGAGCTGGCGTTTACCAAATACTTTGCCAAAACTGTGACTTGGTTTACATGGGTGAGACGGCCAGATCCACCAAAAAAACGAATGTACGAACATCGAAGTGCTTTGGTTCTGGATAATCGACTAAATGCTTTGGTCCAACATCGGAATCTCCATTGTCCTGACCCGGGATAGGCACAAATGCTCATATAAGTCGATAATCCCAGAAAACGTAGATATGTGAAATCTATCCTGATCTCAGTCAGCAACACTATCATCCAGCGCCCTGGAAATTTCCAATTGCCCCACCAATAGCAAAACTAGATTTTAGTCAACATGGAATAATTCACAAAAAGAACGACAACGCCCTTGACACCAGTAAGATTTCCACCACGGGTATTATTTCATCATCATCATCATCATCATCATCATCATCATCATCATCATTCTTTTAACGTTCGTTGTTTGACATAGACCTTCCTCAGGATCCACCATGATTCTGTCATGGGCGTCGTGGAGTCAGTATTTTCTGGATTTGTCTAATTCATCTCTCCACTTGTATTCTGTTGACATCGGTTTCTTATGTGGTCTTTAGGGATCCATGTTGTGAGTCGTGATGTTCATCGGTTGTCCGCCGTTCTTGCAATATGGCCAGCCCATTGTCATCTGATTTTTTAAAAAATATTTTCTATGATGTCTCGGACTCCTGTTTTCTCCCTGATATACTGTACTGTCTTGTGATCTCTCCATGCAAGGTTGAACATGATTCTCTCATGTGCACCTTGCATGCTTCTCAGTTTGTAGGTGTGTCTCTTGGTTAGGTTTCATGTTTCAGCTCACTTGACTATCGGGAGAATGAATTGTTTGTATACTTTTCTTTTTAGGATTATTGGGATCGCCTGGTTTTTGAACGTTGAGCTTAGCTCTGCCGAAGGCTTGCCAATGGGTGATTCTTCGCTTGGTTTCCTCTTCTTTTGAGGGTCTCATGGAGATTTGTTGTCCTAGTTTTGCATCTTCGATTTTGACAATTATGTTCTTATTCTCGATGTGATTGTTGCACATGACTTTTGTTTTACTGAAATTCATGTGTAGGCTGACTTTTTTGCTTTCTTCATCTAGTTCATCTAGCATTAGTTGGAGGTCGGGTAGGTTCTTTGCAAAGAGGGTGATGTCGTCTGCAAATCCACTTGCCTCGCCATTTGCTTCATTTCGTCTTACCCCAGTCAGGTATCAACATCAATTAAAGTATCACATTAAAAAAAAAAAACTCTATTAAAATGATGACTTTATTGAAATTCCTCATCTCATTCAATAAGGGATTTCGTACGTCTCTGTAACGATGTCATTCTCATCAGAAAAACATTCCACAATGAAACTCCACATAAACTGTTAGTTTTCAAATAAAAAAAAAAAAATCTCTTTCCACAACGACGTCATTAACCACAAAAATACTCTCCTGCCTCATCACAATTGAGATTTGTTTGATATAGACTTACTGTCGTTTTCTAACATCATTTTTCGCCAGAAGCTCAGAAGTCTCAACTTTTGGACGAAACGTTAGCTACTAATAAAGAATTCGAGATATACTAATCAGCTTCAAGTATTTTCTTTTCCAAATTGTCAATTTTCTTCAAATTATATATATATATATATATATATATATATATATATATATTCTGGCAGGGAATTCAGGCGTACTTTACCATCAGAGATGAAAAAATCCTTAAAAAGTGATGAAAATTAAATTGAGAGTTGAGCAAACCCGATTTATAAGAACGACTATTGTAAAATTTCATTGGATAAGCAATGAAACATCGGCCAAATCTAAAAAAAAATGTTTATCCATTTGGTCTGCTTTTTCCCCACTCCTTCAAAAACCCCAGCCAGACCTGTCTTTCATTTTCTTTTGCCCCCTTTTCGTTAAGGTTCCTAAGGACCGTCAGCCAGGCCTGTCCCACCATATATCACCTTAGTTGACATGAAGTGATAGAACATGCATGTTTTCAAAAAATACTCATGACTTCATCTTCCGATGTAAATAATTAAGACAACTTTTGCGCACCTGTGAGACCAGCGGGTGTAGATCTTGATTCAAGTAAAAGACTTCATTTTCCTTTCGTTCTGGTTCGGCCATTTTTTTGTTTAAAGTCAAGCCATTTTACGCCTGAATCCAGAGAAAAATAAGGTCGATCTGAATTTTACATCATTTATAAGGTTGATAGCCTATAATAATATAATCGAAATCCACTAAAATACGACTTTCAATAGCTATATCTACCAAATTTATCTCTCAGATTTTGATCTGTTTTTGAAACACAGATGTGGACTGCTCCATATAACATAGGGGAGGTATTGCACATGGATCTGTTCCAAAGATCACTTCTTCCGTAGCCTATTGCCCACCTTTGCACTAAATATCATTGAAATTCATTGAGAACTTCTGGAGATATCGCGTATATAGCCAGAGTAATTCAAGATATATAACTCGTTCAATAAACTATTGCCAGCCATATAACAAAATTTCGTCGAAATTCATTCAAACTTTTGGAGATAGGGAACACACTGGACTGAATAAAACTCTCTGATCTGAAATTTTTATACAGTTATTTCTGTATGACCACATGATATATCCAGTAGTTCTCCACAAATTCCAATAAAACTTCGTGGAAGACTGGGTAATATGTTATTAGAGAAGCCAGGAAATATGCAATCTAGGGCTGTTCGATTTGCTACTTGGTTAACTCAGGTACTGAAAATATGATTCTTACTTAAATTTCTTTATATTTAGCTCATTCTGTCAGACATAAATTGTCCATTCTACTGGTATACATAGTGGTAAATTTAGCTATTTTGCACATGCTCGTAACTTTTTCCCCAAGATTTGGATTTGGGATGTATTATTGCAGACTACCGATCCTGTCGATGGTGCAAAATTCAGCTTGGCCTCATTTTTTTCCGGTCAAATTCTACTTTTTCTGGACTATTTACCATTTTGATGACGTCCTTTGAAAGCAATCAAAGTAGAAGATAAGTGGACCATATTTAAGCAAAACAAATGTTACAAAGTACGTCTCGACTATACATTGCTTGCTCTGTTTTCTTTCATTAATAGAAGCATCTATCGGATACGGGGACCCTACATTGCACAGAATATCAAATAACTGAGAAATTGAATTATACTTTTTTTACACAGTGACAAAAGCTATTTAAAAAAAAAGTATTCAAGATAACGTCGATACATTAATACGGATATATCATTCGGATAATTAGATTGCCATGGGTCAGTTATTTGGTATTTGAAGATTTAAGCGCATTGTAACTCTTCTTGTGTATCTGGTGTTATTGTGATGTCATCAGCAATCTTCACTGGTTTAAATATCCTCCGTCTATCTTTACTCCTTTTTCTGGTCAGTTTTCTGAGAAGCGCTTTCAAAACTCACTGGAAATGCTCTTGGCAAAATTGTACCTGATTGTCTCACTCCCTTTCCAACCTTTATCCTGTCTGTCCAGGTCTCAGGAGTGGCTATTCAAAAACTGACCACCCGCATACAATGGCCAGCTAATTGGAAAGACATCAGAATACAACAAACCACTTAGCGTGGCTTTTGTTGATTAGGAAAAAGCATTTGACTGGAGAGAAAACGCAGCCATTTTCAACTCAATGCGATTATAAGGTATTAATGAAAGTCATTGAAAATACATACGGAAGTGGTACAGCAATAATTAGACTCTATGAAGATACAAATTTACACACACACACACACACATATATATATAGAGAGAGAGAAAGATAGATAGATAGATAGATAGATAGAGAGAGAGAGAGAGAGAAAGAGAGAGAGAGAGAGAGAGAGAGAGAGCAGCTTGAGTTGAGTTGAGACATGGAAAAAAACTTAAAATTAGAATACTTGAATTAAAATAAAAAATAAATTATCCAATTAAATAGCTAAAGGCTCCTTAGTGCCGACCCATACATAGATGACCGTGTCATTTTTAGGGATATATATATATATATATATATATATATATATATATATATATATATATATAGAGAGAGAGAGAGAGAGAGAGAGAGAGAGAGAGAGAGAGAGAGAGGGGAGAGACATATATACGAACGTCCGTGCATGTGTGTGCGTGTATGTACAAAGGGGGTGGGGGCTGGAAAGTATGCTTTGTGTATGTGTGTGAGTGTGTACAAATAAGTATGGGGGTTATATGCTTGCTTATATTGATGTCTGTGTATTAATGCTTACATATGAATGGATATATGAGCGTTTATATCTGAGTGCGTCGTTTGATAATGATTATGTCATCGTATCTGCCCAGAACCTATTCGCCAAATGATAAATTGACGGTTACATAACCCTCCTTGACCACTACCTCAGTCCTTATTCTAAACAGATAGACGAAAGGTAGTTTTCGGGAAGATAGCTGCCTGGTGAGACTCCAGGAAGAAAAGTCACAGGAAGAAAAGTCACAATGTAGCGTTACCGTGCGCTACCTTATTGGAAGAAAAGTCACAACTTTAATATCGAGGTAGGAAATTTAAAAGAAAGTAACATTTCGATTCATTTAGTAATAACTATAATCTAATTAGTAATATTTCAATCTAATTTATTCTAATTAATTTTTTCGAATTCGAATCTGTAGAGTTTTTTTTCATTCACCAATATTTTACAAAGTTTGGCGCGGTGTAGGGGAAGATGGTTTCGATTGTAAAGTTTCACACACTCAAAAGATGTTAAAAATGGCGGACCTATAAGAAGAAATAAAAGAACTCATGAAACAAAAAAAAAATCAAACCACAAGTAAATAGATCCATCGTAAACTGTTATTGATTTGAATCGATTGAATTATTATTTAGTTTTTACAATTAACTATTGGAACTAGACAACACTGGAAACATTCATTGGAAAATCACAAGAAAACTTTACGCATTCAAAACTTTTTTCAAAATTAATCCAACGTAGGCGAAATATTTGGTTCTGCAAATAAGAAGAAAGTTGACTTTAATCTATATTACATTTTACGTAGTGCACGATAACGCTATATGGTGACTTTTGTTCCATGACTTTTCTTCCGGTGTCTTTCATTCCGGTCACCGCCTGGGGACTGAGGATGAAATACAAACCAGTAGTCAGCCAGCTTAATTATGGTTATATCAAATGACGTAATGTCTAAGTAGACTGAATTTGAGAGCAGTGAACATTGGCCAGTCGTAATATCACGTACCCCTGGTTAACTGTTTTTCGATAGACTGACTTCAGCTTTTTCTGCCAGGGTTGCAGTATAGACGTAAAAAGTATGTTATTATATGCACGTCAATAGGTAGATACTGATATATATTTTGAACATGAGCGCAGAAGAAAGCAGTTTTTATAGAGTTCTGTGTTCGGTGTGAGAGTACAACTGTCTACATTTTGCAGAGGGCATGATTGATGCCTTCATCCGACAGCAATGGAAGCACAACTCTTGAAAGAGAAAAGCAAATTAATTCAGACAAGAGAAAGATCAAAATTAGATTGCGGCGTCCGGGATTAGGCTTGAGTCAAATGCTCAAATCTAATATTTCATTTTGAAGGTAAATTTCCGCTCAATCTTGCGTTTTTAAGGTTAAACTCATTCTCAATGGCTTGTGAGAGGTGCATGCTAACTCCTCTACTATAACGAGCGGGTAGGATTTTACATGGCGACCATAAAAACAAACACGTCAGCAAACCAACCAAAAGTATATATATATATATATATATGTGTGTGTGTGTGTGTGTGTGTGTGTATGTGTGTGTTTGTATGCGTGTGTGCGTGTAAGTAAATAGAGCAATACTATAATTTAAGGAGCTATACTTTTTGCCAAGTAAAAAGTATTTCACATGTAGAGATTTAACGATCAGGGCGGGAAACCTATTCAAGAAGTCTTAAGAAGTTTTGGCGTCACTACAGAGACATACACTTAATGTTTAATTGATAATGTCTACGATAGGCCAGACTTTGCTTGCCCATATATCGCTAAATGAGGTTGTTGGGAACTTTTACAAATATCAAAATAAACAAAAAAGTCAAGAGAGAGAAACAGGAGAAAATAAAAAGTAAAACTGTTATACATATATGACAATTTCTTTCAAGAAATATACATCATGACCATGATATCTTTATAAATATATTCGTACCGTTTTAATCTTTTAGATAAGTTATTCTTATCTGATGATTAAAGAGAGAGAGAGAGAGAGAGAGAGAGAGAGAGAGAGAGAGAGAGAGAGAGAGAGAGAGAGAGCGATCAGATTTTATTTGATGACGTCCAGAAAGTCAAGATGGAGTTTAGAAATTTGAATTTAATTTTTGAAATCCAAGTTTTAACTTTTTTTTCAGAGAGATATACGATTCTTTGTACGATAAATTACATTTTTAAAATTGAATCATTGTAGCCCCACTAATGGCTCAACCGACCAACTAGTCGATTGGGCGAAATATTCTTCTCCTTTTGTTCGTCTGTGCATGTTTCCAGGCGCTTCGGGTCAGATTTGGGGTTTACAACCTTGCAAATTCGCCCGAGTTCACCACTAGGCACTATCTAAAATCTTTTTTTGCTTTTTTTTTCTGTTCAAAAAAATGCTTTTTTGAGTCTTTATGGTCATTTCAGACCAACAATGCCCAAATCTTGAGCTGGTATTTTTTAGAAAATGTTGGATAAATTATCTATTTTTGTATATAATTTTAGATAATATTTTAGATAATTTTGTTCTGGTACACACGAGGGCTACAGTGATTCATTTATGCGAGGTACGGATATTTATATTTAATTTCAAGTCTTTCATAGCTTTTGTGACACGGTACTCAAAAGTCAAAACATAAACGTTCTATTCGTTGGTAGATTGATTTGTGGTGTAAACGATTAGCACACCCTGAAAGAATGTTTGAAGTAAGGCTTCCGGGAGGCAATGTAAAGCTTTTTTGTCCCCTCTCCTGAATGTACTACACAAACACCTTCGTCTTTTAGCCACCCAGTTTTCATCTGCTTTAACCCTTTTATCACACAATATATATTCTCTCACTGTTAAACGATAATGTCGAACTATTTCATTAAGAAAGGCACCGTATTTGACTCAGAAGTTTCGATAAGCGTCTCTATACAAGAATCCACCTTCGTTGACCCTTCACTCTCTGTCCTTCTCTATGCACCCCATCTTAAAGGCCCTGAGAAGAGGAAAAATGCATATTGTTTATGTTCGTTGTCGAGAAGAAGAAGCCTGGCTGTGCTACGTTGAAACTTCCTTACTTCATGAATGTCTTTAACCATTCATTTCTCAATACGATATTATTCCAGAAATACGTGTCCCGTTTCAACCTGTTTATTTGTATTTCCTCTAAGTAGGATTTGCAGACTTTAACAGAACAAGTCGATCTGACTTTAGCGTACACCACTCTGTCACTGTTATTCGTACATGACGTCACTGATTGTTGGTCTGGTCATTGTCATCCGTTGTTTCGTACGAAAATAAATTTAAAACTCAATACTACAAGTTTGAAGATATATTTTTCTCAAAAACGCCGTAAAAGATTTTAGTTTTGCTCAGTATGTTAGTCTTGTGGACCATTACGATAGTCAGTTCGATTCTCACCGTGTGCATCACTATTGTGGTATTTGGACAAACTAAATTGAGTTTAGTTAATATTTAGGGCATCTGTCGTAGCAAACAAGTCTTGCAAACCAATCACCAGGGCAGTGGGATCAGCCCTTAGTAAATATTAGGTGGTTGAAAGTGTGGGTTCCTCGTAAGAATGACATAAGTAAAAATGACTCCGTTGAAAATGGCACGAGTTAAAAACTAGAAAAAATGGCGCTTTCAACTAAAACAGCAGTTTCGTATTGTTTGCTTGTCTGTTTTAAGTGACTTTCTTAAACAAAGCTAAAACAACAGTTTGGTGTAGTTTGTTTTTCAAGCTACCCTTTGGAATAAAATTTTAGAATTTAATTATAATGATATGAAATATAAAATATATAATTTTCTATTTTTAAAATGGCGCCTTTTTTGCGTGTCCCTCTGTCTGCAACAATGTATAAAGGTAATTCTTTGGTGATAAAAATACGTCCTATCCACCATTTTGAAATCGAAACTTCCACTAAAACGAGTTCAGTCGCTTTTTGATAAAACCTCAGAGAAGATTGATAAAGTATAAACTTGAACATTTAATAGCTTCGGAGTAAAGGACTATCAGCGTCTTGGGGTAATTGAGAGTATGTGAAAAACCCTCTCCAACTCCACAGAAATATGAATATATATTTTACTAAATACTGGTAAAAATGACACCGGTAGAAATGGCACGGTAAAATCGGCACCAGTATGAATGGCCCCGGTAAACATGACACGATTAAAATATAGGGAAAATGGCACGAATTAGAATCAAAGAAAAATGGCACAATTAATTAAAATTGCGCCGATAGGAAATGGTTCAGTTAAAATTCGGTAATAGAAAGAGCAGATTGGTGTTGACCCTCAAAAATAGCATTAAAACAGCAGTTTGGTGTAGTTTGCTTAATTCAAGCGACTCTTACGAATAAGCGAGCCTCACTAACAAGCAAGCCTCACAACCAAACAACCCTCACAAACAAGCAAACCTTACAAATGAGCGATCCTTACAAGAAAGTGATCCTCTCAAACAAGCGACCCTCCCAAACAAGCGACCCTCATGAACAGCATCAAAACAATAAAGCAAAGGAAAAACAGGTGTTGTGAAAGAATAGTGCTATTGTTTGTGAGGGTCACTCAAATTAAACAAAATAGTTGTTTTAATACTGTTTGTGGGGGTCGCTTGTTTTGAGAGGTCGCCTAAAAAACAGCAAACTGTTTTTTTTCGTCGCTTAACTGCACGTAACTGCTCTTTCAATTAAATGTACTTAGTTTTTCGCTTGCAATTTTAACGAACACCATTTGAATCTTGCTCTCTTTGCCTGTCTGTCTTTCTGTCTTTCTGTCTGTCTGTCTCTCTCTCTATATATACATAATCTTGGCTGTCTGTAACAACGTTTGTGTGCACAAATGATTCAAGCAGGCCTGCCTAACATTAGTGAGGGAGTGGGCAAAGAGGTCATTTAATGAGAGTGAGGAAAAAAGAAGAAGAAAGAACAGACCTGGCTGATGGTTCTGAGCTGGATTAGCCTTTTTTTTCGACTATATTTGGTTGATTTCTTTTCCAATTCAGGTGAAAGAAAGCCGTTCGTATAAATTGCGTTTGCTCAACATTCAGTATAATTTACATCACTTTTGTATGAACTTTTCCATTTTTAATGTTGAAATTGACATCTACTGTCTACAATTATTTTTCTTTTAGATATTAGTCTAATTCATCTTCAGTTAAAAAGATATCGGAAAAAAAAGAAGATTTTTTAATCCTTCGGGAGGTTTAAAAAAATGTACATTATAACTCTAATGCTGAACTAGGCCGTTATTTGTATATATATATATGTATATATATATATATATATATATATATATATATATATATATATATATATATATATATATATATATGTATGTGTGCGTGTGTGTGTATGTCATCTCATGAAAAAACAAATTTATCCTTAAATTTTTTCCATGGGTAAGCAAATATACAAGTACTGTTTTAACACTATTAAAATCCTCCATGAAATAGGTGAAATATTGAGTGTGTACAATATAACACAATGTAATATATATATATATATATATATATATATATATATATATATATATATATATATATATATATATATATATATACATATATATAAATTTTGTGAGTGTCTGAATATACATGTATGATTTACATCTTCAGAGATAAATGTATACATATTTAATCATAATACAAAAAGTTTTCTTTCCTCTACTACTGTGCATTATATCATAAAATTATTATTTCCATAATTTCTATAAATAAATAATATATATATATATATATATATATATATATATATATATATATATATATATATATATATATATATAAAATATACATATTTGTCAAATCTCATTTTATTGGATCAACCATAATTCATATCAATACTTGATCATATATATATATATATATATATATATATATATATATATATATATATATATATGTATATATATATATGTGTGTGTGTGTATGTGTAAAGTTATGATAATACAATAATAAATTGAAATTCTCAGATATACACACACGATCTCTCTATCTATTCTTACACGCACACACATATAACATATATGCTTATAGAGATTTGGCTTAAAGTTAAGGGTTCAGATCATATCGGGGATTTATATTTTGATTAAAAAAAACAAAAAAATACATTAACGATCTACTCGTGTGTTTTAATCCACACATAAATTTTCCAATTATCATTTAAGAACAAACTATTTATAAAAGTAATTTTGTTCTTATAATTTCAACACTTAACAATCCTGGCTGCTGCAGGGTCAAACTCCACTCCTACTTGTATTCCAGCTGAAGATGATCACTGCAACTTATGTACTGTGTATATAATAAATAAACTCATAATTATGTAAGACTTTGTCAGTATTGGAGACAGAGATGGCTATCAATCACAAAATCGTGATTTCATATTACCGTAAAGAAATATTCAATTTTCTATAACTGTTTGGTTTAATGTGACGAGATAGAATAGTGAAGTAAATTTGGTGAAGATTGTTAAGACAAGTTCTGAAAGAATTGGCTCCACGACGCTCATGATAGAGAGGTCTGACAAATCCCAAGGAAGGTGTATGTTCTAATGACGGACGATGAATGGCTGATGATGTTCTTTCTACGGGGATAGGGGAACGAGGAAAACTCGAACATGGTCCGAAGTTGGACAACAGAAAAGACATGCTGATATTGTTTATTTCTTTCTTATACAAACACGAAGGAACAATAATTTGATTGGTAATCTCATACAGTAGATTATTTGCTAGTGCCGTTAGTTCGAGTACTCCGCTATAATTGAAGAAATCTGTGTGTGTGTCTCTGTGTGTATGCGTTTGACAAATGGCCATCGTACGACCAAATCAGCGCATTAAACAGTACACTGTCGAGGTTTTTTTGATCGGCGGTTCTGGAGAAATCAAATAAGAATAAATAGAAAATTAGGTATTATAGATTTTTTAATCAAAAATTATAGATCTGAATTTAGATATAGAATATCCAAGTCGGCAATATTGAATAGAAGTCACCGAAATACTTCGAAGTCGTAGTTTCGTACGTCGGACAGAAAATTATTCTACATGACTATTATGGCTGGCTGCTTCACACACCATGAAGTCCGCCCCCTTCCAAATATGTAAATTTGAAACGAACACTGTCTTAGTCTATATTGATACGAGATTCTGGTTTGGTAATCGATATGGTCAAACCAGTGTAGCAATCGTGTAGCTTCGTTTTTTTAGAGTTATAATAAAAGCCTATAATTGCCAAGAAATACCGAATTCTTGCTAAGTGGGGTTACACGTGAGAATTGATGTATCCACTTTTCAGCAATTAAATTGAATTAAAGTTAGATTTGCCCCCCCCCCCCCATTCGTATTTTAGAGTAATTTTATTAATACTTCTACACGCACGTGCACATGTGGGCGTCTGGGGGTTTCAGCCTCTGTCCTTTTTTTTTATAATCAAAAGTGCCCTTTTAGTCGAAATTCAATAATATATTTTAATGGAACACAAGACTAAAATAGAGCATTGAAGTTAATTGAATTTAAGAATATCATATCATATCATACAATTTTGACATTTTTCTTCATGTGTATACATACATAGCCTATATGGCATTGCAGATTTCATTTTTACAATATCTAGGGGAGAGCCCTTTTTCCAACTCTGCATTTCTAAGCCCCTTGCCCGTCTGATAGTCTGTGCACGTCACCGCACTTCAGCATTGATTTACCCATCATCAGGGCATTCTCAATCACATTTCGTTTTTGTTAATCAGCACTTGTTACCTGCGAAGATATTTTCCTTATAAATTACTCACTTGACATCAATATGTGTACACTATTAAACCCTCGTGTATTTGATTTATAAGTAGCATCTATTCACAAGCTCACACACCCAAACACTGACAGCTACAAGAGTTATGCAATCCCTATTTGTCAGCAATTGAAAGCATTCAATTATTTCCAACCATATTCGTTTATTTTAGTACAGGTATGACATAAAAATCTATAGGTTGTATATTTTATGACTGACTGACTGACTGACTGACCAACTGTAATTCCTTTGCTTGGTTTCATCCATCCATCTCCTGAAATCATCTTTTTAATTCGGTTCGTTTTTTCTTTTCTGTTTTCTGGATGACTGTAGTTCAGTACAAACATTTCTATAAAATAAAATTTAAAAAACATCATATTAATAATTACACAAAAACAGATTGAATTAAACACCATTATTTCATATATATATATATATATATATATATATATATATATATATATATATATATATATATATATGTGTGTGTGTGTGTGTGTGTGTGTGTGTGCACTCGTGTGAGTGCATATATATCTGCACACACGTGTACGTGTGTGATTCTATGGGTTTGGTTGTAACTGTGCTTGTATGTGTGTGTGGAAAGGTATGTATTAGAGTGATTGTGAATGTATGAATTATGTGCTTCTGTGTACAATTTATGGAAATGGGCGTTTATATCAGTTCGTATAAAAAAGGTTATCTAGCAATGTCGAATTAAACAGTGTTATTGAGATAAAAAAAAAGCCTTTCAATCATTATCATTTCTCCTTCTCATTCCATCAATTATCATAATTATTACCTGATGGTTATCGCTAGGGATCGGGTGACAACAAGTCTCCCTGATTCCCAAACCTTTTCCATCATTATTCTGACTTCAAAGCGTTGCGTTCTGAAGCGTTTCAATGTATCATCATTAGTTATTATTATTATTATTATTATTATTATTATTATTATTATTATTATTATTATTATTATTTGGAATCTCACACCAGTTGTATTATTATTATTATTATTATTATTATTATTATTATTATTATTATTATTATTATTATTATTATTATTATTATTATTATAACTAATTAATACTGTCAGTTTATTGTGATTTTTTCATTTTCATGAATACAATATTTTATTCGGTCAGATTCATTTTCACATAGCTTATTTCTAAAAACAAGTGGACTGAGTTCTGTCTAACAGTTTTTTTTATGTGTGCGTGCGTCTGCGCCAATGACTTTGTGTGTAAGAGTGTGTAAGTGGGATATTAAGACAGAGAGAGAGAGAGAGGGGGGAGAAGAGAGAGAGAGAGAGAGAGAGAGAGAGAGTGGGGAAATTGTTGTAAATAAATGTTTTTATTGCAAGAAAGGAAAAAAAACACGAAGAAACGATTTTATACTTTAATTATATGTTTGAATTATTCTCAATTGATCATTCATAGAATATGGACAAATATTTGTGTATTTAAAGGAAGGTCCCGAACTGCCCAACGCCGGAGGACTATACAATGGTGAGGCTTATTTTGTGCGCATGTGAATTCATTCGCGCGTGCGTGCGTGTGTACGTGTTTCCCCACGTGCTTAATCTTTATTTGTTTTATTTTTTTTTTTCATGTTATTATAAAATTTACATACTGTCATTTTTTTTTGCACATACAGTTTCCGTATCGCTGTCTATTCGATGGCGTTCACACAACACACTGATGTGACGGAGTAGTTTGAAATTATATATGCATGACTTAGATGCCCGCTCATGAGCCGAAATCATGACCGACAAAAAAAAAAAAAAAAAAGATACGAGTACAAGGAAACAACGTATTTACCGGGTGATACGCTGTAGCCGTTACAAGATTTTTGTGTCTGTGTGTTGGTCCGAAGAGCAGATTGACTTTCTATAAGGTGAGTGTTGATTTTCTGCGTAGTAATGCATGCAAGCACGTGGGGCGTGGGCAAGGGAGAGGGGGGCCAGCTAATTTGCTAGGTATTAATTTGGATGTATAGATCATGATGGGTGGGTAGATGACAGAGAATACGTACCATGTAGATATTTACGATGGTTCGGATTCTGTGAAGAGGTGTAGGGTGGTGTGTGAGAAGATTGCGCGCTACCAATTATCGTCTCACAGGAATTGGGCTGCCTGTCGTGAAAATCGACGTTTGAAATGCAACCTCGATCAAGTTCGAACAACAACACCCGAGTACCAGAATGAAGCTCGTCACTATCTCAGCTGAAAAGCACGCTCTGTCTCGGCTATTAAAAATGTCAATTTAGATTGAATAAAGATAGATAGAAGTATACCACGACAGACATACGTATATAGTAGTGGCGGCGAAAGGTCTGACAGTGCGCCCCAACCCCAGGGATTTAAAAAAAAAACTTTCTCTTGTAGTGTTTCTTTTGAAAGATTTTTTTTTTTTAGATTTTTTTTTCCAAAATTTTCTGGGTTTCTCCGATATATTGCGCCTCAGAGCTTCGACGACCCCCTTGTAGTTACAGGGTCTGCGGGTCCCACACGCTACTTCTGGATATAGATTAGATATTAGACGAGTTAGTCGGTTGCACCCCACTCTCTCTCTCTCTGCCCCCATAGACATACAGATGAACAGATATTAACATAAATGCGTTATTAGAAGACTAATTCAAACGGAATGGAACTGATATTTATAGTTTAGTTTATAAAGTGTCAAAATTATAACCCAAGTTGCCAGTTAGATCTCTCTATCTATCTATCTATCTATTATTATGTAGTATGTTTATTTATACAAGCGTGCATTCGGTATGTACACGTGATGATGGTGATGAGCATGATCATCATCATCAGCCGTTATAAGGCCTCTGTTGGACAGAAGCCCTTCTCATTTACTTCGATGACGAGCGTGATTGCGCTGATCTAAGCCTTGTCATACCAGCAAACCTTTTTTCCATCTCATCTCTCCGTCTTGTATTTAGTCTTTTCCTATCGCGTTTAATGTCCCCCAAACGCCAATCAATTAGCATTTTATTCCATCTCTTGTCCCTTCTTCTCGCTTTGTGCCTTGTTTATCTTCGAAGATTGTCAGGATGATATAGATGTATTAAAAATATGAACTAATCATGAATTAGTCCATCCGAGGTCCATATCCATTAATCTACCGAATATATATCTTCGTATGTATGTGTATATGTATGGTCTCTACTCTTATACATAGGTATCTGTCGTAATTAGTAACTTCCTGGGTATTTCGAACCGAAACTTTTATTCAATAAACGTGGAGGTCATCATAGGTAATGATTTCTTGTAGTGAGGCCAGGTTTTAGTTCGTGAGCCTTAATTCTTTAGTTTTGTTTTAACAGTACCGATGCTAAGTCCGACTGCACCCTACTGCGAGTTTTGAATTTTTCATTATTTTATATTTATATTATTCTTTATTTATAGATGTTTTGAGATTAAAAAAAAAAAAAAATACAGGTTTACACAGATATATTGCGCCCTTGAGCTTCGCTGCCCCCTAGAGCTTCGCTGCCCCCTGAGCTTCGCTGCCCCCTGCAACTGCTGGTTCCGTTGGTTCATAGTGCTGTCTCTGATTCAAGTTGAAATATATGATAAACTTTACAGTTTTAACTTCTTGAAAGGTTAAAAACAAACAACAAAAAAATAAACGAAAAACGCATATGGACTCACGGCTAAGCATGAAAACTTTCCAAGTTTTATCTTATCTTCTAAATTCTTTGGAAATTTTCTGTCGCATATCTGGAATGCTTGAGTTAGCGAAAATCATAAAACCTGATTTGGTGATTGATTGCCAAACGCTATCGGCACCAAAAACATGGAATTGGCAAACTGAGTTTGAGTTTTGGTTGAGACAACTTTTGTTAACTTATCATTAATGCCCTTAGGAAAGGCATGTGTCTATATCTCTTTGCATTCTGTTCTGCAGCCAGACATCTTTACTAAAGAAAAGATTGAAAAAGGACCCGTCGTTGGCATGCCACGATGATTGAAGAAGAAAGTTACTCGATGAGTACTTGGGCAATCTACTCATGAATAATTATCTTACCGCCTAGGCAGTAGTAACAATAAATTAGTTACACCCTGTTAACAGTCCTTTATATATATATATATATATATATATATATATATATATATATATATATATATATATATATATATAAACAGCTGTCTGTGGAGGACACAATTATTTAATTATATCTATCTATCTATCTATCTCTCTCTCTCTCTCTCTCTCTCTCTCTCTCTCTCTCTCTATATATATATATATATATATATATATATATATATATATATATATATATATATTAATTCTTTGAAAATATTCTTCCGTAACTCTGAATTATATATATTTATATATATATATACAGAGAGCGAGAGAGAGGCAAAGAGACAGAGACAGAGAGAGCATATATATACATATATATTAATTCTTTGAAAATATTCTTTCGCATCTCTGAAATATATATAGCTAGATAGATAGAGAAAGAGAGAGAGAGAGATTGAGACAGACAGACAGACAGAGAGACAGACAGAGAGACAGACAGACAGAAAGACTGACAGAGAGAGACAGAGAGAGAAAGAGAGAGACACACACTCAGACAGGGAGATGGAGAGAGCGCTGAAAATGTTCTAAAATATTTTCTTTTTAACCGTTTTGTGATTTTGGGTGCCACCCATTTTTCGAACTTTACAATGGTTACTTTTGTCGGGTACAAGGCTGCATTGGTCGAGCTCTAAGTGAGGGCAGAGCTCATTAGAAAATGCTTTGAAATTAAGATATAAAAATCGCTAAAGAGATTCAATCATGTACAGGCATATTTATGTATCTTCTCTCTCTTTTTCTTCATCTTCTCACCCCCTCTCTC
>OY735205.1:44558261-44600761 GCA_963457665.1 Thysanoteuthis rhombus | reverse complement strand
ATTATCAGGGGAATTAATTGAGTATGATCCACCTAAAATTATTCCTTCGCAGCACATGGTCCACCATTTCCTAAAATTTCATTGAAATTCATTGAGTACTTTTGGATATATCGCGTGGACTGAACTTTCAGCTCGATTATGTGGTGTGGACTTATAACTACAACGGAGGGGAGATAATTGTGTCTGTATCTGACCCATTTAATCAGTTCTTTTGGTGGCCATTTCCACGCTTTCCACAAATTCACGTTGTGATTTGGGTTGAGATGGAATTCTGGTGAAATTATGTGATTTGGTATATTACTATGTCCTGAAAAATTAATTACTTGTTCCATAGCCTATTTCATGTTCGAAATTTCATCGGAAACTATTGAGAACTTCTGGGGATATCGTGTCGACGTTAGTGAGCACATGCATAAATGTATGAAAAAAAAGGAAATTATCTTTTAATCAAAAACATTTCAGAATCCGCCCTCAAATTTAACCAACGCTTCCCCAAGATATTGTGTTTCATTAAGAAAAGGTATTACGAGAAACTCTTTAAATATTTTTAGGCAGTCAACTTGGTATCGCCCACGCTGATGGTAGCATCCCAGGGCGGGCCACCACTGCACCTGTTGATGTATTAAACTAAAACTTTTAAAATCCTCTTTATTTCCTTGATTTATATATATATATATATATATATATATATATATATATATATATATATATATATATATATATTCATATATATATATATATATATATATTCATATATATATACATATATATATATACATATATATATATATATATATATATAAATATATATATATATATATATATATATATATATATATAGTCATAATAATCCATGATTATGTATATAGTTATAATAATGTATAATCATATATATCATATACATATGATTATATATAAGATAAATAATATATATATATATATATATATATATATATATATATATATATATATATGATTGTGTTTGAAATGCTGGAAACAGTGACTTGATGAACAATTGATGGTCTCAACAAGAGAAAACTTACACATTGTACCATAACAAAGTATATATGTATATATATATATTTATATATGTTAAGAAATATGGATATATTTGATCATACAGAATGATCATGAATTGAGTTAAATTATATAGAAAATTCTTGAAGTAGCTCCTTTTTCTGTGATTGTTTTACATTAACCGGGAGATGATTTTAAATAAGTTTTTCGATATAATATAACGCAATTTACTATAATATATATAAGGGTATAGATTAATGGATAATCCCATAGTATGCAAATAAAATGACAATGTCAGAAAAATGTTCAAGACTCTTTATTTCAACGTTTCGTTCATTTCGAGCTTCGTCAGGAAATTAAGGTGTTACAAGAAACCAGTTGTTTATATAGTTTGGCTATGAGTTCGTCGTTGGTAGGGAAGGTGGTTTATTGGTAGATCATGTTTGTGGTAAGTTTAGTGGTAATATGTGTGTCATGACCTTCATCTTAATTTCCTGATGAAACTTGAAATGAGCCAAAAGTTGAAATAAACAGCCATTTGCCTGTCGATATTCTCTCTGTCTCACACACTTTGATGATCACCTCAATAAAATTAGACTTAGTGGTAGTAAAGACTAATCCTTTATTATACACAGAATACTCTGAACACAGTACAATAACACTGATCAGAAAATAACTCTCTTACATGATATAATGTTGTAGATGCTTTCGGACTGTAAAAAACTCCTAAAAGAAAATTCCCTCCCAGCGTTAATGATCAACAATACTGTAAGAACATAAAAGGTTCCAACTTCTTTGATGTATTCACTGTTACACCATTCAAAGAAGAATTGCTTTTATGAAATTAGGATAGTGCCCGTTCGAAAATTACATGTTTGGAAGGGGTAGGACTATTCAGTGTGTTGAGCAGTCTGCCATAATGTGGTGCAAAGTAATTTTCAGTCCATTGTACAAAACTACGGCCAAGTAATATTTCGTTAACTTCTTTTCAGTATTGCCAATTCAAATATATCATACCTAAATTTAGATAATTCTAAACGGTGGAAGTCAAGGGAAAAACTACAAAGACAGATCTATAATCTGTCTTTATGAATTTATTGATTCCTCAAGAACCGATGATCCAAAAACTTTAAATTTCGATACTGCACGGCCTTGTGTGCTGACCTTCGCACAATGGCCAGTGGTCGGACCATCACAGTGCATACCGACCGAGACATATTTCTTCAATTATAGTTTAACATGGAACCGAACCAAAAGGTCGACTCTTAAACTTAGAACCATGCAACATGCACTTGAGAGAATCATGCTTAACATCACATGGAGCGATTACAAGACGCACAGTATATTTGAGAAAAGCTGGAGTTGGGCATAAAATATATTAGAAAACAATAGGTGGGCCATGTTCAAAGAATGTCAGACAACCACTGGACATCACAACTGACATCGTGAATCTCCTGGGATCATATCCGAAATTGGGACCTGCAAAATATATGATGGCGTGGTGAACTAAAAAAGTTCATCAAGTATTGGCTTCGCGATACCCATAATAGAGAGGTCTGACAAATCTTTTGGGAAGGACTATGTCGAACAACGGATGCTAAAAGGATGATGATGATGATGATGATGATGGTGTTCTAGTGTAAGGAGAAGGGGGGGAAAAGATTAATTGAGGCCGTATATATGGATATCTATATCGGTGGATTCTTAAATTAGCCCAATTGACTGGGTGCTGATTGGTTTGTCATGTCAGAAGACCTTAGAGAGTCGATCTTGCAAAGCTATATGGAATGAATCGATGTGCTTGCAAAAGGTGTGTCTGTGTGTTCGCATGCTGTCACGTCTGTACTTAAAATATCCCACTATCTTCGCATAGATGTGAGGTGGCGTAACAATCATCGCTTTCAAAAACAACATCTACGAATTCTGACTGAGGTTTTCTGTATTTTATTCGCCTTAATACGCATGGAAAAGACACGAATTCATTTTTCCACACAATATATTCCATTGCCAAATATTCATGTATTGATGGTCGATAAAGAGCTCAATCAGGTGAGAAATTCTGCTTGTACGACCTGTAACCAGGAGAGGAGATGGACTCTGCTTAGATAACTCCACTTGCTATTTGAGACGTCATGAATGACATGGGTCCGACTTGGCACTCCTGCGTGTAGTTCCGACTGATGTCTCCACATATATACCTGTAGCAGGCCTTGACAGGGGGGACAGTGGGCCATATGAGCAGTTTGAAATGGGGCCTACATTTCCCATCTGGCCAGGGCCTACTGCCTGCTCTGCCCGACTCTGATCTTTTAAATGCATTGTCATGTCAGTATGTGTGCGTATATTTATGTGTGTGCTTCTTATCTGCAACTGAAGAAAAAACTGAAGAACCGGATAACTGTCTCTTGTTATGCAAATGAAACGAACTAACCTTAAGTGCACTTGCTTATGAAGCATACACGCACACAAACACACATTCACACACACATAGAAGTATATAAATACATTTACATACTCACAAACACGTATATAGGTTCATATATAACATGCTTAAGTTTGTCTCTGAGTTCATGTATCTCATTTCAAAAAGTACATATCGATCTATTTCCGCCCAATAAAGTGCGATGTTACATTCTCTCTCTCTCTCTGTGTATATAAATGCGCGTGTGTGTGTACGTGTATTTATACTTGTATACAAATGTGCACCTATCTAATAAATATATTTAGTCAATATCGACATATTCATGTATTGAATTTCTCTCCGTATGTATGTAGAAACGTATGAATGTTTATATAAAAGAAAAAAGATTACATATTGAAAAAATTACCAAGCTTATGTGTGTTTGTGTATGAAAGATAGATAGATAAATAGATAGATAGATAGATAGATATATATATAGAGAGAGAGAGGTAGAGACAGAGGGGGAGGGAGACAGAGGGGAAGGGAGGGAGAGAGAGAGAGGGGGGGATAAGAGTCAAGTTACCCAGTGAATTTCGATAATTTTGGTGATAGTCTCTTAAGCAAAAAAAAAAAAGAAAAAGAAATTCTGGTTTTATATTAAAAGAAACTTGCACAATGTTCCCCTCAGATATCCAGCGTCATAGGATTTTCCTGAGCGTTTTTATTTGATGCAGATGCAATATATATATATATATATATATATATATATATATATGGGTGTATGTGTGTATGTGTGTGTGTGTATATATATATATATATATATATATATATATGGATTTTTTAATGTTAAATATAATTTTGTGCAACATATATAAAAGCGTTCATAAATACAGACAATTGCATACACATGCCTATGTACATACGAACACACACGTATTCTTTTTCAGAAATACATCAGTTTAAGCATACGCATGTGTATGTGTATATATTATTCTGGACGCGCGCACACACACACACGTGCACCCATAGATTGATAGAAGGAAATACACATAAAGGGCAATTCACCTCAAAACTCCATTGAGCAGAGTGGAGGGTTATTTTACGCTCAGGTTCCAACATCCTACGGTCTTATAGTGGTGGAAACCCCCTCCCCCAAATCTCCGTTCGCGAAGCCTAGCCATTCATTCATCTTTGCACATATCTATATACAATTTTGTTCAATTTTTTGGTCTGCCTAGTCTTTCTCTCACAAACATACACACTTAATCATGAACACACATGTACGTATGTATGCATTTTATACACACGATCATTCTTAAATATGCATATCTGTATCAGCAAGTTCGTATATATATATATATATATATATATATATATATATATATATATATATATATATATATATATAGATAGATAGATAGATAGATAGATAGATATGTATATATTGTAATCCTGAACACTAACACACACTAAATATATACATACATTAATTAGTTCTTCTTGTTTTTGTGACAAATACGTACAAATGTACATATATCTCTGCTTTTTGATACTCATGTATGCATTGTTGTTGTACTAATTGTACATATTCCTGTGAGTGAATACCATGTTTATTTCAACCACTTATTTGTGTGTTCGTCCTTTTCTGCCTTGTTATTTATTTTCGTCTATTGTACTTCTGCCTCTGATGTAATGTGAGTGTGTGTGTGTGTGTGTGTGCAAATGCACTGGCCACACCATAGAAGTTTGAATTTACTCCTCTGTCGATTGTTTTAGCAACTGCATTGCTCTCTCTTTGTTGTGGTTTGTTTGCGATTCAGCCAGTGTCGTGTGAGCGGTTCCCAACTCCCATTCTGCGGTCAAGCGCGTGTAGCTGGTCGGCGTTGCAGTACGCCTAGCGACACGAAGAAACGATGATCTGCTGACTAACCAGATGCACTAATCTTTGTCGCCTTTTTTTCATTCTACAATCTTCCCCTTTTCTATAATTAATCTCACCTAATTTCAGTGTTCCACAGCTTATTCATTTGAGCGCCACGTTCAAGTTCTTTCCTGGTTCGTATCTATTTAGCTACCTACGCCCCCATCTATCAATCTATCTATCTATCCCAGGCTGTTAATACCTATCAGTCTCATTTTGTTAATAACTATGATCCTATCCATTTGTATATTTATCTATCTGTTCATATCCATCTATCTATCAATCTATCCCAGGCTGATCATATCTATCTATCTATCTATCTATCTATCTATCTATCTATCTATCTATCTATCTATCTTAGTCTGTTCATACCTATATATCTACATATATATATATATATATATATATATATATATATATATATATATATATATATATATATATATATATATATATATTAGTCTGTTCATATCTATCTATCTATCTATCTATCTATCGATCTATCTATCTATCCCAGGCTGTTAATATCTATCAATATCATTTTGTTAATAACTATTATTCTATCCATATGTATATTTATCTGTCTGTTCATATCTATTTATCTATCTATCAATCTATCCAAGGCTGTTATTATGTATGCATGTATCTATCTATCTATGTCTTTCTTTAAATCTTTTAATTATATGTCTATCCGTGGGAACCCATCGCAATAGATATTTATTTAGCATAGTTTGTGTCGGCGAAGCGCCAAAATAAAGGTCAAAGATGGTGTAGCGTCAATCCTTTAAGAACAGCAATCAAAATAAGCTGACCTCGGAACATCGACCACAAGGGCTGGTGGTGAAGACGCAACTACCTCAGCCAGCAAACATGGCCTGAACGAAGATATTAGATATGAACCGAGGGAAATGAATTGATTGTTCATTATGGGTAAGTGGACAATAGACAGGCAAGACAACTGTTGCTTGTTACAAGTAAATGGCACACATACACTCTCTCTCTCACACACACACACACACACACATATATATATATATATATATATATATATATATATATATATATATATATATATATATAGAGAGAGAGAGAGAGAGAGAGAGAGAGAGCGTAATGAGGAGAGAGAGAGAAGGGAAGATGTATTTCAAAATAAATTGAATAATGTGTAGTACAAAATAACATCCACATACAATACATCATGATAATACCCCACATAAAATAACAAACTACGTGTAATATGATAAAAGCTAAATATTAAAATCTTAGCTGAAAAAGAGGTGGTGTTCGATCAACACTGTTGGGGTGCCATGTTGATAAAACTGTTTTGTTTTTAAATCCCTGAAACGATTACACGGTAAACAACTGATTATCCTAACAAGGAAAATTCACAAATAGTACCATAATATCTAATTCTGTGTAAAGTATAAATCTTCTTGAAAGGCTTGCATTCATTACATAAACATGTATTTGGAAATAATCGACTGAAATGGCATAAAGTTTGAAAAAATCTTTTACATTTTTAGTGTTTAAAGCTGTAAAGCTTTCAAGAGTATATTTATAAGGGTGAGATAGAAATATGTATATGTGTGTGTGTGTGTGTGTGTGTGTGTGTGTGTGAAATGGAAATGGAGGGAGAGAGAGTGAGATGGGAAGAGAGAGACAAAAATATAAAAGGTGAGAAGGGGAGAGAGAGACACTGACAGAGATGGGAGAAGAGGAAATCTTAATTATGAATCACATCAGACCAAATGAAGTTGGTAACAGCAAAAAATAAAGATTTCTATAACAAACGTGGAAGAGTGAATAGGGAGGAGCGACTGATGGAGAGAATTCATTAAAAGTTGGGGATGATTAATTAAAAAAATTGGTAAAAGTGGGGACCAATGGATAAGTTGGTTTTTTTTTTGTCTTTTGTTGAGCGATGATCTCTAAAAAGAGTCCGAATTAAAAACAAAACAAAACAAAAACAAACAAGCGTTCATGCTACCGGACACAAATCAAGGGACCGATTTAGCATAGGCTTATATCGCAAATTGAACCTCCACTAAAAAAACTAATTGGGTGAGATTTTTTTAAAAACAATACAGAAACATATTTCTAGACATAATATAGAGTGAATGTTTAAATTTTCGGCTCCATTGGTGCGGCCTGTTCGCGCGACAGATAGATCGATACATAGCTAGCAAACCAGCCAGCCAAACCCACTTAAAGATCGAAAAAACCCGTGTTGACTGTATTGTGGTAGTTTCTAACAAACAAAACAGGGAAGGAGGTGAGGGCTTTCTTAAAGAAAAATCGAGTAACAGAAAACAGAATCGGGTTGTGATGGAATGCGTTGCCAGACAAATAGCTTGCGTGGCTCATTTGGTAGAAACGTTGGCTTTTCAATCATCTGCACCCCGTTCGAGCTCCGGGAGCAATCTAGCAGACAGTAGCTCACCACCCCCATCGTGATTAATGATGTTCTCATAAAATCCCAAGCAATGCAAGCATTATCGACTCGCAGTTCTAGTCAGTAGCGTATTGTACACCTGCGCGACTGATCGGTTTTCGAATTCAGTCCGAGGCAGCTCTCCGAATTCAGTGCCTAAATATTGCTATCATTCAATCCCCGTACACTGTATTCGTGAAATTGAGTTAAGAGTCTAAAATGTTATAAACCGTCAACAAAACATAGGTTTCTTCAGTTTTTAAGCTGATCTCACTGGTTAGCTATGTATGGATTGCGCATACATTGCCATACTAATGGAGCTAGATGACCGAAAATTTTGACATTTACCCCTTATCATAAGTCTAGAAAGGATTTTTAGTTTTTTGAAAATCACACGATAGGATTTTAGGAGAGATTCAATTTGCAATATAAGTTTATGCTAAATTGGTTCTTAATTTATGTCCGGTAGCATTCACGTTTGTTTTTTTTTTTTGTTTGTTTTTTTTGGAAAGTCAGACTTTTTATTAGTGATCTCGGCCAAACAAAAGGCGAGAGTAGTAACTTATTAATTGATCACCTCCAGCCTGGGACGCTGCAAAAAGATGTTGGTCACGTGACCGTTTCTGTTGAGTGACTAACCAGACCTGTCTTGTTTCTTATTCTTTCCTTTTGCCCTTTCTCTCCACCTCTTCTTTTCCTTTTTGTCTTTTTGTCTCTTCGACTCACGCAGACTTGTACCTATTTCAATTGAGAAAAAAGTGCATAAAATGCATTCACATTCTGCAGAAACGTTTCTTTGACTTGGGCATTAATTCCTATTTACATATAAGCCGAATGAATCAGAAGAACATATGTACAATTGTATATATAGATAGCTACATAAAATATTGCACCTATTACCAGCAAATTTTTAAAGATTATTTTTAGATTTTCTTTGATTATTTTTCAAAAAGATGCTCTGGCACCCGTCGGGGTCTGCGGGTCCTAGGCACCGCCTTTGTCTATGAACATATAGATTCATCGATTATAGAAAATATACAAGTCTTTGTGGCTATATGTGCGTGTGTACGAGTGTGCTTATGTCTAATATACTCGTGTATAGGTAGTCCCTTGATTTATGACAAATCATTTATTTATAGCATACCTCGAGTATAGGTCGACCCTAGTTTTTCTCTCAAATCAAAATTTTCTCTGATTTAAAACTAATCTCAAGAAACTCTAAGTGACAGTAAGCATGGAGTATTGAGCGACGGAGGCGAAATGTTATCATGGTAATCACAACATTTACTGCAAAACGCGATAAGTTTTAGGAACAATATTGCCATTCAACTCGATTAGGATAGAATATTATAGTAAATAATATTTTTCTATCTAGTATGCATTACAACACAACGATACTATTCGTTGCTTAATATCTTAAAAATGAGATGAGAATTTGGCGTCAAAACAGTTATTTTTGTCTTTGCATATATATATATATATATATATATGTGTGTGTGTGTGTGTGTGTGTGTGTATTTGTGTATGCACGTGTTCCCATTTTTCTGACAGTATGTATCATCAGATTGGGCAGTTTATGTTCAACAGAATGTGATAATTGTCGAGACAATGTATATATATATATATATATATATATATATATATATATATATATATATATATATATATATATATATATATATATATATATGTATATGATTAGAGGATAAGAAATCTATCTTCTTTTTTAGTGACTCTTTCTCTATATATACACACACACACACACACACACACACATATATATATATATATATATAGAGAGAGAGAGAGAGAGGGAGTCACTTAAGAAGAAATCGAATACACGAACATGTTTTACTTGGTATGATAGAATTTTTCATTCAATAATCAAAGATAGGTAAGGAAAACAAATGAAGTCGGCGGGCCAGATGAAATGAGGCTTCAATATAATACGTGCGATGTGTGTGTATGTGTGTGTGTGTGCATTTTCATAAGATGATATCGAATCAGAAAATCATACTTTTTAGTAATCGGTTTTTAGTAAACAAACAACTGTGGGTAAGAAAACAACTTCTTCCTCAAAAAATAAAAAAGTGAGAGGAGATTTTCTTATCACTTCGATGTTTATTCATATCAACCTCAAATCATCATCTTTTTTGGTTAAGTGATTAATGATTACCTACAGACATACTTATCAGAATCACTTTCATCGTTTATTCCAAAGTTTGTAAGCATAAAACTAGCCAAATATCAGCCCTACGGACAGATTGCTCGATTAGTTTTAAATAAAATCAATTTTTGCATTCTAAAAATCTATTTTTACGTTCAATTTTTTCTAATTTGAAATGAATATTTTGTAACAATGAATATAAAGGTTCAAAAAAGTAATATAAAATTTACTTTAAATACGATTAAATTTTTTCAGCAGTTTGAATTATAGATATCTTGAAAAAATGAATATTTAAATTCATAAGAGAAAACCAAATGTCAGTTTCACGTCATTTCTGCTTCCTAGTTAATGATTAAAACATTTTTTCCGACGGAAAGGTTTTCGATGAAACGTCTGTTCGGTTATGTCACATATCATCAGCAGCCATCACATATTAGCAGCAGAAATCACATATCAGTAGAAGTTTGGATTACCTATACCTACCTTAGAATTATTATAGTAAGGATATTGTCAATTTTGTTAATATTTTGGTGCTTATTCCCATAATATTATGTTCTGAATGGAATGTAAGTAAACATCGAAATGGTAATAATGTAAAGTTCAGTAAAAAAATTTTTAGATGAAGCATTTTCACTATCAAGGTTACACTTCCTGGTTGGAGACATTATAAGACATTTTTGTGTTAGTTAAATCTTTTAAATGCTGGACATTGATGTGCATAGAAGCAGGGTGATATAATCCTTGAAATCCTTAACCCTATACATACAGGTATACACATACTGTGACATATAGCAGTAAGCAAAAGCAATACACACGCAGCTAGTAATTCATTCGGATTAATTCTATAACCTATAAAGAAAAAAAGAATAGAAAAAGCATAAAGTACATAAAGTACATAGATTCGCACTTATTATATAATCAATTGTGTCATATTATCATAATATTCGAATTGATTAATATATTATACATCATTTATGAATTAGCATAGTACTCGTCAAAAATGACGGGAGTATTTCTATAATTTATGGATGAATTATACAAGTATTAATATGAGTGTATTCATTTATTTATTTTGATGCAACTAACTTACAAATACCTGGCTGGGAGTTTTTTTTCTGTAAAAATTAGGTAAATATTAAACGGCTATTGATTGTGAAAATGTATTTCCTAAACAAATTTAGGTGCTTTCAGTCAGTAACAATTTTGTCGTTTTGAGAAAAATCAAATTTTCATGATTTAGTTGGGTTTTATATTTTCATGTAACTATAATGTTAAGGAGCGCATTAATTACTCCATAAATTTTGTCTATAATTATTTAGCTAGTCGGTATTATCCGATTCTTAACCGTTTTTGTTTGTGCTTTGTGTTATCTATCTATCTATCTATCTATCTATCTATCTATCTATCTATTTCGTATAACTTTTATATATATATATATATATATATATATATATATATATATATGTGTGTGTGTGTGTGTGTATATATATATATATATATATATATATATATATATATATATATATATGTATATAATTGCTCGAATTGGTGACTTGTATTTTTTTTCTTTTTCCATTTTAAATTAAATAGTATCACTTCGTTGAAATCAATTGGAACATTAGGGGCTCAATTCAACAAATCTTTTTGTTCAGCGCTTGGATGTCCAACGACAGATGCTAAAAGGTTGGTATTGCTGCTGATCGTTGGAGAAAAAGGACAAAGGAAATGTTGGCGAGTGGTGCTGACTGATGGTGTCCTACCACAAGTACGTTATATGCCCCTAAACACCACGTGTTACTTTGGCGTAATGGTTAACGTGTCTGACTCCCAACCCGCTGAGCCGGAGTTCTAAACCACATTAGATCTTGCTCGTTGGATTTATAAATCCGTGTGTTTCAGCGTGACTCTCTAAGCTGAAAAGATTCAGAAACAAACACACAATTTTCCTTATGCTGGTCTTTATATGTGTGAATATAGATAATAACAAAGCTTAGTATAGCCTCTCCGATATGTATAGATACGTTTCATATTTTATGATATGACATGAGCATTATTTATACTAGGAATGTAGAAAAATATATAGAATTCAACGATGACCTAAAGAGAGATGACCTAAATTTGATATTTTTTTGTCGCATACGTCTCTTATGATCTTATTAGTCAATAAGAACCCGACGACTTGACTGATCTGAAACCAAACTAGAAAGATAAACAGGATCGACATTTCTTTCCAACTGTCAATCTTGTATCTTTTTCTTGGCTTTCAGATCACAAAACAAATCGTTCAGGAGAAAGGTCTGTCTTGTATGTCTCTTTAGTTGGGTTTCAAATCAGTCAAGTTGTCAGATTTTTGTCTGTAGAAGAGGTTAATACTGTCAAACGTTTGAAATGAGAAGAAATTAGCAGTATACAATATAGCATTTTTCTGTTAGTCTCCATCAGACCAAATTTTTCATAATAAATGGGAATTGATATGCTACATTTAATTCGTTGGCACCAACCCTTCGGTTCTGGGTTAAAGTTAGTGTAGGATTTTTGTGGTGGGGACCAACGACATAAACTCGGCATTTCGGTTTTTTTCTTCGGTGAGAAGAAAAATGCTATTAAATCTTTTGTTAGGATTACAGAGATTAGCTTTTTGTAGGGACAAACGAAAAAGACCAATGCATTTTTAAGGGATGAATTTCAACTGATTTTGCTTAAAAAGTTAACTTTTGCAGCAACTGTAGCAGTTACTCCATGTGTGTAATTACTCAAAGGCATAGATTAATCTCGATTTTCTTTTCAATTTACTTGCCGTATTTTTAAATTTGTTTACTGTATTATTCAATCTGGATGCCGTATCTTTAACCATTTAGTGGCCGTATTTTTTTTAATTTGCACGCTGTTTTTAACTTGCTTGACAATTTTTTTTACTTCTCTTGGTATATGTATTAATTTGCTTGCCTTACTTTTAAATTTGCTCGGAAAACGGTATAGTTAAGAGAAACGACGTAATATTCCATGGGGATAACGCTAGATCGCGTGGCTCTTTCATGACCAGGCAAAAATGGTTAGAGTTTTGCTGGGAAGTTTTCACTTTGACCGTATTCACTAGATACTGTACTTTCAGAATACCATTTATTCTGGTCTTTACGGAATTCGATGAAAGATTGCGAAAGGCGCCTTGAGCTGTTCTCAGCTGGAAAAGTTTTGAGAACATGCGGTGGCGTAGCTAGAGGGGTAACAGGATAGCAGTCGCTCCCCCTGAGCACATATGTCAAGAGTGGCGCCTTTCAACAAATTTTTAACTCTTTAGTTCCTTGTCTAATGGAAGTCGAATCTCATATTTCTAATTGTTATTTTTAACTTAATTGCATGGCATTGAATAACTCGCTGGACACATAACTTTATTCCACCAACCTCGCTGTGTTCTGAACTATGTGTTCCGTGCATTTCTGATATTGCATCGTTTTGATTTCATTTTACGGTTTAAATGTAAAATAATTAAATAACATGCGGCTTTATGTTTTTATTGTAAATAAAATATAGGTCTATGTGCCTATCGTAAAACTTCTTGTTTTGATTTAAATACAAAATAACAATTATGTTCTCCCTTTGAACAGTATATTCCTCGTGTTTTCATCTAAAAAAAGAATAGAATTAATCTAAAATAATTTGGTACAAGTCTTAATGCGTATTCTATGAGTTCGTTCCCCGTAGAACCTGGCCACGCCCTTACAAAGATGGAATTACGAAGTTTATTTACCTGAAAGATGATACTAGATAGTGGAGAATGAAGTTCCAATAATTCAGGTAATACCGAAAGGAGAAATAAAAATGTTATTTATTTTCACTAAATAAAATGAAATGATTTTTTGGCTGCTGAATAACAAAGAGACGGAAGAGATGGAAGAAAAACGAAAGTGAGAGAGACACTGAATAATGACAAAGAGAGAGAGAGAGAGAGAGAGAGAGAGAGAGAGAGAGGGGGGGGGGAGAATCGTATCAGACAATCTAATTGATGGTAATGAGCAGTATTTTCGTATACACAATATATATATATATATATATATATATATATATATATATATATATATATATAAACTGTCTCTCACACACATACATGCATACATATGAAGCCCCCCTTCCCCCGCCCAAATAGTGATAATGAGCAGTGGACAATTATGAAAGGTCGTCAGTGAAAAAAAAGACTGAATGTCAACTCGATTCTGAGTTGCAAGTTGACGCCCATTTGGGGGTCGCTCTCTGACTGACAATGATGACGGTTTTACAAGTCAGTTAAGGAATTTCCAGAATAATTTCTCTTGGCAAACAATTCAAATGTCAGAAAGTTAAAATAATGGACGAATTGAAATAGACTTGTGGATAATACGAGAGAATTCGAGATGGTGATAAGAAAAGTCTGAGAGATAAGCACCAAGACGAGATCACTCCAGAGAGAGAGAGAGAGAGAGAGAGAGAGGGAGAGAGAGGGAGAGAGAGAGAGAGAGAGAGAGAGAGATCCATACGCAGAAACCTACAAATATCTATCTATCTATTACAAACTGTCAACAAATCCTGTCACCGAAATTGTCCACATAGGTTTCTCTCAGTTTTCAAACTGATCTTTCTGTCTAGCTGTGCATTAGCACGCCCACATGCTGTATCAAAATTAAAACATTCACTTCCTTATTATGTCTATAAAAAGCGGTTTTTTTTTTTGTAAATCCCTCTCAAAATAGAATCTGCTGGAGGAGGGGGTTCAGTTTGCAATGTAGGTTCATGTCAAATTGACCCCTACTTTGTGTCCGCTTATTTAAAAAAAAAAGACTTTTTTAGTGATCACTACTTAAAAAGGTTAGAGAAGTAACTTGTTCACTGATCACTCTTTTTCCATTTTTTAATTGATTACCCCCAATATGGCATGCTGCCAAAAGACATAGGTCGCATGTGGGTTTCTATTGAGTCACTAACCAGGCCAGTCTATCCTTCTAAATTGTATAGATGTAGATATTTTAAAGCATCAACTCAGTTTTAAAAATGGGAATTTTAAGGTCATAGCATATGTTTTCATTGGTGACTCTGTAACGATGAACTTTACTAACTTCGAACCTCTTATGCAATCTTTGAGTTGAAGATGTGCTTGTATACATGACTAAATGTAATGCTCAAACTTTGAAACTTGAATACTATTCGTTAATCAAAAATAGAGAGAGAAATGTCGTTATAAGTTGAAAAAGTTGATAAAAATCAAATGTTCGTAGGATGGATTGATGTATTGAAATCTGTTAGAGATAATTCAAAGTCATGTCTGGTACAAGGTGCCAGAGCAGAATAATGAACCAACCTGGCTGCCACATGGTCAACCTCCACTTAAGCTCCTATTCCAACTGAAGATGAGTTCTACATCTTTTGTATTGTATTTATGTGATAAATAAATAAAATTATAAAAGTTCTTTTTTAGTTTAATTGTATTTGTTTATTAGAATGAAATAAGCCCTTGTGTATTTGTAAGATAAATTTTGTAGATTTGTAAGACTTGTCAAGATGTAGCTGAGTCTGCGAGAGACACAACTATCGATCAGTTGGTCTTGATTTCAAATCACGGTAAGGGGTGTAAATTTTACTCCCCTAAATCTGATGAGGAGTGTTCTAGTTATTCTTGTTCTTAGAAAAACGAAGTCAACTCCAGCCGATTACTGTTAGCAATACATCAATACAAGACAATTTGATATCTTCCTGTTCAAGCTGTTCCTCCTACCAATATAATCGATGTATACTGGTTCCAGTTAGAATAATTCTTTTCATATTGAGAACCAAACCATAAAGACATTATGGGGAATACATTGATAATTTAAATCAAAATGAACTTTTTAAGGAGTCGAAGTAATAACTATTCAGATTTGTTAAAAAAGGGGGAGTTTCAAATCAGGGCTGAGATGTCCAATTAGTCCATATATTCAACCATTTTCTGTGATTAAGGCTATTTGATTCCGAGTCTGACCCGGAACTTTCTTGATTCCTTGTACTTTTCAAAATCTTGCGATGTCACACTGACCACGGAAAATTACGTTAAAAAATCTTATCAATGAGTGTCCGTTCCTTGTTCACACTTTTAGTGCACTATATTCATTTACTTGTAAAACCTGCGATATCATGATGCTCTAACATCAATTTTGGATCAATTAGATTTGACTTTAAACCAATAAGTAAGGAGCTATAACTAGGGCAGATCTTGAACAAATCGTATCAATCCCAACGCAATCATTCATGTACTTGCGAAATAACATACGTAAATATTTATAATTGCATATTCAGCTGCATAGATATATTTGTTTGGCTGAGGTAAGTTCGGCAGAAGTCACCCAGACAAATTTATTACCTCGGGAGACTTGCATACCAAGCATGATTCTGCAGTAGATACTGTTACTTCAGTGAGTTCTATTCTCACTAAGTGCCTCACTATCATGAATTTGTGACTGAATTAGCAGTACTCAATAACGAACAGAACTTATGCATTTATTGTCTATTTAAAAAGTTGAAAAAAGCCCCCCAAACTCACGGATATATTTGGATTTCTAAGACGATTTGTTTTAGGATATCAACTACTCAATTCGTTTCAGTTGATGAGTCAATTGTTTGAAATAGAAGGTAGAATATATTCTTATCAGAAAAATTGTTAATTTTTAATACAAGAGTCCATTGTTACGGATATGAAAACAGAAACATCAAATTGTCCATCATATAAGTAGATTCACAACAACTTATACTATGTAATGTTCATATTGGTAACATAAAAGAGACAAAAAAGTATTTTACTTGGCCTGAATTGACTATACTGGAAAGTACTTATTTGAAAGGAATGCTTTTTTTATGTTATAACATCTGGAACTTGGTCGCCCATTTGTTACTGACCAGTTAACACATACACACCCATTTGTTACTGACCAGGTAACACAAAGATTATTCACAGTGAGCAAGAGAAAACTCGTGTTTAACGTAAGAAAATTTTGCTATCATCTTACGCGATTCGATTTTTTAGTGTTACATTTCTTTCTCCGTGGTCATCTTTAACATCACCTGTCTTCCCGTCACCGATATACACCAACCTGTGAAGATGGCCCTCCGTAACTTGAGACAGAAAGAAATTAATGCGAAAACTTAGACAAGAAAGTTATTCTGAATATCGTATATCGTCTTTGATTATCATAGAGTACCTAGTAGAACATGTATGAAGTGTCGTTTGAAATAGTTTTGTAGTTTCTGCGTGAATGTTCGACAATACAAAGACTGTGCAGGTGGCCATGACGTCATAAATATTTCGCCTGTAATTCATATCTCTCCTATTTAACAATCAATAAATATCTTTTTTTCTCTTTTGGTTTTCAGCATTGTTTTTTTTTTAGAACAACACGCCTTATGATGCTTTTCTCGCCGCTTCTGTCAACTATGATTAATTACATCATTTTCTTCTCTCTTTACAGCCAGCTACTACCAACAGGATTCCGTTCAAGGAAGTAGAAAGCAAGTTAACGAGTCGGAAGACAGCTTAATCGTCAGTGACCACAGGCTTGGTTTCGTTGCATTAGACACAGGTCGATGTATAAATTCTTGTTCAATTTCGTTGATTCTCATCTGTCAGGATTTTTCACAAGATATAAATAGATGTGACAGGTTGCTTTTATGACTATTGATAGTTACGACAGAAAAAATCATTTATAAAAATTAACATTTGCAGCAACTGTAGCAGTAACTGCATATTAGATGTGATTACTAACGTTTATAGATTCAGTTTGCTTGTCCTTTTAATTTGCATGTTGCATTTTTTAATTTGTCCTTCGCATTTTTTTTTTGATTTGGAGGTCATACTTTTTAATTTATTCGCCGAATTTCAAGATTTGTATGATGTATTTTTTAGATGACTTAGCATATTCTAAAATTTGTAAGGCGTGTTTTTTTTTTATATGGAGGCTGTACTTTTTAATTCGTCTAGCGTATTTTAAAATTTGTGTGGCATATTCTTTTCTAATTTTCTTTGTATATTTTAAAATTTGCATTGCGTATTTTTTAACCTACTCAGCATATTTTTTCTTGCTGGCCTTAATTTATCTATCGTGTAAGATAGAAATCTAAACACAAGGAACACATATTTATGCCTGTCTGAGGTTATGAGATAATAGTATTTAAATTACTCCTAAAAATATTTGACTGAATATCCATTCATCTGTTGTGTTTATCATAACGTTTCATCCAACATGTTCTTTGATCTGCTTTCATAGTCTACTCAAGGATTGCCGGATACAACGTACTCGTGAGATAGATCGAAAAAGATAATGGCCTAAAATGGTGATAAAAAAATGAGTACATCACTTAGTAGAATAATCTATGGCTGTGTTCCTGTGTGTTGATAAGTGAGTATCATACCATGTATAGGAGGTGTAGGATAGAAAATATGAAACATTTTATGAGTTACTATTACTAAACTTGCAAAAAAGTGTAATACGGTTTCGTCTTAGGTAGAGATGATATATTAGTATTGTAGTGGCTATCTTTCCCTTTCACTAATTCTCTTGTAGTTATGATGTGCTTATTGTTTTCGTCCACCAAGTATAACGTTGTAATAATCATCGCTAAACAATGGTAATCAATGTTTCTATCTCAACTAGAAAACCAGGCACCTCCACATCTAGGTGTATGATGGGTGGCGACTGTGTGAGTATTAACAGAATTAGCTCCTGAAAACACGATAAGCGCAACTTCTGATTGACTATGAATCTTTTACGAGCAACAATGTCAACTGATACATATATATTGTGTATGTGAGTGTGTGTGTGTGTGTGTGTGTGTGTGTGTATGCGCGCGTTTAAATTAGGTATACATTTTATATCGCCTTGTTATATAATATGCAATATGATGCATTATAATTTTTTTCTATCCGTGGTGACAACATTCAATGAAATGTACTTCCTTTGTCAAAAGGATTAACTGGTGTTGTGTTCTCCTCGCAAGATATTGTGTTGTAAGCATTAACGTTCTTCAACAAAATAGAATTAATAATTTGCTACTATCAAAACATGATGGCTTCTGCTTATATAGCATATGTAAAATGGTTTTAATCGTCTTCTATCGGTCTGAATCCCAAGAACACCCTGCCTTATATCTGTTACAGCGGTCAATATAAGGTATGTTCCACGCTTTCGGATCGAGCAATCCTGATTCAAATTGCAATAAAGCAGATTTTCAGGGAAATAGATATTTCATAATACATTCCGCCTTTTCGAAAGAATAAAACTACCGGACAGGTTTGGTTAATCACTCAATAGAAACTGTTATGAGACCAATGTCCTTTGACAACATACTGTGTTGGGGGTGATCGATTAAAAAATTGGAAAAAAGGGGTAATCAATGAATGTTATCTTTCTCAATCTTGTTGGGCAGCGATCAGTAAAACATCCAAATAATAAAAAAAAACTATCGTTAATGTTGCCGGACACAAACTAAGGGACCAAATTTAGCATAAACTTTCATTGCGAATTCATCCTTGAAACCCTATTGAGGGGGTTTCAAAGAGCAAAGACACTTTTTTTCTAGAGATAATAAGGAGCACAGTTCTCACTAAACTTGGTGAGGAAACATACGGCAAGAGTTCTCAGTTGAAAGAGACTGGTGACAATTTAAATATTGGTGAAATATTTCGTTTGAATTCTTTGTATAGATAAACTATGACTTGCTGCAGGCTTACGTTCCTTATAGCCACCTCTTTGATCATATCAGTCATAAAAGCTGATGAATAGCATCTGTGAACACATATTTAACTTCTGGCTCGGTGATAGCAGCAATGACAATGTCTTCAGCTTCAGTTGCCCGTGAGCTGATGAGACAGGAAAGGAGAACATGTTTGGTCAAAGTTACTGGTAGATCTGTAAGTGTGAGGCTCAAGTCATACATCAGTAGGTTCGTTGTCCAGTCTTGCATTCTATTTGAGATGGACGACAGTAGCTTGAGGTCAGGCAGGTGCTTCAAATGTCAGACGTACATTATTTATGGAATTCCTTAACCGCAAAAATGATTGATTGTGCTTCCTTCTCAATTTGACAAAGTTTTCTTAGTCAGTATGAGCGATCAGTTAAACAAAGTTGTACAAAATACTGTTCTTTGTTGCTGGTGACCTTTATTGGATTTTGATGTTAGAAATCGTCAACCGAAACTGTCAACATCAACATAATCTACATCGACATATGTTTCTTCAGTTGTCAAGTTGGTTTGGCTGGCTGTATATGTATGTGTCGTGCGTATAGGCCAATGAAGCTACAGGAGAGAGAATGTAAACATTTACTCCCTATCACGTGTGGAATTCATTTTTGAAAATCACTCCATGATAGACTTTTAGTGGAGTGCTATATTTGCTGTGTAAATTTATGCAAAATTGGGCCCTTGCGTTGTGTCTGGCAGCATTCACGCTTGTTTTTTTTTTTTTTAATTCAGACTTTTTTGGTGATCACTAACCATCAAAAAGGGGAGAGAAGTAACTTATTCTTTAATCACATCTTTTCCCAATTTTATTTATTGATTACCCCCAACACAGCATATTATCGAGAAACGTTGGTCATGAGACGGTTTCTATTGAGTGACCAACCAGAACTGTTTTTAGAGCTTTTCGTATGATGTCTTGAAACTGATGGCACTAACAGACTCTGGGTTGGAATGTGAAGGTTGTTGAATCAACGCCAAATCTATTTTATGTTTGATAGTCGTTGACCATTTTTAGTTAGTAAATGGATGTTTGGTATTTGAACTGATCTTCGATCATAGAACAAAATGTAGTGTGTTTAAATCTCCGACATCTTTCCTCATGTGATGAAATGTTGAACACATTTTCCATCAATTCTTGATACTGTTCTTTTGAATGGAGATGACTGATCATTAGATATAGAGTTTAAAATCTTGATACTTTGTCAAAAAGAACAAAAACCACGGAGAACTTAATTTGTTGCTTTTCCCAACACCGACCAAGAGCGATTAATATACTAGTATTTATACATCATAAATGTGTTTTTACGCTTTATTGAAATATAGTTATTGGTAGAATTATGGGATTAGATTGAACACGTCACATTTTGTCGTGTTTTGTTGTCGTTGCAATTGAATACCAAACCAGATACCCCTTCAAAAATTAAAATCGATGGCAGACTTATTCCCAGAGTGCAGCCAATCTCCACAATTCCTTCTTTAAAGACATCTGAACTTCGCAATCTCTCATGATCGTTTATAAGAACAACGTCTGCTTCTCATTCACTGCTATTAAAGAATGGCGGCCATTATTGTCCTTTAAGTATACGTTTTGTTTAAAAATATCACAAAATCTTTTCTGCTTTTTTTCTCTTCAATAAGAAGTACCACTTGTCATGTAAAAGGTCTTCTCCTTGTTTGAAATGAATCCTCAATCGATCTCGTCGTTAAAACTGATAACTTGCATTGATTTCTATGAAGCAAGAAATCATCATCATATTCTTTTAGAAGGGGAATAACAATTGATAATAATAATAATAATAATAATAATAATAATAATAATAATAATAATGATGATGATGATGATGATGATGGAGTATGAAATCTGTTGAATGTTGAAGGCAGGATCGAAAATGGTACCAATTGTTACTGAAACACTCAAAAGCAAAATATCTCATGATATAATCAAGTTGATCATTGGAACATCATGCATCATCGGTACATCATTTGCACATTTAGCATTTCTTGGGGCAATGAGAGTTACTGGGCGATGTCTATCTATCCTCCAAGTACAATTCGACTGGTTGCACCGGGTTAAATACTACCAGAAGCATGGTGGAATTCATAAGATTTTCTCTTGAGAAAAGTGTATTTATGCCTTTTCCATGTAGATTAATGGCAATCGAACTATATCAGCCCGAATGTGTACTCGGTTTGCCGATTCTATTTTTCGTGTTGTTAACTATTTGATCAGCTCCCATCAGAGTACTAGGTATTATCAAAATGGGATTTAATGATTTTCTTGTGCAGATCCTCAGATGAACCACGTACAAAAAACTAATAAAATTCATGCTCACGTTGATTGAAATAGCAACTGCTTGCGTCAAGAGGATGCAAAGTAGCACTTGAGTTTCAGAGTTGATTGTTTTGTAAAATCTGATAAAAAAGACGTGAAATTTAAAAGTAAATAAAACTAATAACAATTGAAAAAATACAGCTCTGCCGAAGATGGCGGAGATATTGAAAGCATGGCGCTCTTGTGTCATAAATCATTCGGACTAATATCCTAATTTTAGTTTTCTGCCCTATGTTCCAGTCAATGAGTTCCCTGCTCATCTTCAGATCTGTATCATAGCTCAGAAAATGAAAGTAAAATTCTGTAAAGGTGACGAAAGTATCACAAAATACGTCGCTCAAAGAATACTGAATATAGCATACACCTGAAGAAAACAGGAGAGCATATCTGCCGACGGGTTGTATTGAATGACAAAAAGCAAAAAAAAACAAAAAAACATGATGGTACTCGTCCGAATGATTCATTAAATAATGTTCATATTTATATAATAGAACAGACAGACGTTTGTATTCTCGTCTATTTTCGAGTTAAAAAAATCCATCATACTCATCGAAAAAAATCTGAGATGAATTATTATGGAAATATTCTAAAGAAGAAGAAGGAAATATGGAAGAAGAAGAATAAGAAGAAGAAGAAGAAGAAGAAGAAGAAGAAGAAGAAGAAGAAAATGAAGATGAACAAGAAGAAGGAGGAGGAGGAGGAGGAAGAAGAGGAGAAATTTTATTGCTTCATCTGCCGTGTATAGAACATGAAAAATTCCCAACTGAGGAATTTTGGGAATATTCACCAACTCAAATCTGGTCCCCCAGATTAGCTAACTGCAGCCGTAATTTCAATCCTGTAGACCACCACAATAAAAGAAATCTACACCATTAAGGAACAGCGTGATTTTCTTGGTTCGCTGGTCGTAACACTGGACTTTTCCTCAGGGGGGTCAAAGTTTTACTAAAGAAAATACTTCCTACCCACTGTTTTAGGCGATGCACTCTTTCCAGTAAATGAATTCGTGATATTTTTTCTAAAGAAACAACACTCCCAATGCAACCCTAATAAATTCTTGATTTTTCCCGTTGGAAGAGGATGCACATCGATTGCAATGATCAGCTAATCTCACTGGCCTTTATTTGTTCGATTCTCATCGGAACTCTCAGTATAGACTCTCTGATACCAACTCATACTAAGTTAATATATTCTTATATAACGAGCTGTGCGACTTTTTTTTCTGTCCATAACACCGGATCCTTCCACTTGGGGAGAGGTAAACATTTACTTGATGAGAATACTCACCATTTGAAACGATGATTTTTTCAAATGAAACAAAGTGACTATTCGTTTTGTTTTTTTAGAAATTCAAATACATCTGTGAATTTTCCCCACACTGGTATTAACTAATAGTAATCATCATCATCATCATCATCATCATCATCACCACCACCACCACCACCATCATCATCATCATCATCATCACCACCACCACCACCACCACCACCACCACCACCACCATCATCATCATCATCATCATCATCAGTTATTTATCGTCCGTCGTTGGACATAGACCTTCCCCAAGATTTGCCACACTTCTCTACCATGGGCGTCGCGGAGCCAGTAGATTCTGACTAATAGTAATAAATGGTTATAAAGGTCTTACATAGGAAATAACATCTTTTGAATCACAATAATCGGCATCGATTGTTTATGGACTGCCAGAAACATTCATCAAGACTGTAAAGTGACTCTTCACATTTTTCGATGTAAGTGTTGAAATTTGCAATGCCAGACGAATATTGTCTTAATCAGCGAGAAGATGGAAGTTTTAAAGATCTGAAGATTTGCTGATGCAACATAGATCTGAGTAAATCCGGTTGACCAAAACGAAATGATGTAAATGAAAAGGGCGAGGATACTAATCTGAATGATTCACAGAATAATCAAGAGTTGAAAATCAAACTTTTAATTCAATTTAGAAGTTATATGACAAATATTAGCAAAATAAAAAAATAGTACATTGAATACTTCAGGAGTGGCGGTAACCATATATTTCAATGATTAATTACTATTTAATCTTAATTTCTTATTTCTTTTTATATATTCTGTATTCTCATTCTTTGGTTGACCACTGCCCTGGGTTAAGTTTCATATATCACCGATAGATATGTAGTTTTAATTACCACTAAGATTTATCTGATTTAATTAAAAGCAAGCTCTGATTTAGCACCGATGGTTTGTGTTTTAAAACCTTGTATACACGACTTTCCATTCTGTTCGTCTCTCCCCACAGACTCTCCATCACCGTTGCACGTCGACCTTCTACCGGCCATCTTCGTTTCACCCTAAAGGAATCCGGCAAATTAAAATAAATGTCAATGCTGCAATCAGGTATCCGTGTAATGCATTTGCAATGATATTAGATATTCGTGCAGGGGCGATACAAACCAAAGAACAAAAAAAAAACCCAAAAAAACAAAAAACAATGTAGGAATGAAAAAATGCAAAAGAATTCGGGAGAGAGGAAAGCAATATAGAAAGGGGGTGAGAGAGAAAGACTGAAAGAAAGACGAAATGACGGAAGCGGTAAGAGGCAAGGGGAAAGCAAAAGGCTATTGAACAGGGGGGAAAGGCAGGTATGTAATATAATAAATTAGAAGAAAAGATGTTCCCAAAAGAGGGCGAATAGGTTGTATGAGAAAAAAACAAGCTTGGTTGCGCGAGGGTCAAACTCCCTTGCTTCATTAAAATCTAAAAGGTAAAAAAAAAAAAAAAAGAATTCATTCCTTCATACGATGTTATTCAAAAACTACGCATCCCATTTCAAGTCCCTGATTAGTAGTGCCCGAAATATAAAACAAATCGACCAGGAATGAGGAAGTGAATTTGTCATTAGTTTTTTTACGTAGGTAACTCTCATTTCTGCATGACGTCATTGGTTTTAGTGTGGTCATCGTCATTGTCATGACAAGCGAAAATGAAGTCAAAACTGAAAAACTCAATAATACGAGGACTTTGGCAAAAAAGAAAGGAAATTTCAAGGAGATCAAAGAAGAAAGATAAAAGATTTGAGTAGTAAAAAAAGAATACTAGTCCTGTTTGAAATTGAAATAATACGATATATATATATATATATATATATATGCTTCATACTCACATCTTGTCTTGTTGATTTACTGTCCGTATCTGCTCTACTGTTTCTCAACGTGGACAACTATATTATAAATAAATGGATATATAATCCGACAGAATAATTAAGAAAGTGTTATTTTTTTTATCTGAAACTCAATTTGAACTGACATCCCGTTATTACACGATGAATGTGTCAATTGGCCTAGACAGCGTAAATAGAATAAATAATTGGAGAAATGGGCTGCTGCGTACATCAAGAGGCCGTCTCGATGCGACATCGCTCTAACCACTGAATTAAACAGAAATAAGGATGGACATATGGAAGAAACACAAACAGGAGTAAGTGTTGAATGATTTTATTTTTATGCATCCCAACTAGTTTCGATCTGTGGTCATTATCAGGGGAGGATGTGAAGATTAACAGAGATAATAATTTTCAAATTTGATTCCATGGATTTTTTCAATATATTTTTTCACGACAGTCTGTTTCTCACTTTTGTAATCTTCAGGTGAATATATATATATATTCATATACATACATAGATGCGTGGTGATAAGCTGAAATATATGTATATATATGAGTATCTGCACGTGTGCGTGCATTTGCGAACATCAATAGAAATAATAATGAATTATCACTGTATCCCGTTCGATCTATGTGATCAATGTTCAAGACCAAATTAAGTGCATTGACAAGAAAGGAGATAATGTGGGAACATCCTTACATCTGGTGTAAAATGAATGCTTTTTCATTATTATTTCTATTGATGTTCGCAAATGCACGCGCACGTGCAGATACTCTCATATATATATATATATATATATGTATATATATATATATATATATATATATATATATATATATATAGATAGATAGATAGAGAGAGAGAGAAAGATAGATAGAGAGAGAGAGAAAGATAGATAGAGAGAGAGAGAAAGATAGATAGATAGATAGATAGATAGATAGATAGATAGATAATTGATAGATAGAAATCATTTAGCAAATTATGAAAATCCAGAAAAGCTTACAGACAAAGATTTCTTGAAATTAATAACAGAAAGGAATGAATAAGATAGAAAGGAGAAAAGAAGGAGTGAAAGAACTTAGAAAGGTTTATAAGAGAAAAGATGTAGAAAGAAGACGAAACATTTGAAAGGTGAAAAGGAAGAAAAAAGTGAAAAAAGTATCTAAAGTAACAAAATAAATACTAATTCAAAATTCGGGGCGATTATCTTTTTTTCCCTCTGAGTTTGGTACATTATCGTTGTAATAACTTGCAAAAAGCATTTTTTTTTCTAATTTCAGTAAAGTGATCGTTAAAGTGGGTAATTTCCGTACAAAAGCATCTCAATGGCAACTGTTTCATATCTGGGAAATAATTACTGATGTTACGTTCATCTATCAACGCCTGACAAATAGTGGAATCGAGTTGATTGCAGCGTGAACAAATTTTAAATACAAATATCTTTGACTCTGTAAAGGTTACTCACAGAATAGTCATTTTAGTTTTTTCTCCAATTTTTCTTTTTAAAGATTATTGAGATTAAATTTGCATGTTGCAAGTTTTGGTCGTTTTTATCGACACAAATCGTTTTGCTTGCTGTGGTAAATCCAGTGACGCACGCTATTACACGACAGATGAGCTGGGTGTTTATTTATCCTTGATTATGTGTATGTCTTATGCACGCTTGGATATTGTGTGCCGAAATCTAAATATGGTGTGTCTCACAGAAATGAGCCAAACGTACATCGCAGGCAATTTATTCACTTTTCTTAAATTAGAAACAAGATAACCTATTAAAATAAGATAAAAAAATAGTTTAAACGAAAATGAAACACTTCATCTTAATTGAACATTAATACCTGCACATATATACTTAGGTGTTATTCCATCTTTACATCTTAAGGTCGTCTTTTCACCTAAGTCTTTGAGAATATATAAATTACGTTCTCTCCTTCATTATTTTATTTCTTTATACCAGAAGGGCAGAGTCCCCGTCAAAGCTGGGTCTATAATTTCATATAAGTCGACATTTTATTCGGGTTTTTAATTTTTATACGTTGTCCTATCGTAGGATTTCTTATTTGTTTAAATTATTTCATTTATAACTAAAATTTTGTCGATTCTATTCCTAAACAGTGTATATACCTACGTAAGAAAGCCCTGTTTAAAAAATCAAATGATGTGTTGCATGCGATAAAATCCATATACAAAAAATATGATAAAACCTTATATGAAATTAGAAACTACATGTATGTCATAAGCTATATATTACGATCATAGCTAAAAGGGAGGTGATGTTAGATCAACACTGCTGGGATGCCATGTTGATTAACTGTTTTGTTTTTAAAATCCCTGAAAAGGTTACATGGTAAACATTTGATGATCCTACAAGAGAAAATTTACACATAGTACCATAATAACAAAGTATATGAAGAACAGGAAAAAATACGGAAGAAAATGACATAAATTGCATTGGCAGATATCGGGACAACATTTTTTGGAATCTTTTTTTAATGTTCAGTGTTTAAAGCTGTTAAGCTTTCTAACACACACACACACACGTGTATATATATATATATATATATATATATATATATATATATATATATATATATATATATATATATATATAATCATTATGATTATTATCATTATTATTATCATTAACATCAAGAAATGGATATATATATCCTACAGAAATAATTATAAATGCATTATATCATTTTGCAACTCTATTTGAAATGACCTCCCATTAATACACCATGAATGTATCTTTTGGCCTAAACAACGAGTAATTGAATGGTTTTTAACGTCTATTCCCGAAAAACGTTTCCTTTCGCGTGGCTTCAGCACGTCATGCAGCTTTTTTGTTTTATTCCAACGTCTCGTTCCATTCGTTCCATGGTGTTATATTAATTGATATTTTGTATGTTTTTGTATTTCATTTATTAATAAATCATTAATATATCTTCAATTGTATTTGCTTTTGTTTTGTTTTAGGTCATTACCTATTTTGTCTATTATATGTGTGTAAAATTATCTATATTTCTAAGTATGTAGTGTATTATTAAAATATACATTGTTCATCTTTAAAAACGTTGTCTTTATTATTCTAATGTGTATATGTTTTCGTATTTACATTTAGAAATTATTTCACTTATTTTATCATAATTCAATACAAACAACCAGGAAAATATGCGTGTTTGTAGTAAATTCCACATGTGTTTTGATCGTGTTGTCCATTGTTTATAATTTTTATTGTTAAATGTCATTTTATGATAATTATATCTAGTTTTCTATGTTTCTTTCTGTTACTCTTTCATATATATCACCGTCGTCTTTGGTAGTTAGTTTCTTTATACATGACATCATTTGTTAAGCATATTTGCTGAAGTCGACACATATCTTCATCTTTACAATTGCATAATATATTTTGGTCATTTTATGTTATTATTCATTATTTTACAATTATGTTCTTAGAAAATTTTCTTACTACGTTGTTCATACATGAATAGCTAATCTTTACGTTATTTCTGTTAAATATGGTACGTAGTTTATGTCATTAGAAAATGTTCATCTATTAGCTTAACAAATGTTTTTCTAATATTTGTTAAAACATTAAAATTAAATACTGCGCCGAACCATATTATATTCTTGTCAATTTTGGGTTAAAATTTTTTTACTCTCACTTCTTTTCATTTCTTATAATATTCTTCTTAATATTTTCTTTTCTTCAAGTATGTGTGGTGGATGGTCAACTGCCACGCTAATATATTTTGGTGGATTTCTTTCTATATGTTCTTTCTGTTTGAAATTGTTTTTGTGGTCTTTGAAAGTAATGTAAACTTCCACTTTTGCTGCCGTGTTAATTTTGCTGTTTATTTTGATTTTTGTTCTGCTATGAATTTTTATTTTTCGCTAATTTTAAGTTATGTTGTTGTTTGCTTTTTTGTTTTTGTTGTGTAATAGTTTTGTGTTCATCAATGTTGATTCTGTACATTTTTCTTGCTTTGTCAGCTTTTATGTACATCTCTTTTAAATTTCTCAATCTGTAGTGATGTCAGTTTTTAGTTTTAAAAAAATGTTCCTGCTGTGTTCCATTTTTAGATTTTTTTGTTTTAGCCATTTCAATTAGTTCTCTTTCAAAATTAATCAATCGATTGATTTGTTAATTTTTTTTTAATTTAAAAGACAACATTCAATTTATTGATGATTTATCGAATCAATTTAGTGATTAATTGATTTTTTAATTTTTTGAAAAAAAACAACATTTGATCTAAATTATCTTTTATTTATTAAATCAATTGATTGATTAATTGATTTATTATTTCTTTTTAAATAACAACATCCAATACAATTTATTGATTATTCATCAAATTAATCAAATGATTGATTCGTCATCTTTTTTATTTAAAGAGCATCTAATTCAATTTTCCATTATTTATTAAAGTAATTGATTGATCAATTGATTTAGTAGTATTCTTATTTACAAAAAAAATTCAATTAATAAATTATTCATTGAATTATTTCAATCATTGATTCATCAGTTTTTTATTTTAAATACGATATTCGATTCAATCTATCAATTATTTATTAAATTTTTTATTTATTAGTTACTTGATTTATTAGTTTCTTTCTTTTAAAAGAACATCATTTAATACAGTGTACTTATTATTTCATTGGATTAATTAATCATCTGTTCTTTTTTATTTAAAAGACAAACTTAAATCCAATTTAATAATTATCTATCAAATTATTTGAATAAGTAGTTAATTTATTGGTTTTTTTTTTTATTCAAGTAACAACATTATATTCAATTTATTAATTATTCATTAAATCAATCATTTGATTATTCTATCATTTTTCCATTAAAAACAATATTCTATTTAATCTATTAAATTTTTATTAAATCATTTAATTAATTTATTAGTTCTTTCCATTTACGAAACTTTTAATTGGATTTTTTAATTATTCTTTGAATTAATTGATCAATCGATTTATCATTTTTTGTTTAAGAAATATTTAATTCAATTTATCAATTATTCATTAAATCCATTTATTCATTGATTTATTTGTTTTTTCTTTATTTAAAGAACATTTGATTTGATTTATTATTTTTTCAATTAATAAATTAATTGATTAAATAATGATTTATTTAGAAAATAACATTTAATTCAATTTAAAAATTATTTATCAAATTTTTTTTCAATTAATTAATTTCCCGTTAAAGTCAGATATATATTTGGGTCAAATTCCATTCCTACCTCCAATTATTGAAATACTGCAACATTTGTATTGTAAATCAATTAGTTAAAAAAATTCAATATAAATATATTCATTTATTAGAGTGAAATAAGCCCTTGAGTATCAGTCGATGTGAGAGATCTGTCGGTTTGGTTCAGTTGGTAAGTGACCAGTTATCACTGGGTTGAAATTTCTAATCACGGTTGGAAAATGTTCATTCTATTCATGTATTATTAGAATGAAATAAGCCCTTGGGTAATTATAGCATAAATTTGAGTAGATATGTTAAATATTCTCAATTTAGAACAGTAGTTAATATCCACGACCACCTATCAGTTTAACATGATTTCAAGCCAAAGAAATGGATATATAATCCGAGAGAATAACTATAAATACGTCATTTTCAGCTGAAACTCTATTTGAATTGACCTCTCATTATTACACGGTAAATGTGTCAGCATAAATAGAATAAACAATTAAATAAATAGGCTGCTCCAGGAATTGAACCTGCGTCCAACTAGAAGCCATTCTGAGGTGACGCTGCTCTGACCAGTGAGCAAAATAATTAGCTGATAAGTTGGAGGTCCAAATAACCGCTTCATACCCGAATCTTGTCTTGTTTTTTCACTGTCCATATCTGCTTTAATGTTCCTCAAAACAGAAAATTATATTTTAAAGTAATGGATTTATAACCCGACAGACTATTACCAGCAACCCATTTCTTAAACTGCATATTCTATATACGCTGTCGAAGCCTACTGATACATTTACCGTGTAATAACGGGAGGTCAGTTCAAATAGAGTTTCAAATAAAAATAACGCTTTTATAATAATACATATGTAGATGAAAATGTCAAGTGGAATGTGGAGAGAAAAACTCAAAAGATAGCTGTTACATTTCATTTGTTTTAATCATTTCTTGGGTGTATTTTGATGCATTTAAACGGAGGGTAGCCATCTTTTCTAGAGAAAAAATATTTGCAGCAGTTCACAGAGGAGAATTTTGATATGTAACACCTATCTCTCGAGTATTTCACTTCACTTTCTAATTACCATTTTCATCTACATTCTGTCGGATCACTTCACATCCACAATAAAAAAATTATAGATATATTTTTTTATGATCATTGCAGATTGGTTTGATACATCCACTGAGCCTGAGCTTGCATTTCCAAAAGTACCCAGCGAAGCAGAAAACTGTGGTGTAAAAATAGTAGCAATATACTTGTTTGTGGTATCAAAGTGACCTGAAGAAAATTTGTTGTTATTATTTTTTTGGAGGAGAGGAAGAAGAGGAGTTGTTCTTGGTCTGATTGAGATATCAGTGAACATGGAATATTCTTTTAAACAGCATGGGTGGAATGTTTTGGTTCTAAGGACGTGTGGATGGATATGAGTGATGGAATATTTTCATGTGGTTCATGAAATACCATGCAACGATTGCAACAAGGTTTACATCAGGGAAACGCCCAGACTTCTCAAGAAAAGGATATCTGAACATGAGAAAACGCCAAAACTTGACGAGAGTATGAAAGCCCCAGTCGAACATAGAAACACACACAGCCACAACTTTAACACTAAGCCTGCCTCATCAAAAACAGACTCGACTCCACGAAACACAGCCGCCTCTATGTTCGAATTCAAAACGATACTTCGAAGACATGGACATATCCAAATTGCAGATGCATTAAATAAACTAATTCCGAAGCAACATCATAAAAACACTGCCCTTTTAGAATAGAGTGTCATAGGAACAGAAACAAACATGGGGATACACCCTAATCTCTCCTAACCTCTTCTTCTAAGAGAAAATACTCACTACACACACATACACATGCACATGAATACACACCTAAATGAAAGTAGAAGAAACACGCATATGCACAATTCACTGCTGTACCATAAACATGTGAACAGCTACCATTTTTTCGATACAGTTTTCTGTATTGCCCAGTGCTTTTGAAAATACTAGTGCAAGCTCAGCGAAATGCATCAAGCCAATCTTCAATGATATCAAAAAATGAGATGTAACATACTTGTATGTAAATTTTTCTGCAACATTGCCAAATAAATACCATCATACATAGATGTATTCTGAGAATTGCGATTTGGCTCTGTTGACATAGAAATAGAAACAAGTTGATTGTCTCCTTTGAAGACGATATTGTTTCCTTTTCTCATATTCACTATTTATTCTTTCTCATGCTCTTGAGAATACCGTGAAGGTATTTTTGTGTTGCTGATGGATTGTGGGCTAGGTAAATTAAAGCTTGTTTATTGTACCAGATATTATATCCAGTTCCAAAACGTTGGTTTAATGCAATAAGTTCAATTTTCTTTTTTGCTATGAGAAAAAAGGTATTTAACAATGAGACTACATTAGGTATTGTAGTTCTGGAAATATTTTATTGAGGAAGATATTTATTGACTGGTGCTATTTTATGTACGGGCTTGAACTGTCAGTGTGAGATTATCAGACTCGATAATGCACATTTTTACACACGTACACGCGTGTGCACACACAAATAATTAGTGTAATCTAGGGATGTTCATTTTATATCTAATTCACATCTACACACATGTGCAATTGTACAATTAAATCATTCGAGATTATCATTTGATTATTACCATTATTAACTGAATTTATATTATACTCAAATATCATTAATACATACGCATCACTACAACTGCTCTTGTTCCTAAAAAAAATATCATCGTACGAGGATTCGAACCTCCTACTTTACTGTTGTCAGTTGGACGTGCTGAATACAAAGGCAAATACCAGTTGAGCAATTTATTTCTGATTCCGAATCATACGTGCCTGACTTTCAAAATCATTTTCCATTCTCCATTCTAAAACCCTTGTTAAATATATACAAAATGGGAAAATCCTTGTTTTTTTGAAACTAAAACATTCACAGGGTCATATTATGTACGTCTGAAAAGTTTCGTCTAATTCAGTTCAGCAATTTAGGCGTGGATCAACAATATTGTAAATTTGAAGTGCAGGCATAAAAAAAATAAAACATTGCGACCAACGTGAGTTACCCAGAATGAAACTCCTTGCAAGATGGAGTATATTTTATTAGAATTGGTTTTACAAAAGTTACAACAAAATCAAAATCATCGCTTTGTGTATAAACTCAAGGGCATATCGCTACTGTAAGCGCCCGATAAAATGTTCATTAATGTAATGTAAGAGTTGTTACCCAATAACTTTTTCTCTGTGAAGAAAATTCCTCTTTTGCAATGCTGTTTTCTCGGCTTGATTCAATATGGGTAGATACTTAATATATTAACCTTATGAATAGGAAAGCCCTAGACCGCATTTATTGTGATAGTGTGGCACAAATAAAAATGGATGTATTGTTAAATGAAGCCAACTGTGGAACGATACTAATTCATGGAGGTCCCATTGAGGATCGAACTCACACCAATGGCTTGCATGCTAAACATTTCTCTACAGCACTCTGATGTGGCTAAAGATTTTTCTGACCGAATAAAATCATCAATGGGAGTAACCTGTAACCAGAAAGCAAATATGACATGGGTTGTGTAGAAAAATTGAAAGCATTGAACTAAAGAGATCAGGTGAATTAAATAGTGTTACTTAAAGTTATTGTAAAAGATGAAAGACATTTTGCTGAGCACAAAGTAATTTATTTGACTCAAATCCGCTCGTTAGATCAAAAGTTATGATTGCTTGAAGTTGAAATTTCTGCAAGAAATTAGAAATTGACGTAATGGAATCTAGCCTTTCCACATGGTCCAAAAGAGAAAAATTTTGCCCAAAGAAAATCCTTCTACCGAAAAATTTGCCCTTTTTCTGGGATAAAATTTTGGAGAAATATATAAATCACTACGGGGAATTCATATTTCATATTTATATTCTCGTAGGACCCATGTTTCCGTGGCAATCTTTCCTATAGTTAATCAATCGAACTGGTTTAGTTCAGCAGAACACACATTTCGAGCTGTGTTGCCAATTTAGCCTTTTGGAACTAGATTTAGATTTTTTCTTGTTTAGCCACAAATTCTGTATCTTGCTTCTAGTTTCAAATCTTGAATTAATTGATATTTACATTCATTTTATGATCAAAATATTGGCCCCGGTCAAGTGTAATAGTCGAAGTCATATCATTGGATGTTAAGTTGTTGCTGATGAACACAGACGCTCAGACCCTCTTAACTAAAGGGGATACATTTTGATCACAAAACAGCTAAATTGGCCTCAAGGGAATACAGGAATGGAGCTGTAAGACCCAAAGTCAGCGTGTGTAAAACTCTCAGATCGAAAACTTCTCAAATAAGTTCAAGATGAAAACATTAAATTTCGATGCAATCGGTTACGCTATTCTGCAAGTTTGATTTACATTCGATAATTCCACTCATTAAATATCAATTTCGTTGAGTGACTTTGTAAAATATCCAGGATATAGAATCGTAAGATAAGTAATTAAGAGCAAAGTATCAAAAGTTATTTCCATCATTTTAACACGTGTGGACCCCTGCGAAAGTTGAATAGACCAAGGTGTCAGTGGACCAATTGCATCCAGTGCAATGAGCCGATCTTTTCTGGCCAAAACCTTCGTCAAAACAACATTATTTTCCATTCTTTACAATAAAAAACGTATCAATCGACGGAGAATCAGTAACAAACATTTAGTACTGGGAAAAGGTTTCACGAAAAGAAAATCTCGATTGATTTCAATGATGAGTTAGCGGTCTGGTTATTCTTCAAACATATTTGCCTCCTTACTCAAACACACTCTAGGTAAATAAGTTGGTTCGAACGATCATTAGATTCATGAGTAGTCAGGTAACTTATGACAGTAGAGCCATTGCGATATTGTCCAGCATAGGTACGGAGGTGAGAACAAACGGCGCACGGATTGAATTAAAGATTAAACGTACAGTAAAGGTTAACGCGCTGTCGTTGATAACGGCCTGTGAGCTTGTGCCCTTGTGTTCCAAGACTTTGAGCCGAAGCAGGTTTGGTCAAATAAATATCGACAGACATATCTATCTAATTGTTTTTTGACTGAACCTTTTATCGTTATTATACTAACATAGGCGCACAATAGTAAGATCCAATCATGGGCAATAACTTGCATACCAACTCGTTGGTCATCACTCTCCAGTATTCGACTAATATGTTGGCTTTTATATAACTGAAGAAGAATGATTTACCAAGCTTAACTGGTTCAATGATATTCAGGAAAAACAAAAGGTTATGTTGCACCAATCAGGAAGGTGGGAAAGGCCTGTCGATTGCAATACATTCGAAAATCTGCTTTTTGTCCCAGGCCCCGGGATCAATTTTGGGCGCTGGCAGGAAATAATCAACTGCTTCACTCACCAAATACCTTTTTCTTCTGAATATATTCTATTTAAAAAGTTTCTTGCTGTGAAAATTTCTTCGCTATTTCATTGAGCCATAATTTTGGACAAAAGCTGTAACCATTAGTCAATATCTACAACTACGTGTCAGTACATATATAATTTAAAATCCTGGGTAGCTGTACGAGTCTTACAAACCAGAAGCATGTCATAATGTCAAGACCGGCGACGATAATCTCATCGTCTTCAAGTCACACGTTACTCTCGTCTCAAACACCGCCAGTCAGCTTGTGTTATTTTCATTTTCGATTCTTCTCCAGCTGAACAGCACTAAATAAATTAGCAAGCCAGGGCCAGTATTACGAGCAACCGACAACTGAACCTATGCATTCCCGTATTTTATCGCCTTGGGCTCTTTTTATAGACACCCACGAATTTTATATAGCTCTAGCTCTGTTAAGCCGAATTAGGTACAGGCCGATTTTTCAAGGTCGCAAATTATGGTCTACACTGCCCCTTGATTGACTGACATTTACAGTCTTTTCCATTGCTCGGTGTTCGTCTCGAATTATCTGGGCGGCTTGGATCGCAGTCAATAATTTTGTATTTGCTAGAGTTGATCGGTTTTATTGGTTTATGCGAAATGTAGCGAGTTTTGCCATGGCGGCTGGAGATATCGTTGTTGTCATCATCGCTGGCTTTTATGGCAGAGGTTATCAGATCTTACACACTGCCATTTAGTTTTCCAATGGGTATTCTATGTGAAGTTTCTTCCATTCTGGTCTCATGTTAGTTGCTTTGTGGAATGTAAGGTTAATTTTGATCCCACTGTCGATTTGTTTCGTACTCTTTAATTGACAAGGAAAAATATGGAAAAATCCTTACGAGCAAAGATAATTTGCTTCGTTAAAAATAATTTTTGTACATTATGTTTATGAAAATGTCATCTATCAACAAATATTAAAAGAACAGTGTATATTTAGTATAACATTTTCAAAATTGAATTGGAATTCTATGTAAATAAATATGAATGGTTTGGTTTTACGAACGAAGAGTTTTCTATATTGCTATAGGACTTTCAACGGCGGTGTCTGTATGGCAGAATAGCTTTCAAGACTGTGCGATGAAGTTTCAAGGTGAAGTGTGACGCGTGCAGGGCTGACCCATCCTTTTAACCACGGGTCTGCTTCCTATGATCCATCAACAGCGTCGATAATCAAAAGGGTATGCGGAATCTTTATTGATAACAGCCAAGAACAAGTTTTTTTATAACAATGTTGAGGCTAAGATCGATAAGATATAATAGAATAGTAAAAGCTATCTGTGCAGGAACAAAACCGTCATTAATATAAGTGAATTCAGTAAATTAGTTCAGAAGGAGTACAGGCATAGGTATGATTGGGTAGGAATGGTGATTCACAGGGAATTCTACAAATGACTTGAATTTTACCATGCAAACCAATGGTATACGGACAAATCAGGCTTTGTCCTAGGGAACAGAATAAGGAAAATTCTATAGAAATTAAATCTGATCATCCATTTCAGACCAGAAGACTAGATCCAGTCATTATAAGCTAAGACAAGAACATTTTTATTTGAAAGTGGATGTTTCTTCTTCTAACAGATCACCGAGTGAAATTCAAAGAAAGTGAAAAGCAGAAAAATATTACAGCTAGGAGAGAAGAAAAAATATGAACTGTGAAAGTGACGATTGTTATGAGTTATGACCAAGCCGACTGTTTGTTTACGTCTTATAAGCAAAAACGCTTTTTTCGTTCACAATTGGGAAAATTCCTCAAACCTCGGCCGATTTTGCTGATAATAATGTTGACAAAATACTGTCAGTCCGATTGTTTATTTACATTTTACGTGTCAACTCGAAAACAAAAAAAAAAAAACAAAAAAAACACAACGAAACATTGAACTACGGAACTGGTGAACTGATTCAAACGACAATTGTTATACAGGTTCTTGGACGCCTAATTACAGGAAATATTTAACATTTTAAAGAATTTTTATGGTTTCATAAAAAGAATCGGCTGTCTCAGCGTTAACGGTGATGAGAAACAACCAATACTCTCTCTATCTTTCTGTATCTCTTTGAATTCCAACCCTTTTCTGCCCGACACCTTCGTATTTTGAGATTTCTGTTCCGTTTTGTCGCATCATTCTGCTTTGGGATTAGTATTTTAATTCTTTGACCGTTAAAATGACCTGCAGAAAATCAGAATGAGAAATAACTCCGAACTAGTTAGGCTATCAAATTGATACAGCATTGAATTGTTGGCTATGAATTGTTGGCTATGAATTGTTGGCTGTGAATTGTTGGCTGAGAATCGCTGGCGAAAAACACGCCGGGTCCCTAAAAACCCAGTCTTGGTCGGCATAGAACCGAAATTCGGGGAATATGATTGTGACAATTGTATTTATCATTGTTAAAATGCTTGAAAATGAGCCGAAGATCTTATAAAAAGACCTGAAGATTTAGAAATACAAGGATAAACTGTTGAAATAGGTTGAAATACTATTTAGAGTTCCCGTGTGAAAATTGATATGATAAAAAGTATTACAATAATGATAACTTGCTGTACCCGTGTGAATTCCACAGGTGTTGACAATTAATCAAGTCTCTGCTGTTCTCTCACCTGTCGCTAATATCTTTTTATTCTCTCCCTTATCCCGTCCAATCTTCGTTCCCTGTCCATGTTATACGAACATGGATTGGTTTCAAATGCAAAAATCCTCCTATCATCCCTCAGTGAACAACATAACTTCTTTCACGACCACCACCCACCTACTTCCGTATAAAACTACATAACCTTTCACTTATATCATTGCTGAAAGCGTATTATTTGAATAGAATAAACTGAATTATATAGATTATAATCTTGATATAATTATCAGTATTCTAGTGAACGGGAAGATAGTTTCTACATATTTATTTATTTTGGGGAAACACTTCAAGATATTCATTTTTTCCAGTACCCTCTTTTGACATCAAAAGAGGGAACTGAAAAAAATATAAGATGTTAGTCACTTTCTTTAAAAAATATCGATAAGCTTAGTTTGCCCTGCTTGAAATTAATGTTTTTTATGAATTTTATGAACATATAAAGATATAAAAATCAGAATGTTTTCATCAAAAACTGTTATGTATAACGATGGTAAAAAATTGCAGCTGCTGGTGTCTTGTGGCACTTCTCGTGTCAAATGTCACCAAGAGAGCGACCATTACTCATAATATAAAAAAACCCACTAAAATGAAGTGAGGTGCTTTTTTACGCACGTATAGAATTTTTGCAGAACTCCTAACAATCTCTCGAGAAAACCTGAGGTTCTCTGGAAAAGCTGTTCTACACCATCAATTTTCTGGTTTCAATATTTTAAAATACTTCCCTGATTAACGATTTACCTTGAATTATTGAGATGAAAACATATTCAATAAGAAATGTCTAGAACCCATCATTGATCATAATCAAAATTGATTTTAACAAATAGTTCAACCTTCCCTTTGATTGATATGGCTGGGGTTAACATTTTACACCACTACACTAGGTTCAAATGCTGATATTTATTACGCTTATCTTGGTCTAACTTAGATTCTCGACGGAGGGTCATCCCACGAAGATCAAACTCAGTACACGAGCGAATGATCTGAGAAACTAGCTTACAGACCTTCACTCTACGGCAAGTGGCATTGCAAGGTCTAAGGATGAGTAAAATAAGTCAGAGACCACATCTGCTGTCTCCGAGTCCTATAGTCAGCTGGTCACAGGTATTTTAATTGTCCTCAAGTAATTTTGTGCGGATTAACCATTAGACTATGTAGCAAAAATGTCAGATAACCACTAGACCTCACGACTCACACCATGGTTCCCCAAAGATCTTATGTGAAATTGTGTTTGGCAAGAAAGTAAGAAAGCGTGATGATTAAGTTCGGAAAATGTTGGCCCCGCGATGCCCACGGCCGAGAGGTCTGGTGAATCTCGGAGAAGGTCTATGTCCAACGCTGCTGCTGCTGATGATGATGGTGAAATGGGCTCCTAGAAAAACAATCACCGGTAAATTAGTGTTGTTTGAGTGATGAAGTGCGAGAAGTTGGTGGAACCTCGCTTTTCAGCTAAGAATAATGAATTTATGATATGCCTCATATATAGGTCAATGCCAGTTTTTCACGCTAATGCATCAAATCAATTAAACGAAACATTATGTGTGTTTGATGGCAGATAACATTAATTTCAGAAAACACCCACGCACAGTCATAGGCACACAAAAAAACGATATAATTTGAAGGCTCAATGAACCGACCACCAACACTGAAATGCTTAACATTTAATATTAATGCGACATAGGAAGTTTTAGCAAAATATTCTGTTTCTATTGAAATATTTATTCAGTAATACAATAAATTTTGTAACTGTTCAGTTGTTTCATATCAGAAATTAACCGTTGCTTTTTTCGCCCTTCTCATTTGGTACGAATTTCGACGTAATGAAACTATAATCTACACATGAGTCGTCCTTTTGATGAAAAATAGACGTAAAAAATTGATTTATGAGTATATGCAGTGGTGACCTTTTAAACAAAGATGAATTCAAGATACAAGTGAACAGACGAGAGATTTGGTTTGCAAAATGGATCACCAACAATTGAACATATCTTTGTTTAATCGCCGCTACGGAAGAAACGAACTCCCGATGGCGGTAAATTCAAACCAATCAACAAGTTTAGCAACGAAGTTCGCTTGAACAAATTCTAACGAAGCATTCAAGGTCGGAGATGTGATTTGAGTGAGATATACCCCCACCGCCTACCTGCGAGATCTTCTGACTCGAAATCCGAGCAGATTATGAAATATTGACTCATTATCAAAATTACAATCTGACACTTACCGATCAACAATTCCATCTAAACGGCAAGGCGAACATTTCCTATCCACCGGCGCTCAAGGATTCTTTGAACATGTATCTACCACCCCCACACTCTTACTTTCCAGCCTCCGGTGGGTTACGGCCAAATCGGATTTGTTAAGTTTATACATAACTTTGAATTGGTCAGTTACGTGTAAGTTTTCAGGCCGTCGGCTAGGGGATGCTAATGCTAAAACTCGCAATTCATATTTCCTCAGCAAGGAAGAGGTTTTCAGGTTTATATCAAATGATAGAAGAACTGAAGTGATCGTTAGGTGGAAGAGATACATTAACAAATTATAAAATGAAGTCTGCTAGTTTTCAGGATGATATATTTTTTTTCTAAATGAGCAGAAGCATTTCCAGATAAAATCAAATATTTTCATGCATTTTTAGAATAACTACCTGTTTAAGAAATAATCGAATGCTGGAATTCACTGAAAAATTCAAAACTACATCAAACTAAACAAAACAGAACTGCCCCAAATCCTTAAACCTTATTTTGACCAAACATTTTCCCTTATTCAGAACTACGATGTTATTAATTCCAAGACAAAATGGCTTGGGTTTTTGTCCAAATATTGTTACATCTCAGAAAAAATAAGTTCTGCTTTTTGAGAGACCAAAAGTCCCAGTCTATGCCAATAAGACGAGTAAACTGCGGACATATTGCAGATCTTTTAAGCACAGGGAAGCATTGACTCTTGTAGGAACGAAAATAATAGGGATTATTTTCCAGAAGGGAAATGACCCGTCAATATTAAAAATGAGCTTTAAAAATCCTGTATACGTAAGAACTCAAAGGCTAACGAATGTGGCCAAAGAATTCCTTGAAAACTGAAAGACTTTTATCCGTGGGGAAACCACTGAGTCAGGCTTGGCAGATCACGACTGGAGAGAAGAGGGGAGTCACCAACCACTATGGGATGACACTAAAATTCTAGATAGGGATCAGCATTAGAAGAAGTCAGCACATATACTAGGCTCCGATAAACTCTCCAGTGGATCGTGTGTAGAGTTGAACACCATTATGGGAGCCTTTAATCCTGAAGGAACACTCCTTGTGTTCAAGGGCTCAGAGCCACATATCAGAACCTGGACCATAACACACATATTTATGTAGGGGTGTTTATGCATATGGGCTAATGAGTGCACATCTACTGTATAGATAAAAACATAATATATACGCCACATGATTATATATATGCATAATATACACACACAATCATACCAATCATTGCATATATCGAGATACTTATAATTATCTACACTTATCTAAAATTTTACATGCACATATTTAGAACACAAAAAGATCACATTTAACATACCTCAAATTATCGAGAATGGGCACCCAGAATATGTTATCTCCCTTGTTCCCCACCTCCCCCAAAAACAACAACAACAAACAAACAAAGATTATTTCGCTTATCTACTCAAAAAACAAGAGTTATCGCTAAAGGAAATAATTTTTTTCTTTTATTCCAAAGATGTATTCATATGGGCGCCAGAATGACCCCCTTGAAGAGATGCCCCTGTGGCAACAACCTCGGATGCTGACATACTTATAACTTTAAAAAAAATCACCCAGCAACCCTGTTCTAACCTGAAACAGACAGCGGAATGGGGACATTCTGTCCTCAAACCTCGACGGCGACGACCTCCCATCCTAGCTTTCTGGAATATCACCACTTGCGACTCCCGTTTGAAGAAGGTCGTAGGATACAACGGCTGAAACGTCGTACTTAAAAGTGGGATGAAGGCCACAGTTGATATATACGGAAAGTAGTGAACATGAATTTTTGTCACACATTCAATGTGATACCAACAATTATTTTTGCCTACTTTGCTATGATCCAATTCAGTATAAATGATTGGCCAAG
>OY735205.1:44473261-44553261 GCA_963457665.1 Thysanoteuthis rhombus | reverse complement strand
CAGAAAACCCGGTGAATATAACAAAAAAACAAATGAAAGTTAGAAAGAGAAACAATGATACAGGAATAGTATAATATATATATATATATATATATATATATATATATATATATATATATATATAGAGAGAGAGAGAGAGAGAGAGAGAGAATGAAAAATACGACTGAAAAGAGGCGAAGTGAAAGAAACAATAATATTGAAAATCGTTGTGCTATTTAGGATTGTGTGACGTAATTCAAAATCGAAGAAGCAATGGAGCGAGATCTCGAGTGGCAGACAGCATCGAGTACGATTCATATTCAACATGGCGTCGGATGAAGTGTTAATTAAAACGGGACAACAATGGCGATAGGAAGTTCCTAAGGCAAGGTGGCTGACGATGGCCATTCCCTCTAGACAGAGGCTGATCAACAACCGGCCATTGCACATTTTGGGCAGTTGGCTGTGAATCGTGACCTCGTGTCAGGTTGCACGCACATCGAGGATATTATATCATGGAAGATGTTGGTAAGAATCGAAGTCCAAGTTGTTGGTAAGTAGATGACTAAATAAGAGGTACTTTTTTTGAGAGATATTTCTTTGTGTCATAATTATTTCTTTATCATGCAAGAGATACTAACATGATAAAGACGGAATGTTTATGCTTACTTATGCAGTGACGAATGAAATGAAGAAACGGAAAAATCAATTGATCGAAATAGATTTGGAGATAACGAGTGGGAAAGGGAGAAAGGACAGAGAAAGTGGAATTAAAAGACACAAGAAAGAAAGAGAAAAGGAAAAGGCTCTAGAGAAAGAGCTATACATAAGTCAAAAGATAACCTTATAAATACAGATACAAGTGAGAGAGCGCACACAAGAGAGAGATGGAAAGAGAGAATAGTCTAAATATAGATGAAGCAGACGCACATACACACTAACTTTCATATATATTTCATAGACATTCGGAAAACTCGTATTATATCAAATAGAAAATAAAATGAGATCAGCTTGCTCCGATAGGCGCTAAAACAACGATTTTAAGAATTTTCCGTCGGATTTTCTTTCGTAGAGCGATGAGTACAATAGCCTATTACAATGGAAATTGGGTTTGAGGAGAGACTCAGTTGATTACTTATGAATTTACAAAAAATAGTTTGATAGAATGAGACGCGATAGGTTTCACTGGTCATTGCCGAACGATTGCGAATTTCGTTCTTCAATTTAAGGTGTCAACTTTTGTTTTTTTTACAAATGACATCAAATCAACGTACCATCAATATTTTTGATGCGCCCACGCATATCTATTGGTAACTTTTCAGTCCCCAATATACTAAATATCAAATTTCTCAACCGTATCATGTTGATTTGATATAAAATTCGATGAACCATTCCCATCTCCTTCGTCTTCCTCTTCCCTCTGCTGCAACAACCACGATTAGTATTTTTTATTCATAAGTTTCTCAGCTGTATCATATTGAAACTTGGTTCAAATCTTTAGGTTGACCATCCTCATCTTCTTTTTCTCCCTCCTGCTACTACTACTACTACTACTGCTACTACAGATGGTGGACTCATAGTTGAACTTATGGCTCTTAATAATTGATTTCAAACCTACTCGCTTATTATTGGCTTTTTGAGGTTCATACCACGCGTTTCAACCCTCACATCCGTAACCAACCTGAGCACGGCTTCAAACGCAATACACACGATTCGTTTCTTAATCGATGAATCAGCCATCAAACTTCACAAAAAGAGGGAAATATTCATGTCCCACGTAATGTGCACAACTGGCATCGAAAGCGTCAGGAGAATCCAAGCCGACCACGTGCACAATTGTCGAAAGGAAAACAAAAAACAAAAAAAAACAAAAACAAATAAACAAAACAACAAAAACATCAATTTCAGAATATCTAAATACATATGGTAAAAACTGCAGAACATGTTCGTTGCAACGATGAACTGGATGATCGAGATTAATGTTAGAAGAGAATGTCTAGCTTTGGTCAACATGAAACATGCATTTTTCCCAAGATGAACTCGTTTTAGCCACAATCTTAATAGCAAGGTTGCTGCTCATTTTCACCTTACCGAACCTGGAATTGTAAATAAGTCAAGTGATTCATCTGAAAGACTTGACCATCCGAAGTACAATTTGTACAATTTGATGTTTGATGACTGACTCATCGGTTAAGAAACAGATTGCGTGTTTTGCATTCGAAGCTGTGCAAAGGTTGGTTGAAGAGGTTTACGCGTCCTATAAAGGTTTCTGGTATCTCATATCAGGGGAGATTTGGGGGCTAGACTAAAAGTTTTACAAAAATATTGAATTCATGGATGGTAGCCACAACCATTTTTTCTGGATTTTTCCTAAACTGGACAAGACAAGAACAAAATTCAGAAAGTCCAATTCATCAGCAATGACGTCGAGAAGAAAAGAGTAGAGACAAGGAAGCATCAGCATTGGATAGTGTATCGATTCACACATCAAAGGGTTAATGAATTGAATGGAGCAGAGTAAAGAGAGAAATACTATGATAAACGTAAACTGAACAAAATTGACAAAAAGAAAAAAACATCTCATAAAACCACGAAAGAAAAATGGTTCAGAAAATACTCAAGTGTGAAATTCAAGAGACGAACAATAATAAGTGAAATCGAAATGACAAGAGAATGGTTGCTGAAAGGATACCTGAAATGAGAAACAGAATCCTTTGTAATAGCAGCTCAGAATAACTGTGATGATAACATCGGAACGAACAATATCAAATCTGAAATAGATAAGACACAAATAGCAAATGCTGTCTATGCAGAAACAAAGGTGATGATATATGTTAATAAAACGAATTAGCTATAAGAGAGTATAAATCATGGAAATATTATGACTAGAATGCCTACTCAGTCACATGACAAGGCCAGCGTACGAAGATTTAAAATGGAGGCAAAAAGATGGCAAGAGAAAATGCTAGAAAACCGAAATAAAGCTTTTTAACATGTTATGTGGCTTATCTGAAAAGAATAGAATGGTTTTGGTGAATCTTTAGTCACCATCATCATCATCGTCATCATCATCATCATCGTCCATCGTTTGACATTGACCTCCCTCTGGATTCACCACACCTCTCTATCTATCATGGACGTCACGGAGCCAATATTTTCTGAACCTACCCAATTCGTCTCGCCATCTCATATTTTGCCGACCTTGGTTCTGCATTTGATGTCTGGGCATTCATGTTGTGAGTCATATGTTTATGTTTATATTTCCAGCCCTCTAGTTATCTGTCATTCTTGCAACATGACCAACCAATTGCCATTTGAGTTCCCTTTTGGTTCCTACGATGTCTAGGACTTCTGTATCCCCTAAAATACTGCGCTGTCTTGTGATCTCTCCAGGAGATGTTGAGAATGTTTCTCACAGTGCAAATAAACTAGTCAATTCCTGCTGAACAACAAGTATTTTAAATTTCGGTAATAGATTAAAGATGTTGAATGAATATTAGTGAAATTTGAAGGGTTTATGGTTTATTTGATTGAAATCAAATGTTAATAAAACTCAAGGTAAATTAGGTTTTTGTTTTGTACCAAGTGAATCTTCTTCAAATCATTGAAATGTCTGTCCAGTGATTCATTGGGCCACAGTTTTCGTTTAATATTTTTCAGAAAAGCTAATTCTCATGATCTAAGTCACGTTGTTGGACTGGGGAGATTAACTTCTGAACATAAACATTTTTATCACATAAGGGAAATTACAGTATTACAAATTTATAAAAAGTGGCCCAAGTTACCACATACCACGGTATGTTCATCAAAAAGAAAAGTATCTTTTCTTGTCTCTTCTTTGTTTATTTTGGATGTTTTTATTCAGTTCGGTTGCTCCAATCTTCGCTCATCTTATTGTCAGTAGCTTGAGATTCCTGCGTTTTTCCATGAGATTCTTGGCTTCTTCTGAAGCTCTACTAATAATTTGTGTGTACTTTGGTTTAAGCACAGTGGCGACTTTAGTGAGAGAAGCTGTCATTTTGTTGTTGGTGTCGTTCTCTTCTTGTTAGGTACGAAATTCATATTTGTTTTTCAGTTCAAGTTTAAAGGATCGAGTTTTTTTGGTACGTTCATTGGTTGCAGTTTGGTGTTGAATATTTTCCTACGTTCTTTGGTTTTGATTTGGATTTTACATCTTACCAATATGTGGTCACTTACATTGATTTGATTTAGGACCTGAATATCTTTGATGGTGTTGCTTTTGTCCGCTGCGTTGTAGTTTTCTTGGTTCCACGATTGGGGCACTTCAAAGTCCTGTTTCACTGGGTTTCTTCTTGAAGAAAGTGTTCATGATTTTAAACCCACTCACAATTACGAAATTCACCAGATGCTCACCTCTTTCGTTCTTTGTATCCGAACTTACCTGCGCAACGTTTATTTTCTTGTCCAACTTGGGCGTTCAAGTCTCCCATAATAATATTGATGTGTTTTTTGGTATCTGTATGAAATCTGGAAATTAACAAAGCATGATAGAATTTACAAAAGACACACATTTTGACGAAAAACCAAAGTGATAGGAAATTGTAAAGACAATTTGAATTTCCTACTGAAAGACTACAAGAAAAACAAATTTCAATTCGACCGATTTGATTAACATTAACGAATGAAAATGCTGTAGATAAAAATAAAAATAAAAATAGATAAACCCTAATTAAAAAAGATGAAATGTCGAAAATATTGAAATATTAAGGGAAACAATGACACCCAAAACAATAAAAATCATAACGAATTTAATCATTAACAACTTCATAAAAGATTAAAATAAAGATATGCAAAAACGAGACACAGCGAATAGAATATAGAATCTTAAATCTAAAATTTTGAAAAAGTAATACAGTAAATATCACAAAATATGAGATAACTCATTTTCAAATTGAAAAAAGGAAAAAAGTCGAATATCCCCCCAAATTATCAGAACAATGCATGGGAAGTGACTGGAATTTGTATTAACGAAAGAATGAAAGGTGAAAGTGAAAGACATTGAAACTATATGTGGGGAATAGCGAGTAGCTTTTTGAACAAGAATCTACCTGTCGATCGGAGACGTGAAACAAATTTGTCATGGAAACCATAAATATAATATTTGTATACGTAATTCCTCTAAGGGAGTAGCAGACCTCTACAGTCGACGCACATCTACTCAGGACTAACAGACCCCAGCCAGGATGAAGAAACTGTCAAATCTTCGACCAAAAGGGTCTCGCTCCTATTATTGCCACCTCGATGGTCCATAGGATTCAAACCCTTAGTTTAAAAGGGAAGGGTCGGCCCAACGTACCTGAAAACTTCATCGCACAGGCTGGGGGCCATTTAGTCTACGTAAAGTATACGTATAAGGATCCCATAATTGAAGAAAACCTTTCCAGAATCAAGTCATTCGCATACATATATAATGAAATGGAGGATTTGCTATACAAACATGTTTATATTTTTACTCTGTTTGGGTTTCTCCAGGCAGTTAATTCGATTTATCCTAGATACCTATGTAGAATATTTTTAGGTGGGAGGGTCTATTTTTCTGGTCGGAGAACCTTCTTCTCATTCTATTGACATGTATTTTCTTCTTCCTTTCCTTGTTTAGATGTTGATTACTGCTTGTTATGTTTTACATAATGGAGATAATTTACTGTCTGGTTATTATAAATTGGCAGAGGATACTGCAGACACTTTATGTTGTTTAAAGATCAGCTCTTTATGGCATGTTTCCTCTCAAGAAGTAATTTTTTTCATTTCTTTAAACTGCTCCCCAGTATCAGGGTTCACTTTTACATGACTTTAGTTGTTGGTTTAATTGTTTTATTTATTCTAGGCTTATTATACTTCTATATATCTAAGACAATTATGATAATGTGATTTGGTTGTTCTTAAAGTGGCTTTAGGTATAAAGGAATAACAATGTTTGTGTTTATAGTAATGCTGTTACTATTATTGTTAACAATAACGAGAGGAGTACGCTATGGCGGTTAAATTCTATGTACCTATACGTAGAGAGTTAAATTATGTTTTTTTAATAGAAAATTTGAGTGGTGCCAGCATTTTAAATCTACTTGATTTTTTCTATTTAACAATGCTGTTTTTTTGTTCTATTGGCAAAGGTGAGACTTTTTAAAATTCATCATTAAGGCAAAGATAACATGGGGTTTGTTTTGATATTTTCCATTTAATTGTGAGGGTTGGGTTGCTATCTGTTAGTTTCCAGAAATGCACTGACAGTGATGTAATGTTTTTTGTATTTGTCGTTCGTAAATGATAATGGGTTGCGCGGGGGGAAGTGTTTTTTCTATTTCTTGGAAAGAATATGTTGCTTTTTATTTGTTGGTTGGATGATTTTCCTACCTTTACTTCTGCTGTTGTTACTATGTTTTACTCTATTGGATTTTACTTTTTCACTTTTTTCAAAGCTAGTTTCAGTAAAACCACTGTCCTTTAAGGCTTTAGTGTATTTATTTCTAACATTATTTGATATCATTTCGTTTGAAGAATTGTATATTAGCCTGGTTTCTATTGATTTGGGGATATTCTAATCATTCTGTTTAGGTGGTTAGATCGTGTGTTTATATAAAATTCTTTTCTAAGTGGTTTGTGGGCGTTATCATTTAGATTAAGAGTAACACTTGAAAATTTAGAGTTTTCACGTTGACCTTAATTTCAACTTTAAATTTTATTTCTTTTCATTTCTTTAATGATGTATTTCTTAATTTCTTTCGCGTTTTTGCGCATTTATGTTTTTAGAGTTTAGTTTCCTTGTGAGGTAATACAAAACATGTAAACCGATCAGGTCCAACAACTCGGCTGAATCGATACTACTCATAGAAACATCAAAACTGCAGACATCAGTTTCTTTAATCCAATGTGTTTGGTTATTGAAGAGTACCGTCCGACTGTAGTGTTTGATTATTTCTATATCTTTATTGTTAATCTTGACGTAGATCTTCGTGGATTCCATGGCTTACATGAAGATTCCTTCGGATATAAAAGGATAGAGGTCCATAATGTCAAACTGTACAAATGCACAGGTGTTTTTTGCTTAATGTTACTCAATCAGTTAATGGCCTCATTTGTGTTCGTCCATTGGTTTAGCTCTGATAGTTGTTTGAGGCTGTAGTTTATGTTTTGTAGTATCTTCTTGCTAATTTTTCCTTTTTGGGATTAAGTGGGGTTAATTAGTCTACAAGTGGGTTTGTTTATGAAGACTGGTTTGTGGTCCTTCATGAGTGTGCAGGCATCTTTTTTCTGTTATTTTCCAACTCCCTTGCTTTGTCAGTGATGTTATTGCTCTCCTTATTTTTAGTTGCTTCATAGTTGTACCTCTCGGTGTTTAATTTCAATTCCGTTCATACATATATAGTGAGTCTGTGTAGCAACAAAAATAGCAGAAAATGTATGGAAATAAGGAATCCTGTTCAGTGGATTAACCAAATGTGATACAGCCCTGAGAAAGTCCAGAAAACAAAGACGAAGATACTGATCTGTTTGATAACAGAATAACGGACAACACTTCACCTCTAAAACTCACTCAAGACAAAGAACACCGGGAGGGACACCCCTTGAAATGTTGGGAATAAAACAACAAAATTAAAGATAGTAGTCCGACTAATTTATTGAATAATGATAAAACTTCATCTCAGAATTTAAAAGAACATAATGATCCCTATCTTGCATTGTTATTCCAACCTTGTCAGCCAAAAGAATTGCTCAGATTTTTACTCTTAATCCACAATGTGAAAGTAAGCACTCGTTAATATTTATAGCACAACGAACCATTTCGAAACACTTTCAACTGAACGGTTATTTCCGAACTGTGAAGACGATAGACTGACGAGGCCGGAAGTTGTCACTCGAGTGACATTTTGCTTTCCAGACCCAAAACGGGCGCTGCCAAGCAAAATTTACATATGCACCGATTGGCTGTTTATATGTGAACACAGCATTTTGAAAAGTCTATATCGGGTGTACTGGAAGCGGGGGGCGGAGTGGGTGTGTAAAAAATCATCGGGTTAATATATGACTCATTAGATTGCAACATTTGAGTTCGATCTTTATTATAACCACATATATGACGGTCTCGAAGCCAATTGATCTAACTCATTTCTAATGCATGATAAGTGAGAGTTAAAGATAATTATTCATTTCAGTTTAACATATAGAAAGTATCAGCAATCGGATATGTTTCCATTTACTAGGGATCTGCCGGGGAGTGACAGTTAGCGGACCATTAGTTGTATTAGCTCAATCATCATTGGGAACCCCACTATTGTACCCTTTGTCGGTTAATCTTTGTAGAAATCCACGACAGAGAGCCTGTCAATAAGATATCATAGCTGCCCATTCAACGTAGTTGTAGTCAACTTATTCCCCAATCTACCAAACCATCATGCAAATGTTATACATATACGCCTATACATATACAATATAGATATAATGTACATATATGTATAAAATATACTCATGCATATATTGATTTAATAGATTTATATACATATATAACACACAATATATATCTGCATATATAATAAATAGTGATGTGCATTTGCCGTCTGTCACGGTAAAGGTAGTAACTGACGTAGTTGAATGGGAAGTTTTTTCTGATGAACGCAATGAACATGCCAAAATTGAAAAATGATAAAAATTGCAAGAAGTAATAAAAACAAAATATTTTATACGAATCCGTTTGTGGTCAACACAATGCTATTCTCCAAGCTCCCTGCAACGTGAATACACGTATATAAAATCATAGGCAGTGCATGGGATCAGCAGATCTTGCAACAGTGGGGGGGGGGGCAAGTATACCTGAAGAACCTTATATCTATCAAAAAAACTAATATAAAATGCACACACAGGCACACTTATGTATATTTGAGCCTTTTGTTAGCATTTTCATGCCTTTTCTCTGCTAAAACTACGATGCCTATCAACCTAATATTTGGCAATTGACTTCCCACACTGGCTAACCTTGGAGGTCACCAAAGGTCACCAGATTATTTTTTGATTAATCCACGGTTATCATCTTTATGAACAAATACTTTTTACATCAGAATTATCATCAATCAATATTCTCATGAATAACACGAATATTTCCTGCAGAAAAAAAGTAAATGGTCAACCGCATTCTTTAATTCACAACTATCCTTTCGAAGAGTCCACCCTAATCACACGCCTTATAGTGTCGTCATTTGGCTACTGAGTGCACGGGGAAATTTGCCTGAATTGAGAGTTTTCCAAACTCTCCAATCATACCGGGAATCGAAAACGGAACCTTCTCTGTGTGTACAGACGTGCAAACTAGCACTAAGACAGTCAGTGTTAAATTCCATGAGCGCTTCCTTTCCCTTGTTTAAGCCTTAACACCCAAAGATACTATGGACAGATACTATAAACTCTCCCATCAACCCTATTAAGCAGAATAGATTAGGTCATTTTCAAAAACGAAAATTTAAGGTAATCACAGGAACTCCTATTTTACTGGTTTCTATTTCGTGGATTTGATATTTCTCGATTTTGTCATCAATATTCAAATGTTTTGTTTGTTTGGTTTCAATTTTTCGGTCTGCCACGAAAAATCACGCATTACTAAAATAATATACTGGTTTACTAAACCACAAAAGCATAGGGAATAATGTGCACAGTACCGTATTGTGTTATAGAAGTAATACTTATTTTCTTCATAAAAGACATTCTTAAAAGTTCAAGTGCTGTTATACTCCTTCGCTCGCTAGCGATCGCGATAGCTGTCTCTCTCTCTCCCTTTCTCTCTCTCTCTCTCTCTCTCTCTCACACACAAGCACACGCACACACACACGGTATATATTTACTTTATTCTGTTTTAGTAACAATACAGTACTGTTATAGTTGAGGGATTTTATAGATGTTGACTGTAAAGTAATCAACGTGTGACATTCAATAAAGTACTATTACGGTGATTGGTGTTCAGCTTTAGCAGGGAGTCAATGGTTTTTCGCCAAATTGAATTTTCACAAGGGTTTTGCGCCCTGAACAACCATGAAATTCGAAGGCCGACTGCATTTTACTATTCATTTTCTTATATGAAGTATCATAAACCATAATTGTAATGGCTAATGCGTGAATTAGGATTTTTGTCGATTAAATTTATCCTGCTTTCAATCAGACCTTCATCACCTTTGGCAAAAAGTCAGTTTTGAAAAAGATAAATCGTTAGGACTTGCACTGGACGTCCTATTAACGATCAATGCTGAACTGGACCATTACTTCCCGTCCACAGTATTTCAATTGGCAATGCTTTTTCAGAAACACGAAACTCTATCTGAACATAATTAAAAAAGAAAAATCCCGAACCCCGATTTCAAGTGCTGATATATTCCTTCACAACAGAAGTAAGCGAGGTACTTCAAAGCCTTTTTTGGCAACGGAAAGCTAGTGTTAGCTTTATTGTTACATCGTAAATAGAATCATATCTCATATACCCCCGCCAAAAAAAGAAATGGCACCTTGACATAGGAAACACAGGTCTTATTGATTGAGTACACGAACAATTTTCTCCCGATAATTCTTTTTTTTTTTCAGTTTTAGGATTTCACTGGTCAAGCACATACCCTTTGTATGTTTATGAAATCTCCATAGAATATCACAAACATATACACTCATCTATACACACATATGTACGTCTGACACTTGAAGGTGTTCTAGTTCGTGAATACGAGTATTTTTGATAACTTGAAAAAGTCGCTTGACTTGTTAACACCAGGAAAAAACATATCTGTTTGGACTGAAATAAGAAGAGAGAAAAAAACAGACCCTGTGTTTTTGCAACCTTATTGTTTTTCCTGCTTTATTTTTGATTTCAATGTACAGTTTTGGTTTGGCTTGCGTCACAAATAAATGAGTTAAGAGGGAGGCTAAAAACAAGAAGCCATGTATGATTCATGCTTACAGAGGCGCCCTTTACCTGCCTCAGGTAGCGAAAGTCTTTTCTATTTCAAGGTGTTAGCTTACCTGTCTCCCTCCCTGTTTCCACGTCTTTCTATCAACGACCTGATCCTATTCAAAGTTACTTCATCAACTTGTCTACATCATTAGTCTCTTTCGACGGGCTGCCGGCTTCAATGTTCCAAATCCGTTTCTTACAACTTTGGCCCCAAGTTGTTTCTCGTTTTCCAGTTGTTCTTTCTTTTCCCCGGACACTTCCACAACCAGTTTGAAAGCACAACGGGTGATAGTTGATAAATAGTAAAAGCGAATTTGGAAGTGACGAGACATTTGCTGGTCTAATTTTGGTGACTCACTTCATGTTCCAGGCTTATAAACTAAATTTGCTACGGAATATAGGAATAGAGAGCAGTTGCCAAAGTATTGCTAGTTTTTCTGGTTTTACACCTGTGGATGAACCTCTACACGTTAGCAATTCTTTTATTGGGCTTATCTAATGGACTGTGACGCGCTTTTCTTCCCTATGCAGAGGGACTGTCTTGAAAATCAGCATGCAGTATTTTAACAGACTTCGAACATCAACTTCTGGTTCTTGAGGAAAATGCATCTCTATCTCAGCCTGTCAGCAGGACGATACAAGACAATAATATGATAAAAACACACCAACCTGTGTTCGGTTCTTATTTGGTACATCATGGCTTCTTGTTCGCGCCAGTGTTAGTTCGACAAACATTGACATTATTCCATACATTATTCGGATCAGCACGCCTACTTCTTTAGTTTAGATCATAGTTTTCCAAACTGGGTGTCACAGCACTTTAGTGTGTCGCTGACAATCTCTAGGTGTGTCATTAAGTATAATCTGGGTGGATTAAGCATCATTTTGTATAACTTTCAAAAGATACTTTTCCTGAGTCAGTTGAACTGCTTGGATGGCATTACATATTCGATTTGGCAAACAGAACTCAACGAATGTGCAACAAAAATTCTATTTGTAAAAGTGTGTTGCCAATGGAAAAAATTTGGAAAACCCTAGTTTAGATCATACCTTTCCGGATAGTGAAGTTTCGACTTTCTCAGGCGTATGTCGTTCGGAAAGTTTCAAGAGGAAATCTCGTTTGAGAGACTGCTGTTTGAAATCACTTTGTTGTCATATCCAACGTCGTTCTAAGAGAATGAACGCTCGATTTAATTTATCTTCTGAGACTGTGTTTGTTTGTTTTTATTGTTGTTGCTATGTCTCCTTCTTGGACACAGTTTTCGTACTCTACGTATACTTTATAAGTACTGGGTCCTATACGGTACTTAATTTCACATTCGGCTTTCTTGTGGGATGATTTGATTGCAAAATCTAGGTTGATTTTTCACTTCACTCATGATCTCACCCCAAAGTTTTTAACTTCCTTCCAGAAGAGTGTGTACTCCATTGATTCTCTGTATATGATTTGTCATGCCTGATTTTATGATTTCGGATGATTACTTTGAGACGTTTCTTAAGCCATGTCTTTGAAGAGCAACTGATGTTTTTCCCTTAATACTCTTAATACAACAATGGCATATGAGAGAAATATTCTTTCGTGTAACATCGTTCGAATAATCATATTGTTAATTAGCAGTCCATTTGCGTTCCTATAAATCATGTATTCGAAGTCTTATTATTTACTTTGTTTCTATGCATAAGTTGAACCAATACTTACAATTATGATGGCTATCCTAGCAAGAAGGGCGTAAGACGACATTAATCGTCCAAACCCTGAAAGCTGACCTGACAGACGCTGAGTCGACAAATTCACAAATTGGACACTACAGAGAAATGTCCGCGTCCATCCATCCATCTTTCTCCGACCATCCTTTGGGTGTCCTTTTTTTATTGTCCGCTTTGGCCTTCACTTCGTTCTTCTTCTTTTTCTTTATTTATGTGATTCCTTTTCTAGTTTGCTTTTGATATTTTTCTCTGTCTCAGCATTTAAGATGGCTATTTATTCTGATCCAACAGACCACGTTTTACAAAAATGATGGACGTTACAGACGTTATCACTTCCAAAGGAATCGACATAAGAATATCTCTAATAAATATGACCAACGGTTTGATTCACAAGTCAGGCAACTGACCAGTTGGAAATATTTACAGTATGTTTTACAAGTATTTTTCTACGGCGTCAATTTTAGGGACAGCGAAAGCTAATACAATATTTTTCAGGCCTCCTCACACACACACACACACACACATATACATACATACATCTCTCTCTCTCTCTCTCTCTCTCTCTATATATATATATATATATATATATATATATATATATATTAGCACGAGTTAGATTAAAAACCTGAAACAAAGAATGTAAACAAAAAAAATGAAACAATTCTATAGTTTTTCCCTCACCATGATAATGTTCAGGAGTACTAAGTACCACCTTTTCCTCCCCTTCTAAAATATTTTAAAATCTTTTAACCCTTTCATAATCGCTTTATTTCTTACTCTCTTTCTTGTGATCTCCGTGTTATTCCTTTCACTTCTCTCTCTCTATTTCCCATTCACTTCTTCATTGTGGTTCTTCTATTTTCCTTTCCCTTTTTCCCTTTACTCCTTCTCCTTTTTTTTTTCTCTGATCCATTTATGTTTTTGGTTCTCTGAATCTATTTTTCTCTTCACTTCTCTTCTCGCTCAGACATTTCATTCCCAAATACCCCTTCTTCCTATTCCATTTCTGTTTCTTCGTCTTCTTGTTGACTTCCTTTTCTTTTTTTTCATCCTCTTCATATCCCATCTCCATTTTATCTCTCTTCATACTGTGTCATCATTTCCTTCCTCCTCCTCCTTCTCGTCTGTGTACGTTTTATCTCACTCTTCCTATCCCCCCTGCACTCACTACCAATCCCTTACTCTCCATACTTTCTTGACACACAAACACCATTTTTGTTTTCTTCTGAACAGCCTCATTTACCAGGCCTTCATGCTAAAAGGGTAGACGCTGCAGTCTGTGAAAAGCGACAGTCTGTTCCCATGGGTGCTATGATACTGGACGGGTGATCTCCGTGTAAAAAAAAAAGGGGGTTCAGACACGGGTTGGGAAAAAGCCTATGTCACTTTTATGGCGTGAGTTTAGCCGGTCAGTTTTCCTGACCGTCACATCTCCGGTCTGTCACGACGACAGTACGCTGAGTGATGAAGGATTCCCCGGCCAGAAGAAACGAACGGGTCTTTTTCGTGGTCACCTTAATGGACATTGTACAGTAATGCTACATTTGGGAAAAAACAACTTTCGACGAGTGGACAAGAAGCAATAACAGAATCGAAACAGAGACAAAAATATAGAGAAACACGACAAAACAAGGAAAACGAGAAAAGGAAGGAAGAAAGGAAATAAACGGAAGAAGTGGAAATAACAAAAATAAATCAATAATATAAAACAAGCTAAGATAGAAAAAAAATAACACCTCTGTAAAGTATGAAGAAAATGGTGAAGTACGAAATTGGGTGAAAGAATTTATCCTTTTCTCTCTCTCTAAATATCTGCGGCCAAACTTCAATCCAACTCAGAGGGTGTAGTTGACTTTGTTTTTCTGAGAACAAGAACAATCCTCACCTTATTCAGGGGGCTATACCCTTCAATGTTTGTCTGTCCCGTCACGTCAAATCAAACCGATTTATAAAATTTTCATTTCCCTACCGTTACTTGAAATCACAACTAAAAGATCGGTAAGCGGCTCTCTTACCGACTGAGAAAAACAGACAAGTCATACATATCTACAAAAATTTATATTACAAATACGCAAGGGCTTATTTCATCCTCATATATATATATATATATATATATATATATATATATATATATATATATATATATATATATATATATATATATATATATATATATATACATTAGTTATCATATATCCAATACAAAAGATGCAGTAATCATTTTCAGTCAGAATAGAAGTAGGAGTTGAGTAAGACCTTGCAGCAGCTAGGCTTGTTTTGTGGTTAACATATATTCCATCAGAATGTACCTATCTCATTTTGCACATATCTTTCAATCTAACTTTGAATCATTCAAAATTGACCTACCTATATACATCAATTTGTTTATGACGGTCTATCAATCCCACTGATATATCTATCATCGGCTGATAATATATATATCTACTGAAATAGAAGAGAGGAAATTACTCAATCTGGCTGGCAAAAGAATGTATGCGATAATGTAAAGACATTTTAATCGAGTAGCTAATCGAACTGACGACCACGTACATGAATAAATAAATAAATGAGCATCGTGCGGGACTCGGACATACGTCATCTAGGAGGCAGTCTCAACGCGACTCTGCTCTACCGACTGGGCTAACAACACATGGTGAGCAGGGGTCCGGAATAAGTGCACCGAACAAGATATATACAAGAATATTTGAAAATATATATATTTATATATATATGATCAATTTGTCTTTTGTTGGTGTATTTGTTTGTGTATTTATTCGTGCCTCTTATCCACAGAAACTACAAGCCCTATGTGAGATTGACTTTGAAGGCCATCCGAGGTCACCAGAGGTCATTTCAAGACAATTTTCAGAGTTACGTGCCACGATTTTGCACCAAGGTTGCTGAAACTTAGCCTATGAATACATCTTCTCATGGCGAAGATCGTATTCGTGAAGTTGGCTTCTAAGGTCATCCAAGGTCACTAGAAAACATTTTTGGTCATTTCAATCATTGTCCAAGTTTTCAGCCACAATTTCGCACCCATAAAACTGAAATTTGGCATAGGGGTAAGTCTCCTATTGGTCATAAACAATCCGAGATTGATCTCAGAAATCACTTGAAGTCGTTTTGGTAATTTCTTGTCAATTTTGAAAGATGTTTGCCATATTTCTGAACCTATGAGATTCATTAAGGACCCAAGTAGATAGAAAGTGTATTTCCTTAGTTGTTGGCCACAATTCTGCACCTAAAATGCAGATATTTTGTGCGGTGAGAGTTATAGGCAACGTGATATTGATATTGAAGGTCACTTGGGGTAATTTCCGGTAATTACTGGCCAACTAGAGTAATTTAGCTTAGTAGTGAGCGTGTTAAACTGTTACCCAATGGGAGAAGAATGTGTATCCAGAAGGTCTGTCAAACAAAGCGACGACATCACTTGTCTTTTTTTTGTGTATCAGAATATTTATTCTGTAACAGCTATTTTTTCTTTTGTGCGTAATTTATAAAGTAGATTTTTCATATGTGTAAGAAGAATTATATCTAAGAATACATTTTTCCTATTTGTTTTTATTTCTTTTTTCGGGTGTACCTGTTAGTATACATATATACAACAAAGATTGTTGAGAGAGATTGCCACAGCAGTAGGACCATAGATAATAGTGCCTATGTAGGGATTTCCCCCTCTACCTTTAGCAATGGATTTTTAAGGAGAGACCAGCTTGCCCAGGGCTATAAGCTATGGTCCATCGAGGTGGCGCAGTTAGGTGTAGGATTCCAAGGTTGGAGGTTTGGCAGGAGTATGTTTGACAGGAGTGCGCTTGTTGCGGGGGTCTGCCACTTTTTGCAGAAGTATTCAGCCTTTAGGGTTGCCCGTTGGTTGCACCACAATGCATGAACAATCTGCAGTTTGTTGAATCTGAGCTGGCTATGGAGTTCTTCCGTCCCTTCGAAAAAGAATCGAAACGGTACAACTGTCTGCAACTTTGAGAACAGAACCTTCAGATATACCCATCACGCATCGGATATTGTATTATATTATATAGTTTTCCTGATTTGCATTATGTATATATAAAGAAAGAGAGAAGTATGAATGTGAAAGAGAAAGAGAGAGAGCAATAGAGAGACGCAAAGATAAAGAAGAATAAGGAAGATGCAGGCAAATAGATGAAAGATGGATAGATAAATAATTGATCGAAAGGAATAACTTGTGATAGATATGAACAGAGGTCATAAAAAGAGAGAGAAGGTAATGAAAGGTGGAGAAGAAAGCGAGCGAGCGTTGAGAGAGAGAGAGAGAGAGAGAGAGAGAGAGAGAGGGAGAGAGAGAGAGAGATGGAGAGAAAGAGAGAGGGGGGCTTGAAGTAGTATCAGTATATACGAAGGCGGCCTTTCCTACTTCGGGCCGAGATTGATTTAAACTCAGAAGTTGGTAAGAAATATTTCCTGCGTTTCTCATGGGAAAATTGGTCGAGACGCTCTAAGTCGACTTTTCCTCCTTAAAAATTTTCTCGCTCTCCTACTCATTGGGAATCTTCTTCTTCTTCTTCTTTTAAATTCCACATCCTTTTCTTTCATTTTCTTCCATATCTTCTTTGTGCAAATCATTCAAGTCTTTCACCTTCTTCTTTCCATTTCAGTTTCCCTTTCGCCGCTTGTATTGACATTCGTTTCGACTGCATTCCAATCAGAGAATATTGCACGCTTTTTTCAAGAAAAATATTCTTCCCAAACAAGTTTCTTCTGGTTTGTTTTCTGTCTTTATTCTTTTTTTTTTGTCAAACTCTTACTATTGAGTTTCCACTTTATTTTCGTATGCAACAACAATGATGGGTGACCAGACCAAAAAACTAGTGACGTCAAGCACGAATATCAGTGACGAACACAAAAAATGACGACTAAGTCACTCCCACTTCTAGAACTTTGTTTTGCTAAAGTTAGCGAATCCCATTCACAGGAGCTACTAATAAAGGAGATGAAATCAGATTTATAGTTTTGGAATAATATCGTTGCGAGAAATTAATTCTGTTCATCCCTTTTCATATGTGCGTGTGTTCGTGAGTTTTTTGTGTTTCAGTGCTCCTGTCGATACAGTTTTGTCTACTGACTCGAAAATTGGCATCAGCACTCCACTAGACTCCTGCTAAAAATGTTTTTATTTCCATTTTTTTGAAAAAAAAGCTCTTTTCCCACCTTTTTGTTCTACCAGTCCTGCTTTTGACGGGTTTAATCGTAACATCTAGATCAAACAAAATTCAGATGATTTTAGATGTCCTTTTATTTTATTTTAGGTGTTTTCTGGTGGAAAACGCCAGTGATATCCTAAATAGAATCTATTCTGACTGTTTTTTCCTTATTATGTCTAGAAATCGTTTTACCCCCCCCCCTCCAAAAAGATTTTAGTGGGGGGCTCCAATTCACAGTGAAAGTTTATGCTAAATTGGTCCCTTAGTTTGTACCTGGCATATCTCATAAATGTTTCTGTTAAATGAAGAACTTTTCAGTAATCACTGCCCAACAAAAGGTGAGAGAAGTTACTTGATCATTCATCACCTCTTTTTCCCAATTTTTTTAACTGATCACCTCAATACGGTATGCTACCAAAAGAAGTTGGACACGCAACATTTCTTTTGAGTGATTAGTCAGACCTATTACTTGTTTCTGATTAAAAAGATTTAATTCGTTCGAAACAAACTTGGATTAACAATATTAGCATCTTGAATTTTATTAAAGTCTCAGATACGTCAATGACATTGAATCTCTCTCTCTCTTTCTGTCGGAAGTGTTGTGAAGCTGCCTTCAGCTTCGAGTCTTGCTCGAGGCTTAAAGTCTGATTGCTGATTCTCAAGACAAGTATTTTCCCCATTTGGGAAATAAATACGCGAGCTTCCTACTCCCAATCATCTATTACATTCATATTTGTGTGAAATTCATAACAATATTTCATATATACCAATTAATCTATGATCTGAGATAGTTGCATGTTTGCCTGAAATAGTTGCATATTTGCTTCCGTTGTCTGAAGTCCTCGTCCGAATTTTAGTTTTGAATGTTGATCTTCCAAAGGGTCAGGCCTTTCCAACGTGTAACAACGTCAAAACTGAATCCTGTATCAGAATGTTAATGAAACTTGCAATACCAACGAGGTATAAATATCCAATCCTATAGCGTACTTTACTCGAATACCACTGGCACCGGTGTTAACTTACAAAACAATTTCAACCCCGAATCAGTGTATAAACTGCATTTGTCTATGTTTGTATAGATAATTCTGAATCATTCTACCATCCGATGAATATTTTCTGTGTGGATCATATCTGAAATTCTTGTGCCTCATTTTCCTATCAGTTGCTGTCAATATCATAAAGCCATCATTATTCTTTTCTAAGAGAGAAGCACCCTGAACAATGCAGCAGTCAAAAGGCGGCAAAATAGTCCTTATGTTATATGGCGCGAAAACCGCTGATCTTGCAAGACAAATATTTTATTTCCCTTTTCAGCATTTTTTTTTTTTTTTTTACAAAGAATCTGTTTAGATTAATCACTTATGATATATACATCGTTTTTATGTACATTTTCTTTTCACTGCCTTTAATTCCCCCTTGCTGCCTTGTCTTTATCGATCTTTCAAAAACCTCACTGTCCGTGAAATCGATTGGTCTCTGATGTGAGACCGTCGGCGCCAGCCGAAGCATCACTTCAGCTGCAACTGAAATGGCCGCCGCAGAAAAGAAAAACCAATAAAAGTGCAGAAAGTTCAATTTTTTTTTTCATGGAAAAAGCCAAGGACCACTCCTTATCTATTGAGGGTGGATGGTCGCTTTTTTTTCTTAAAGCGAACAAAAGTTTTGTATTTATTGCACCGAAAAAATAAGATGACAACCGCTTCCTCTGGCTCGTATACTTTCTATACAATCACTAAACATTCTAGACACTAACCAGAATTTGACCTCTTTCTTAAGCTGATTTTTATTCATATGTCCTTCTTGATATTTATCTCATCCCCAAAAGAATTAAATGTGAAGAGATGAGCCTGTTTTCATCTATCTATCTATCTATCTATCTATCTATCTATCTATCTATCGATCTATCTATCTATGTGTGCAATGTAAATGTATTCATTAAGTCTGTACACATTTTTATGATTTCAAACACACGAGGAACATCGGTGCCAGATTAAGGGGGTGCTGAGTGGGCCGAAGCCAGGTGCCTCAAATATTCAAGGGACTTCCCAAATTTGCCAATAGGAAGAAACATTACGATATAATGATATTAAGTACGCGGATAGATTAAATATAATTACAATTCAATTCAATTGAATTTTTTTGTTTACTTACTCTTGTAATCATTTTGATGAGGAGTCTGTTCATTTAAGCCTGTTTATTTGAGCCTGTTAACAGCCAAGTACCCTTAATCTAGCCTCGACGTACACATATATTCCTACATGCGTAAATGCATGCATAAACATACTGTGAGTACGAAACCACGTATGTTGGAGACCCAGGGCGTGTTTCTATATGTATTTTCCTAATTTACTTTAGTTAGTGTACATGTGTGTGTGCGTGTGTGTGCGTGTGTGTGCGTGTCTGCGTATATGCCTTTGCAGCTGTGATTGCACTTGGTACCCCTATGTCAGGATGACGAGAAAAAGGGAAGCGTATATCCCCTGGGAAGTTATTCATTTTAGGTCCGTAAAGGGGTCGACTTCTACCTCAGGCTACCCTGGTCCCGCTTTCTGTTTCTATTTATACATGCTATTGAATATCATATCCTCTCTTATCTACCCACATACAACACACACACACACACACACACACACGCAAGCGCACGCACAAAGACTCATAAGTATTTTTTTAATTATTGAATTGTTATGTTAGTCGCTTTGATGTGTGGCTTCCAGATAAGTCAAGCAAATCGTATAGCCGTGTGTGATTCTGTTCTTGAACACAAGAAAATGCGTCAATCTTTTAAACAAAAGGTAATTGTGACGGGTCCTGAGAGGTGAGTCCTCTACAGCAACGAGCAACACAAGAGATCGTTGGGCACTCAAAATAAATTGGAATGAAATCCTCGATGAGATTCTTCTATAGAGAACGAAAAAATGATTCTAACAAGTGATGATGATGATGATGATGATCATCATCATCATCATCATCATCATCATAAATCTGTTAGCGTCCATCTTTGGACATAGACCTTCCCCAAGATTCGCCAGACCTCTCTATCACGGGTATCGCAGAGCCAGTACTTGATTAGATTTGAAAACCAGCAATCAACGAAAAAGTATCCAAAATTGGTCAAAAGGAAGGGCGTAATATTTTTCCGAAACTGCTTGGTGACCTGGCAAAAATTGATGAAGTTTGAAGTTTTCATTCATCCACCATATCCACGAAGTATTGCATCTTCGGGTTACCGCTTACTTTCTCTTGGAAAAGAAACTTCTTGCAACAATACAAAAGGAACATTCAGCAATTCTCTGCTAAAACAGATAAAAAGTTCTGATAACCTGGAATCATGAAGTTGCATTAAAGATAGCATAAGATAGCGGTGCAAAATGGAAAATATGTTACTGTCTATTGTTTCGAAAAATGTCATAAACATCCAAACACAAATCACAAGAAGAAGTTCAATCGTCTGAAAAACTCTTTGAGAATAAATATGATTTTCAATAAAGTTAATGTCGAAGATAAGAAAATTCCTTTACTCTAGGTTTAAAACCCGAACAGACGTTTGATTTTTAGTTTTTATCATGTATATGTACATACATACATACATATATATATATATATATATATATATATATATATATATATATATATATATATATATATATATATATATATATATATATATGGTAGTCGCTTCAACGTAGCGTTGCTCTTACCATTGGACTAAACAGCCGCCGGTTATGCAAAGGCCCAAATGATAAAAATCTTTTCACTTAATAACATGCACTGAAACAATAGGCTAAGCTGTAATATGCAACCCATATAATTATAGATATTAATTAGAAATATTCACCGATAATGTTCACTTTGAAACCTTTCTCAATGTCCATTGAGTATGAATGCAAAATTTAGTTTAGGTGGTATCTATAGCGTGACAGATAGACAGATAGAGCGTGTGACATCTCTCAGTTATATGTACAAATGTATATATCTATATCTATAAATATAAACACGCCACGCATCCACGTACATACGAACAAACACTTGTAAAGACACACACACACACACACACACACACACACACACATACACACACACACACATATGTCATAAGCATAGATGTCTTGTTTAAAGACGTATCTGGTCACCAATTAAAGATAGCCGTCCAGTTAAACGTTTGTATTTTGCAAACACAATTTCCTCTCTGCCTTGCAAGAAGTCTGTGTCCATTTTTGCCGAGTTTGATAATCCTTATAGATAATTTTTTTGAATCAGGACATTTCCTTTTTTTTTGATCAGACTGATTTTATCTTGGTTTAGGTATCTCTAAATCGATATTCCCTTTGTCCTTGATTTCTACTACTGATGCTTACACGTCATTTGATAGTGTGAGCTGGCATCAAAACAATCACTTGCACACGAACTCTAACAAAGGACGTACTTCGCACACGATGCCTTTTTTCAGCTGATAAAAACCGACCCACATTAGGGTTATGCATACGTGAAATGAAAGAGTTTTTAATCCACTTAGAGACGTATTTGCATAGATGCACTTAGACATAGATATCATCTCAGTTTTATACGTTGGTCAATTCTTCTATCTGTCTTCTTGCAGTATATAAATATCATATATATATATATATATATATATATATATATATATATATATATATATATATATGTATATGTATATGTATATATATACATATATATATATATATATATATATATGTGTGTGTGTGTGTGTGTGTGTGTGTGTGTGAGTGTGTGTATTTGTGTGTATGGATATTCCGTCTTAAATTCACTTAGGAACATCGTAAGTCAGAATAAAGTCCCCCCATTGAGAACCCTGGAGAAAATCATGGAAGTTATATCAGAAGGAAAGTTTTTTTAAAAAATACGTAAGTTGATGAAAACAGCAAACCAACATAACTCTTCCCCCACCAACCACATCGTCAGACACTCTCATTTCCTTATCTACTAAAAAGGACATCCACTTGTCTAGAGACCTATACTTAAATATATACATGTCCCCCCGACTTCCCCTCTACATATACAGCAATAAAACCCTCACTTGCCCAACGCACGTAAGCTATTACACTCTTTAATAAGAATTCAAGATGTACTCAATAGTCTCAAGTCTTTTCCTTTCCCATACTGTCAACCTCTCCACAATATATATATATATATATATGTGTGTGTGTGTGTGTGTGTGTGTGTGCACATGCGTGCGTGTGTGTATGCGTGCATGCGCGAGCTTCTGTGTATATAATGCTACATAGATATTATAAAAATGATACTCAATGATTATCCATAAGTTTATGTTCAGTTTTTTGTAATCATTTCAGAACTTGAATACGTAAGTAAACATATATATTGACATTCACTGATGAAAATTCTAAAATACATTTCCCAAGTTAATGATTTCTGCACTGTTTTGATCCAATGGCAGAATGTCGTAAGCTTATTAAATATCAACGGGAAACTGCTGATCAGTAAACTTGTCAAGTTGCAATTTCATTAATGCTGAGATTCACAAAGTGTGCAGTTATTTTGGCCTTATGCCAGACTACGAATAATCCAAGTTTAGTATCTATCTATCTTCTTATTTTTGTTAATATTCAATTAACAATTAAAGCTTTCGTCGAATAGACAGTATTTGCACTTTAGTATTTAGGAATAAATTTCCCGCTCCTCTATCCTTAAATCATCATCATCATCATGAATCCCTTAACGTCCGTTGTTGGCCATAGATTCACCACACTTCTCTATCATGGGCGTCGCAGAGCCAGTACTTTCTGAATTTGTCTAGCTCGTCTCATCACCAACCGAATCACAAAAACACTTGATGAAAACCAACCACGAGAGCAAGCTGGCTTTAGAAGAAGCTACTCGACCATGGACCACCTGCATTCGGTAAATCAGCAGAAAGAAAAAGCAGCAGAATATAAACTACCACTCGTCGTAGCATTTATCGACTTAAAAATCCTTAACTCTGATACAACAAAATGCGTCAAAGAAGAACTGATCAGCTGGCTACAGAGTCACAAACATCTCTTTCGATGGTTGAAAAGTGAGTCATCTGAATAAGATGAAGCATTATCATTATACCATGATTTATCAAGACTAATATCCTCTTCTTCCCCTTTTTTTACTACAATGTATGAGCTGACTTGTATCTGCAGATCTCCACATGTTGTATTTGCTGATTCTTGATTCATTAAATACGTATACAGCATACGCCCGACGTAAACTAAAACCTGTAAAAACAACAAATGTACATAAATCTGAGTAATTCATAGAATAATGCGCAGTAAGTTATCAAACGTTTTGTGATAAAAATATCTAAACTTTACATTATCATGCAATGTCCTGCTACCATGGTACTGAATATGTCAGTCAAAATCTCACGACGAAATAAATCGCGTTGAAACTTGATAATTAGGTAAACGATACCGACCAATGCTTCCACTAAATTTTGAAGTCATTGTGCACAACAATCATATTATTTCTTTGATAAAAAAAACCCTATCAAGCAATCCACAGAATTTGAAATCTTTTACGTGTACATTAATTTCCTTTGTGCACTGGTTGCAAAGCACATGCGCATGGCTGAGAAGGGACTATGATACTGACAACGAGATTCTACCCCAGTCTTGAAAAGATATTATCAACATCAATGCATCTTAAATTATCAAACCAAAACTGTCAATTCAGTCATTTCTTAGATGAAGCATTAATCTTAAGTATCACTGCCACACGAATTTCAGTTGCTTTCTACCGCAACTCCCACATCGTCACTCTATTGATTGTTAGTTAGCAGTACGAATCGGAAATAGAGAGTAATCATCCGACAAGACTCAAACTTTCTACCATTTTCTTTAGCAGCTGCAATGAAGATGAAAGAAACACTAGACAAGAATTAGTAAAAATAAATATCATTTTTTGCTTTCTAAGCTGTTACACACAGCTTAGAAAGCATCACGGGGCTCCCAGTGTTGCCAACTTGAAAAATATTTTCGCGCTAATTTGACTGCCAAAAAGCACTAAGTTATAAAAAGAACCCAAAAACCAAAAAGAAAAAAAATGCTAAAAAAAAACACACACACACACACAAAAAAAATAGTAAAATACGCCTTTATAAATTTCCTGAATGTTTAAGCACGCCCGCGCAAATTTAGCATTTTTTTGTTCGCACGGCCAAATAAGAAACGCAGCGAATTAAGCGGTGAATGCACTAAATTGGCAACACTAGCTGAGTTAGGTTCACGAATCTGGAAGCGATATTTTGCTGAAAAAGTACCTTTTCCATTGCATCTTCTTCTGCCTCTCCTTCTTGCCTGTTGTTCATAGTGCAATTTATGATTTATTTATATCCCTATTTGATTTAAAATATGACACAATATCAAATTAATATAGGGTTTTAACTGTATTTTCCCCATGATGCGAACCATATGTTTTATTTGATGAGTGCTTCGAATTAATCGTAATAATAATAATAATAATAATAATAATAATAATAATAATAATAATAATAATAATAATAATAATAATAATAATAATAAGGCTTTACACCCCAGGGATGACACAGATAAACTGGAAGTGAACAGGAAAGAAGGGTGTAGGGGACTCATGAACATAGAAGACAAGAGGTCAAGATAAGATTAGAAAAGTATGTGCAAGAAAATAGTGAAGACATTATAAAAAGCGCCTGAAGCAGCGCAACGCAACAAAAAAATATCAATCGAGGGAGTAGCAGAGCAAACAAGGAAAATGTGAACCAAAAAACAACTCAGGGATTTTAAAAGTCTGACACAAAATATCGCAAAGTAGTCAGCCAGCACAGAAAAAAAAATACAAAAACAAGACACGATAGAGTAGCAACAATGATACACTGGGAACTGACCAAACGACTTGGATTCGACTATGCAGAAAAATGGCATCAGCGCAAACCAGAAAAAAATCCATTAATAATTCTGAGACGTTGACATCCAAACTGACCACCCTATCCAAGCGAGAAGATCAGACCTTGTAGTCGTGGACAAGGGAAAGAGAATCTGCCAAATAATAGATGAGGATGTTCCTGAAGATCACAGAGTAAATAGGAAAGAGAGTGATAAGCTTGGAAAATATCAGGACATGGCAAGGAAACCGATGACAGTGTGGAACATAAAAGTCAGGGTAGTGCCAATAATAGTTGAGGCACTCGGAACCCTACCAAAGACACATTGGAGAAGCTGGATGTAAAGGGAAGGATTAAGACCATCAAACCACATCGCTACAGGGTTATGCACGAATACCGAGGAGAGTACTGAAATGAAATGACCTGTAATTGTCAGCAATAAAAAAGATGAAAACGGCATAGTAGAGACAATACAAACCACAGCGTTGCTGTGGGCTGTTAGAGTGTTGATAGGGGGTCTGGAGACTCGATGAGATTTGCTGTCACTCTGCCCCCAGCGACGATCACGAGGCGAGTAGTGTGAAAATGAATAATAATGATGATAATAATGATACGCATGTACATGTCTGTGTTAATCACAGAGATCGGTTTCTACCTTGATTATCCCCATTAAATCCCAATGAGTAGACATTATCTGGGGACGCAAATCCAACTTTGCAGCTCTCACCAAAACATGAGAATTGAACTTCCAATGGTCTGCATCTACTGGACTAATAAATGGTTGGTATTTCTGAATTTTGCAATACTCAAATACTTTCTGATTTTGACTGACTTACGTTTGCAAGTCGACACGCAGTTTTAGTGGAAAAAAAGCAAAACAAAAAACGTTGGCGTGTTTCTCTCTCAAGACTTTTGTGCTGTTTCTGTAATTACGTAATACATCAATGCAGCTAGTTCGAACAATGCAATTCCTCTAAGTGTCAAGAAACGATTTTCTTCAGAAAACTACAGTGTTTATATCCTATTTGTCTTCTGTCAGTCCTTATATAATGTATCAACTTCCTGAATTTGAGTGCTATAGGTCTACGCGTCAACAAACGACTTTCTCAAAAAAGAAACATATTTGTCAATTTTTGTTGTTTTTGCACGTATTCTCTCACGTTGACATTTTTGTTCAGCTCTTTATCAATGATCATGGCAGGCGTTTAGGATACACTCAAAATATGGCCGTCACTACTTTAACGGAAAGTGGAAGAGACAGCGACCTTTTGGGAGTGAAATCGGAAGCAAGAAAAAAGTAGTGTTGAGTGTATGTTTTTCCATATTGATCCCAAAAGTCGTTGCAACAAAAGAGGATTGATTTCCCGCCTTTTGTCTCGCAGTTATGAGAAATGGAAGACATTTTTTAACAGAAATGAGACCGCAGTCTTCATCCGAAACCCAATATTGATACACATACTTATATGTATATAATAAAATTTCAAACATTATGTTTGTCTATCTACGTTAATGTAGTTGTGTCTGTGTAGATAAAAAGAACCTAAAAATTTTCTCACATAAAATTTGCAAGTGAATTTACTTGAATTATTTCGTTAGCCTCAGAATTCTTTCTACCTAGATATTTAGAGATCTGGGAATCTATAGTAAGCTTTTGACCTATTATAATGAATAGGCGAGGTGATGATATTCTTATCAGTTATGAGTCCCTGTTCCGTTATATGTTTTAAATTGTATTGTGATTTTGTCAAAAGAAGTTAAAAAAGATTTGACCTTTGATTTCTCATTTCTATCTTATTTATTGAGAAGGAAAGTGTATATATTGAACTATACATTTCTCCAATGACGGGAAAGGGTTACAAATTTGTAAAAATAAATCGTCATGTTATAAATTGCACTGAAAACTACAGAAAATTTGGGATTTGGGGAACATCGTGTACGCACAGACACACACACAGACACACATACACATATATATCGTTTGCATCAGCATGACACTCAGAGTCAACATGAAGCGCTGATTTGTCTGTGTATATTCATATATGCTCCATCCCGTATATATATATATATATATATATATATATATATATATATATATATATATATATATATTGAATCAAGATAGCCATGATCATCAACCAGACCAAAAAACATTTGAACAGAGGCTACAAGTAATCGTCCTTGTCAGTCTGTCTGTCCCTATTTTTATTTCAGTACTCTTGGTCCAACTTTTTTCCATAGATCATTGGAAGTTTCCATGTTTTGTTCAGTAGCCACCAAAGAACAGTCTTTTAATCTTTTTGAAATCCACTTTTTAAATTTGTTTTCTTCTTTTGGGTGGATGTGCTAGATTTACAATAATAATCCATTGTAAAATGGACACTTCTATTTCTTCACAGGCGTAAAGTGGAAATATAATTCGATGTTTAGGCGTTTGTGGAAAAGCTTGATTGAGATAATGAGGTATATATATATATATATATATATATATATATATATATATATATATATATATATATATATATATATATATAAGTATATATATATATTGAGATAGGGAGGGGGAGAGAGAGAGAAAGAGTATATGTTTAAATTTTACTTTTTTAAATGAAAATTACATCCTTTTTTTTGTTCTACAGGCATTGTTACACCCATTCTCTTCGATCTTATAGAGTCATGTATTGTTCAGTCTAACTTTATAACATTGTCCGAAAGATTGGGCAGGTGGATTAGTAAAATCTTTGGTGACGGAGAGATAAAAACTTACATAGTGGATGCATTGTGAGAAAAATGAAGCAACTTGGCTGCGGTGATTCATTTTTAGACAAAGGTGGCAATATATATATATATATATATATATATATATATATATATGTGTGTGTGTGTGTGTGTGTGTGCACGTTGCTTTTCTCTTGAGGAATAATAAGGGCGAACGGCTAGGAAGCGACAGTGTCGGGTGATGTATTTGTGTAACCTCGAAGACTAATAGATAGATGAGAAACGCAGAGAAATGGGTGGAGAACGGGGAGGAATAACATTCATTTTTCGAAATTATAATCTCTTCAACGCGATAACAGCGCCGTCTTGATGGCTGCAAGATCACGCGAGAGTTGCAAACGTGATTGCCTTCTGTCATAATTGCACTAAATATTTTATGTTTGTACCAGCAAACAACTTTCATCTCTCTGTAGCAACCCCTCACTACCCGCTCTTCGAACTCTGATCTATCTTCTTTACTGTGTCATTACGATAGACGGGAGTAGGGTGTTCACGGCGATAATAGCTGGGTCTTTCCAGATTCTTTTAGCTATTTAGCCTACGCCCTACAGCCACTTTGGTATCATCAGTGGATATGTATCTGGTTAGAGACTGTAAATGATGTGACATAATACGATTCCGTTACTAATACGTTTTATTTTCAATGTACTGGGCCTTTTTATTTTTGATTTTCGCATTTTCTTTCTGACTTGCCTTTCTTTGTTTCTCTCTCTTTATGGCATGCTTTCTTTTTCTCTCTTTCGCACCCACGTTTTCTATCAAAGTACTGATTTCATATTTACTTAACATCCCGCTCTCCCTCCCTCTCTTTTAGAAACTGTCAACCAAAACTGTCAACGTCTGCATAGTGAACATCAGCATAGGTTTCTCCAGTTTAAAACTGATCTGTCATGCGTACAAGCCGAAACCAAATAGAGCTAGAGGGTTGAAAATTTCAACATTTACTCTTTATCATGTTTAGGAAAATTGATTACCCCCCTGCCTCTAAAAAGGTTTTTCGGAGGGGTTCAATTTTTAATGTATGCTTATGGTAAAGTGATTGCCTAATGTTTGCTTGACAACATAAAAATAAGTTTGGGGGGGGGGGTAAAATAAATCAGACTTTTTAGTGATCACTGCCTTACAAGCGAGAGAAATATTCTGTTTATTGATCACCTCTTTTTCCAATTTTTTTTCATTGACCCCCTCTTCAACAGACACATTTATGGTGCCAAAAGATGCCGGTTTCGATTAAGTGACTAACCAGACCTTTTCCCCCCCTCTTTTGTAGTTTTATTGCTTCCTTCGTTTTGATTCTTTTTCTTTGTTTTTAAGCTATTTTCTTCCTTTGTTTCTTTCTTGCTCATCCTAGCGAACTTGATTTTGTTGGTTTGTGGGACTAAACAATACATCATTGCCTCTTTTGATAAATGAAGCAAATTCGTCTTCGATGTCCGATTTTCTCGTTTTCAAAACTTAGTTATCAATAATCTATCTCTTTCATAACCCAAGTCTGATGGGAAGGAGGGGGTATAATGTTAGAGAAGGAGTGGGGACCAGATTTTATAACGATGGGGAAGAGACGAATAAGTAAGGTAGGAAAAACTTATGAATACCATCTAATCATTGTAATAATATTATTTGCGATGAACGAGAAAAATGCGGATATCTTGATTGTTTTACTCGTATCAGTGATAATAGAAATGATGATAACCAAACAACCATTGATAATGATGGGGACAATAACAAGGATGATAATAAACCGACCACTCAATCAAGGCACGAAGACAGGACCTGGTAATTGTGGACAAAGAAAGGAAAACCTGACAAATCATAGACGTGGATGTGGCTGTATCTGTAGAGAGAGAGAGAGAGAGAGAGAGAGAGAGAGAGAGAGAGAGAGAGAGAGAGAGAGAGAGAGAGAGAGAGCTAAGAACTGTGATAATGACATTGAAGTCAAGATTGGTAGAATTGGAAATGAGGAGAAGGATCGAGACTATGCAGAGACGAAATATTGAGGCGTGTGCCGGAAACATGAGACTAACGATCCCCCAGTCGACAGCAATGGCCTAACAGCTAGAATGAACATGGCATAAGTATTGGGAAAATGTGTAAGGGGAGGGAGGCTGGGGCAGTAGAAAAAAGAGGATATGTGTAAACGAGCGGAATAAGAGTGTCATCTCTTTCCATTCCTGAACCTGAAGCGTAAGAAGAGCGAAAACATGGATAACACCTGCGTAAATAGAAGGAATATATGCAGTATGCAGTTATGCTTGTGCATATAAGTAATGATTATATTGATCATCGCTGCCCACTACAGATCGGTTTAATCACTGTTGCTGGGTTTAGGTCATGATGTCTGAAACTTATTTGTATCTATATATCCACTTATATATATATATATATATATATATATATATATATATATATATATATATATCAACTTCCTCCAGCCTTTATCGTTCAAAGCCAAAACTTTATTTTTCCACACAAAGTACTCTCAATGAGTTGGAATGTTTTTATGTTTTTAAATTTTTAATTTCCATTCAAAATAGGTTTTTACTGGAGGATTCAATATGTAATGTAAGTTTATGCTAACTTGGTCATAGTTTGCGTCCGCCTGTTTTTTTGTTTTTTTTTTAATTTAGACCTTTTTATTGATCACAGCTCAACAAAAGGTGAGAGCCATAACTTGAGTGGTGGATGGCTGCGATTCTTGATTTCCTTTGGAATTCTGGTCTCTTTTGTGGCCATTATAACATTTGAGCAATCAAAAATTTTTCAAATTTGCAACAATTGATAAAATGTTAAATTGATTTTAAAATGGTGAACCTTTTTCCTTACAATAGATAATAATTGTATATTCTGAATTCACTTCATTGAATAAGTTGGTACTTTACTGAAAATGTTTATATGCATTCATAGACAAGCGATTTGTCTATAACCAAGGTCCTTACTTAGAGACAAGTAACATTTCTACGAAGAGACTATAATGGGAAAATGATAAGATAAATGTTAGAACATAAGTCTATAAAATAATACAAAAAATAAACTTAAGTGAATTTCAATTTGGCAATTTTCTGAGTCTTAGCTTTCACCTACTTCTGTCCTTTTAAACGACATCTTATCCCATCCTGTCTCTTAATAGAAATACTGAGTTGAGAATAAAGCTGCTTCAACCCATGTAACAAATCTAATCAGTCCAGTTCAATCAAAATAGTAGGAGCCATTTTAGATCGGACTTATTTCATGTAACTTCTTTTATTTTGTATTCCTAATCTTATTTTTGTTCCTGACTTTGTATTAAATTTGGGCGTTTTTCGGAACCGTGACACAATAGATTTTTGGGAGGCCGTAATACAATGAACTCAGTTATTATGAACAAGTTGTTCAACTTTCTAATCTAACGGTTAGACAAATGATACAACTGTCACATCTTCCAACTGGGCCATGAGAAATAAAAATCTTAGTTAAGGGATTGTTAAACGATTTTTGAACTAGCTAGAATCATTGGAAATGTTTGCTGATGACAAGAAAGGAAGTAAATACACACACGTACACGCACATGCGAACAGAAACACACAGAAACAACTACCACACACACACACACACACACACACACACACACACACAAATAAACACACACGCAAACATGCCAGGTTGGATCAGTAAGTCTATAGCCGGACACGTAATTAGCTGGATTTTGATTTGAAATTTATAATGTTTGATCATTATTCACCATTAAATAGTGTATTGACATTGAAGGGATTACGTTGAAAGATGAATATTTCACGTGTAAAATGAATGCTTTTATCATTAGGCTGTAGACATACCTATGTATATGTGATTAAACTTATATATGTACGTAAGTATTAGTGCATAGAAGAAATACGGAAGTAAGCAATTATACTTTTACGTATATGTAATCATTGTATGTATCATTTTAAATATGTCTCACTTTTTCCCACGCTGTATATCTCATAGCCAATTTCAGTGCCCAGTCTCAGGTCCATGATACCAGCTCATTGGTTGCAGTGTAAAATTTGGACACATTCCTTCAAATGTATCTTATAGCAGAGCAAAGATGGTATATATATACATGTACAGATGCTGCACCATGCATACGTATATATGTATGTGATAATTGTAGAAACATTATCTTAAGAAACATATTTCGTCTGGCACCAGAATAAATTCCAAAAGATTTTTCTAATCGTAAGTAACTTTCGAAACTTGAGAAAAAACACTCATTCGACTTTTCTGTGCAATTGGATTGAAAGTACAAAATATTACTTGTTTTTCATCCGTGGCGAATAAAAGAATCAATTTACTGACAATTTACCGATTTCGTTTGGATTGAAAGCGAAAATCTTTAAGAAAAATGACTAGTTTAACTTTTGAAAATGTATTAATTTTAAAAAAAAAACCTCTGATAAAAAATCTTATCCGACTTTTTGGGGCTTGAGAATATAGAAAAATTACTTTTTTCTCTGAGGGTAACGAACATTTAGAGGCATGTAAGACTTGTTTAACTTGATGAACAGCTGACGTTCCAATGAAGTCGTGCAGTGTGAAGGGAGAATGTGTTTCTTTACAAACTGGACAATCTCAGGGTGTAAAAAGTATAATTTATCCTATTTGTGCCTACAACTGCAGAGTAGCGAGATAGGTGGTTTAAAGGCGCTATTCCAAATCCCTGCTAACCAAGAGTACTACTCGTTTGGTCAGTAGAGCGGGGTTGCGTTAAGACTGCTACTTTGTGTACGTGGGTTCGAGTCTCACACAGCGCTCATTCCTTTATTCATGTAAGTGTTCAATTCATTTCTCGGTTAATTCCAGGGCCAGACGAAGTACGTTTCCTAATATAATGTCTCAACAATTATAACATTCTGTCGGATATAATCTGTCCAATCTAATGGTATATACGTGTATCTATCAATATATGAATGTGAAACAGGATTGCACGGATAAAACTGCCCTCAAATGCCGTTCTAGCTTTTCTTTCCTATCAAACGCGTTTTCAAAGTATTAAAACCCAAAAGAGAGAGTTTCAAGAAAAATAATGAAGTTAAGCACAATAATCTCTACACAAAATCATCAGTAAAGAAAAATCTCCAGACATTTTTCTCCTTGTACTAATGTCACCTCGAGGCTTCTTCTTTTCCCTCATTCTACCTCACTGAGTTATTTCTCTTACTCTTTGTCTTCCGGGTGTTTTTCTTTCATCTCATAGCATTTCTCTCTCTTTCTCTCTCTTTCTATTTTTCGTCCACTTTTCAGTGTTTTTTCTTGTGCCTCTTATTTCTCTCCTCTCCATTATTACTGTCTATCGACTTCTCTTTAGTTGTTTTTCTCTCATTTTCCTCCTTCTTTGGGCAGTTTTTCTTCGCTTTCTCTCTTTCATTTCTTTCTTTTTTCTTTCTTTGTAGTTAATGACTCCTTTGCTCTTCTTCTTTCTGTTTTTTTCTTTACGTTCTTTTGAACTTCCCTGCGTTTATGCCTTGTTCTACTTTCTTTCTTCTTTCTTTCTTTCTTTCTTTCTTTCTCTCTCTTTTTCTTTCTTTCTTTCTTTCTCTCTCTCTTTCTTTCTTTCTTTCTTTCTTTTTAACCTCATTCTGTTTCTTCACGCTATATTTTGTTTCGTTCCGTTTTGGCTTTTAGTTTTCCGCCTAGTTAATTTTCATACTTGTTTCTTGTTGTGCCAAACTAATGTGACTAAATTTGATCGATGTGTTCTTCATATATTGAATCTCGCTTTTGCATATCGCCGATTGTCCGGTTCTTTCCTTCATTTCGAGTTTTGATTGATCACCAAAGCTTCTAAAAGAAAGAACAGGAACACAAAATGGCCGCCCTCTCCTTGTCATATACTTCTCTTCAACGCTCATTACTTACCTCTCCCTGTGTTAAAAAGATTAAAAGACACTCTTCTGCACTTCGAAATTGATTAAAAAGTATATATATATCTTAATATACATATAGGATAAACATATGATATAATGAACGTTGTGTGTGTGTATATATATATATATATATATATATATATATATATATATATATATATATATATATATGTCTGTGTGTGTGTGTGTGTGTGTGTGTGTGTGTGTGTGTTTGGGGGAGAGTAATAAGCACAAATTAGTAATAAGAAAAAAAGTAATAAAAATAATTAAAATGAAAACTACTTCGACTGATCAACAAATAAATATACTAAGAAACAAAAAAAATTCCCATTTTTTTTATCATGAGGTTGTTATTTTTTTTTTTACCTGAAAGGTATTTAGAATCAAACGTAGAATCTCTTTCTTTTTTTGATGGAGTTAAAATAAAAGAAAAGTTTAATGAACCAAGGAAAGAGGCGATAGATCTGCAAAGAATAATCTGTTCTGATTTTTCCAAAGGAGCAATATTCGAGCGAAAATTTCACTTCCTCTTGTGATAGAGTCACGAAAATTGGAAGGCTGCATTGAAAATGGACGAAGAAAAACTAAAACTAAAGCAAGCATGAGAAATTAAAAAACAAACAAAAAATGCCCCTAAAACAGGAAACAAAATCCAACAGCGATATTGTTTACAAAATCAACGCATTCTTTTATCTTTTTATTTCTTTTCTTTACCGAGTTATGAATTTTGATTTTTTCTTTGAACACTCAACGCGCCCAACGAACAATAAGAACATTCATACCTACCAATAAATAAATATGAATTTAAAATATTGTAATAAATTAGACGATGGTCGGCCAAACTGAATAAAAATGAATTGATGAAAATACAGATCCACTTAGTCACTCAATAGAAACCATCAGGTGGCGAATGTCTTTTGGCAGCATGCCTTGTTGGGGGTGCCAAATAAAAGAATTGGAAAAAGGGGTGATCAACGAATAAGTTACTTCGCTCGCATTTTGTTGAGCACTAAAAGAGTATTTTTTTTTTCGAAAAACAAGCGTGAATAATTAGGGTCAATTTAGCATGAATTTGAATTGCAAATTGAACACTAAATTAAAAACCTTTTTCAAGAGGCAATTTTCATCCCTCTAGCTTTATTGGTGCAGTCTGCACGCGTGATAGATAGATAGATAAAGATAAATAGGTAGATAGATAGTTAGATACATAGATAGATACATTCATACACACATACATACATACATAGCCAGTTAGGTAGACCGATTTAAAGAATGAAGAAATTTCTAATGACAGTTTTAGTTAACGGTCTCTAAAAATGAATTGACGAAAATAAACTCTCTCTATATCTCTATTTGGTGTCCAGGACGGAATGAAAGAGTCAATATTTGAAGCAATGTTTGAGATTTCAGAACTTCTCCGAAGATAACGAATTCCCAGAAACATAGGTGAAAAATGAGAAACGCCTTCATTTTCATCATTTGCTTAAACTTTGATTGATTGGTTGTTTAAAAGCTCAATTTAATGTTTGTCTCGTGTTTTTTAACGTCATTTTGTTTTCCAGTAATAAACCTGTGCACATGGGCGTCGGCTTCCACTTTTTCGAGGGATGGGTGGGTGCAAAAAGACATATCTCCGGGCCGGGGCGCAAAAAGGGTATATTTTGAATATATATTCGTGGATACCCTGTAACCAGCAAATAATGATAACGTCTTTTTATTGGGATACATCAAGTCGGGGTTACATAAAACAATTGTACTGCTCCATAATCCTTTATTGACCATAAGGTTCCAACTTTCAAACCCCCTTGCCGCAGGTTGGAAATCAGATCCGGGGGGGGGGAGATGTCCCGTTTGACCCCCTTCCCCAGCAGAGGGATGCCCATACGTGCAGGACCATATGGAAGCAAATATGTACCTGGGTGTCTGCTCAGGTACATATGATCATACATGTATCATGGGCAATTATAATTTTTACTCTGGGTGTCATGCTGGTCTCAGAAGTCATAGGATGTGAGTTAGATACTCGTCAATAACTCTAGAAGGGACAAACATTCTGTTATGTAATAAATACATAGATATACATGCATTGGGTGATGTTTTGCACGTTAGTCTCATGGAGAATTTTATTCTCCCTGAGTGCCCCTCCATTGGAGTCGTGTGCTAATTGAACAAATATCTACGTGGGTATATCAACATGTTTACAGCTCAATGAAAATAAAAGCATCTTTCAAATAAAACAACACTATTATTTTCAACTAATTTCTTTCGACAATGCACTCGGTTCAGTAGTGAATATTAATCACAGAGATCGAACATTATAAGTTGAAATCTCAGATCAAAATTCAGCTTATAACTATAGACCTATTCATACATTCTCGTACATTGGACCTGTTTGGTGATCAAGATAATGTGTAGATCTTACCGGCGCCAGTGAAGGCTGGCTATGAAGCGGCATTGAAAAACTTATTCACCAGTGAGATCGGTGGAACAAAATTCTTTCAAGTAGCCTCACGCAAGATCATCTAATACTTATAAGAACGTCCATTGCAGAGCAATCATCTGTCGGCTGATTTCACAAGCCGTTGCTAAGGTAAGCAAAACTTACTAGATGATCATCTATTGAAACTCATTGCTAAGCTTCATCATCATATTCGAGTTTATAAAGTGATGGTTTCTTTGTACCTCAAGCCATTGCTCGTCAGTTCGACCCTGAAGGATGCCTCAAAAGAGGCCTTGATCCAGACTAAGCTTAGTAAATATTTAAATAAACAAATGCATATAGAATTATCTGAAACACTTACTGCGTTGTTGTTGTTAGAAAGTGCTGTGGGTTTGAAATATACTGAATTCTTTCCTCACTGGGTGTTTAAGGAGTGTTGACATAGGTCAAAATGTGTCATGATCCAACGACTGTCTATGTTTCTTTGAAACATGTGCGTACCGGAAGAGAATACAAACCCCTTTTATAAGGAAACCTCTAGAATCTAATCAATTACTTTTAGCACAGTTGGACTTTTCAACCCTGTCTATGTGAAAGGATGTTGGCTCTGATGTGAAGATGTTTGTCCTCATCAATATTTTGGTGTAAGAACTCATGTCTGATCTGGTTGGTTCATAATTCACAGAATCCATTTTCCGCCCCCAATAACTATCCGTCGAAGAAATGGCCCCCTTTTCTGTCTGCTATGCAAAATGTTGCAGACTGGAGAAATTCGAGCTCCGTTTTCAGCAGCAGGTTAGTGTGGATTTCAAACTCCCCGACTGTTGACTTTCACGATCTGTTGAATATGCTCTTGTACAAGAATTCTGATAATTTTTCTATGGTTCGATGAGGAATTGTCCTGCTTCACTGACCCCCCCCCCAAAATGAGCATCGTTGAGGCTGAAATTACCTGATTAGAATTTGGTGAACTAATATTGACATTCGTGGACAACTCGCTCGTTTGGATAAAAACTGCAGATTCTTTTAGTGACCGTTATTGCATTGTAACCCAGACGAAATACACAGAGCATACAATGACGGACAAGACCCCTTTTAATTGTTTTGTCACTCTCGTATGATAGGACTTGGAAAAGAAAATACAATCAGAATTTTAAATTAACTCCCAATTCATTAAAAAGAATATTTATTCGGTTTTTCTGGTGGTGCTAAATACTCGATGAATAATTCCCGAAGTTAGGTTATTGAAAAACGACATTACTTTCCGGTACATTGAATGGTATATATGTATTTCATTCTCACTGCATTTCTCGCTATTCTCCATTGTATTTACCTATTTCTCAACTATGATTAATTTGTCTCTTAAATAGAAACCTCAATAACTTTTATCGGCTGATATTTGAGTTAGGGTTATTTTTACAAGAACCCAAACCTTAGTTCGCTTTACAAAAATGTCACATAATCAATCTATCCTCGGTTCGTGTCTCCAATTTTAGAAACTAATGTTTGTTCAGTCTGGTACAAGGTCATAGCACTGAGGTACACAGAGATGACTGGACTCATCATGCGAGCAATAGTCTATAAGAGTAGTTTGGTATTCATTGCTCCTCTAGAACAATCCTCGGGAATAGGATGATTCTGTTACGCCAATCTTACAACGAGAAAAAGCCTGCATACTTTGGAAACAAGCAGTCGAAATATTGGCTTTTATCTAGCGTCGAACGCCAGCTATAATCGTCGGTTGAGGGTTAACTCGAAATAATTTCAGCCATCAAGCTCTTTCTAACCCTTACCCCCTCTTCTTTCACTTATTTTTGTCTTTCTGTCTTCCTTCCTTAGTCTTTGGTTCTAAGCTCACTACTTGGGGTTTGACTTTTGATCTTTCGGTTGTAATCTGTGTATAGTTGGAAACATTATGAGCAACTCTTGGCTTCAGACATGGAAAATATTCAGTTATTATCATCAAACAGTGAAACTATAAAATATGTAACAATTTCTAATGAAAAGCGTTCCAGCGCCTTCAGCAGATCAACTTGACCAACACACATGAAAAGATAGGAAATGTTATGTCCTTCGTTTTTTTAAATAGATTTCAGTTATACTGCAATGCTTTTTAAAAAATTTATATCGGACTTGATTAATACAATCATACGTAATATTTTTGTCTAATTGAATTGCGAATTCCGATAGGCAGTTGGATGGAATCAAGCTCAAATCGATTCCCGTCTTTTTTGAGGAATCATCGAATTCGATTTTAGAATGATTTCCAGTCATGGAATTATCATATTATAGATATCTTCAATTCTATTTTTAAAAAATGAATATTCGGTTGTACCGCATGGAATTGCACAAAGCTGGTCTATATATTTAAAGGGAAATTCTCAGATATACAGGTTTTCCCCGCTATCCGGAAGTCGAACATTACCATGAATAATCTTTCGTAGGCCAAAATGACGTAAAGCGAAGAAACCATTACTATTCACTTATATGAGAAAATGTTTAAGCGTCCCAGACTCCCAAAATGGTTAGGATGGTATGTCAGGATACATCGGTGGTTGTGGTGTCGGTAGGTACTGGGGACTGGGGTATAGAAAAAAGAAGAAGAGGGTGTTTACTGCCTCTATGATTGCTGGCTTCAAAACAAAAGCTCAGCACTATTTCCGCTCTTCGATCATCATCATCATCATCATCATCATCATCATCATCATCATCAGTCTTTCAACGTCCGAGTCTTTATGCAGCCTGATAAAGGAGCTGCTGTGATTGTACATATGTTGCTTATAGATGAAAAGAAACCAAAAAGTTGTTTCACTGGAAGAGTCAATTGATCAAAATGGTGCGTAGGTGATTTTTAAAATTTTTTATCTGTAAACTTCCTACCTTTAAGTGGAAGAGTCCATAGACAGAAAACGAAGGCAATCTCACTGATCATTTTATATGTAGATTTTAATCACTTGGTCACTTTGTAGGAAGTAATTATGCTTCAAATGACATCTCTCCCATCGAACGCTTATTTTAAGCTTCATAAGGATGATACTGCAGTTTCCAGTTTTTGCCTTGGTCCCCTATCCGAAGCAAGATTCGATAACAACTCGATGTGGCCGACCCGATACCAGGACAACTCGATGTGGCTGACTTGATGCCTGGACATTTCGATGCGTATTGCATTTTATGATCTTTTAAAGCTATTTCAAGAAGATAAAGTGAAGTATATAAAATAAATGAGGGATAAATTCAATATACATTTATAGCGCATTCGTCAAATGACAATAAAGGAAAGATATTTAATAGGAAAATAATGAATAGGTATTACTCAGACTGTTGAATTAAATTTATCTATCATCGTAAGCTATTTTTCGTGAACATTCTAGAGGAATCCTTTCGGATCGTCAGAGGTTTTTTCAGTTTTCAAGTCAGTCTGCCTCTCTGTCTGATTATGTACCCATGTACAGGCTGTATTAATAGAGATAGAGGGCCAAAATTCAAATACCTACTACTTATGTCTCGGAATCTTTTTTGAATTGAACCTAAATACATTTTTATTGGGGGCTTTAATTTGCGTTCACGCAGAATCGATCCCTTAGTTTTCATTCACGATTGTTTTTCCAAACTTTTTTTTATTGATCACTGCCGAAGACAAAGCGAGAGAAATAACTTATCCATTGATCATCCAATTTTCCAATTTTCCAATCACCTCGACGCTTCATGCTACCAAGAGACGTTGGTCACGTGATGGTTATTACTGAATGACTCACTGGACTTGTTCAACTTATCATTCAATTCAAACTGAAGTTATAGGGCTTTATCTTACTTCCTAATAACTCGGATATGATTTAAAATCGTACCATTTCAGTTTACTTCTTTGACTTTTTGAAAAGTTTACTAGCATAGTTTTCACGGATTGATAGTTTTACCTTTACCAGGTTTTATAAACTGAAACTTTCGCATGCAAAAGAGCTAAGTCCCCAAATGAAGAATTGATATTCCTTGCAGCTTCTTATTACGGAGCAACTTGAAACCATAAGAATTTAAAATGTTAAAATCGTTCATTGAAAGTGATTTAAAAACGATTTCTGGAAAAAGGTATTAAAAGCTATTGGTATGAAACGGTATTTTAATCAAATAATCAATAAATGATATATTTTGAAAAACGAATTATCAATTACGTTATCTGCTCTGGAAAACGACAAAAATATCAAGCTAAACATGAATGATTTCCTGTTGAACTAACGGCTATCTAAATGGGACAAGGAAATATTTTCATGCAAGTTTCTGCGTTTTAGTGTAATGTTCAAATGTAGTGATTTATGGCCGTTAGGTGTTCAATTGTAATGAAATACTAGGATCAACTTTCACATGAAAGAATAATAATAATAATAATAATAATAATAATAATAATAATAATAATAATAATAATAATAATAATAATATTAATAATAATGATAATTGTAGAGACATTGGGTTTGACTTTGGAATCGAAAAATGCACAAGGTTCACAGCAGCAGAAAGAATTGAATTACTAGACAACAACAACAAAAATCAGAGAACTAACAACACAGGACCGATATACATACCTAGGTGTTCTCGAATGTAACACGATAAAACGGGGAGAAATGAGAGCGGAAAGGAACGAATACATGGGCAGTATCAGTAGTAAGATACACGGGTTCATTTCTTGTTTGGACAAAAGTATAACTCCAATCAGTGGACCGGCGAATGAGGAGACTTGCGACAATGCACAAGGCTTTACACCCCAGAGATGCCACTGATGGATTGTATGTGAAGAGGAAAGAAAGCGGTAGAGGACCCACCAGTCAAGAATATTCTGTGTCCAAAAGACCAAGATAGGATAAGAAAAGTAGGAGCAAGCGAGAAACCAAGATCTGGTGGTAGTAGCCAAGGGAAGGAGATCCTGCCAAATAAAACAAATAGTCGTGTCTGTGGTTCACAGAGTGAATATGAAAGAGAAAGAAAAGCTAGGGAAATACGAAAGAAAAACTAATCCTCTTCCTCTTTCTTCCAATGACTACAGCTGGTTCAATAGCACGGTTCGGCCGATCAATTAGAATTTTGAGGTCACCCTTAAAATGCACATTTGCTATGGAGATAAGAAGAGGGATTGACACTACACAGACCATGGTATTACTGGGGATCCCACGAATACTGAAGAGAATACTGTAATATACGACCCTTAACTGGCCTAATAACCAAGAAAAGGGCATGATGGAGACGGTACAAACCACAGAGCTGCCGTGATAGATGAGGACGATAGTAGAGGAGGAGTGGAGACCTGAGGGGACTTACAGCTTCAGCAGTAACCACCAGGCAATTAATGTGTAACTGTAATCCGCTGTGAACTGTGAGAGTGTGAATAGGGGAGGGAGCTCAAGACTTGCTGTCACTCAATCTCCAGCGTTGATCACCTGGGAGCTGGTGTGAATATTCAAATAGGAAGACCTGCCAAATAGTAGACGTGGCTGTACCTGCAGACCATAGAGTAAAGAGGAAGGAGAGTGAAAAACTGGGAAAATACCGGGACCTAGCGAGAAAACTGAGGATGATGTGGAACGTGAAAGCCAGGGTAGTGCCGGTCATAGTAGGTGCACTGGGAACTGTCCCAAAGACACTAAGTGCGAGACTGGAGGAGAACAGGATAAGGGGAAGGATTGAGACTGTGCAGACCACAGCACTACTAGGAACTGCACGGATACCGAGGAAAGTGCTAGAAGTATAAAGACTGCAACGTTAATTGTCAACAGTGACCTAACAGAGGAAGGGAAATGAAAGCAGAACTGCAAACCGCAGCACTGACATGATAGGCGAAAGAGAGAGGAGACGTTGGCTGAAGAACTGAGGAGACTTATTGTCACTCAGCCTTCGGCAGTGACCACTGGGCAACCGGTGAGAAACTGTAAACCGCAGTATTACTTCAACTTATGAGTACTAGGAGAGAAGGGCTGGAGAGTTGAGGAGACTTGCTGTCACTCAAACTCCAGCGGTAACCACCAGGCAATTGGTGTGAGATTGTAAAATAATAATAATAATAATAATAATAATAATAATAATAATAATAATAATAATAATAATAATAATAATAATAATAATAATAAGAAGAAGAAGAAGAAGAAGAAGAAGAAGAAGAAGAAGAAGAAGAAGAAGAAGAAGAAGAAGGAGAAGAAGAAGAAGAAGGAGAAGAGGAAGAAGAAGGAGAAGAGGAAGAAGAATGATATCGACTTTTATAAGAGTATATTCGGTACATTAAATCATGCTCCTATCTTGTATACTTCAGTAAAACGATTGAACTTTTCACAGCAGGACCTTTCTCTTCAGATGTAAGTCTGCTTGAATGGTCAGAAATTAGACTTTAGTAAGAAACCCAAGAAGAAATAAATAAAGGGAGATAGAAAATAGACATCTTCAGAAACATACCATAAATAAATGAACAAATAAATAAATAACGATGTCATTATTGTTTGATTTAAATTTCCTCGGCTCCTTAGATGCTTTGAAGATTTGTGAAAAGGGTCAAATTCACTCTAAAAATAACAGGACTTTGGGAAAATTAGGAAAGAAAAAATGATGAGACGAAAGATCCAAAAGAGGCAGACATATTTTTAAGAAATTACAGCCCAGGTACATAGGAACTTACAATTACATATACATGGAAAGTTTAACACGAAGTGACATGTGTGTGTATGTGAGTTAAATGACAATATATATATATATATATATATATATATATATGAAAGCATGAATGTGTGTGTGTGTGTGTGTAAGAGAGAGAGAGAGAGAGAGAGTGTGTGTGTGTGTGTGTGTGTGTGTGTGTGTGTGTACAATGAATTAAAGTAATCATGAAGGTAACATCGAGTAACATGTTTTCCAGCATTTGATTATCAGGTGAGTCGTGGGCCATAATCAAAGACTGATTGAGTTGTCAAACTCCAAGAGCTGACTTTATTATCATGAATTCGCCAGACCTAAGAATTTCATACATCAGCATTTGGGAATTTGAGATAGATAGATAGATAGATAGATAGAGAGAGAGAGAGAGAGAGAGGGATGTCATGACGTCACGTGTCAACTTGTGTTAGCAAGTTCTCGGAATTTTCTTGCAAACTGTAATGAAAAATATTTGTTTTATAAAATAACGAGTAAATACATTTTATTTGTTTTACTTTTCGGTGAAAAACCATGTCTCTAAGGATGTCATTAAATCAGTGAATATGATAACGGAACCATTAAACGGTATAAAATAATAAAAATAATTTAAAAAAAAGGCTGTATCTTCATCTGTGATTTTTTAGCAATGCGTCCGATCAAGATATACTATTTATGATCACAAATGAATCCAAAATTGCCTTCGCTCAGTGGTCAAGAGCGTTCTGTTAGACATCAGTAAAACTTGGGATCGGACCCAGTCGCGAGTGTCACATTTTTTCTTGCTTTCGATGTCAGTGATGGATTAAACATTAGGTTGAGTAGGCTTTCCTTTTTTTTCCTTCCTTGCTTCCGGTGCTAATGGCGGATCAACTATTAGGCAGAGTAGTCCTTTCCTTTCTTTCTTTCTTTTGTCAAACTCCTACTGTTTGCGTTTCGTATGTAACAAAAATGACGGATAACAATGACGATGCCCACATAGGATACTCTCGGGCAAGATAGAAAGAAAGGAAGAAAAGCAAAGAAAAAAGAAATGACAACATCTTCTGAAAAACGTTGGATTTGACGGAATTAGAAAAGGGGCGTATGGATGGCCAATTTGTACAATCAAATTGCATTTAAACTGGAAATTCAAATTTCACTCGTAAGTTGCATGGTCGTATATTTCAGAAATGAATGAAATCACCGAATCTCATTCAGATCAATTCGGACCACCAAAAATGTATCTCGTGCAATGAGATGGGAAAAGGGTATTATACTAGGGTATGTGGACGAGCGTGTAGAAATTTGTCAAGTAATGCCAGCACTTGTCATGTATATAATCATTGAAAAGCAGCCTGAAGAAAGCCACAATCAGACGGCAATAAATAAAAAAGCTGAAAAATAGGAAGAAGCTTTGGGAAGTAGAGGGTAGAGTAATGTACGCCGAGAAAAATGACTGAAAAGAATGAGAAGAAAGATAAGAAAGAAGACATTAAATGATAAAGATAATCAGAAGAAAGCAAATGTGAAAGAGCAACAGGAAGAATATAAAGAAGAATAAAATGAGGAAATAGAATGCGGAAGAGAGTAAGCAAGAAGATAAGTAGCAGGAAATCTACAAAAAGAAAGAAAGTAATGAAAGAAAATGAGAATCAGAAAAAAGTAGAAGGAAAGAAATGTTGTAAAGGGAAAGACTGTGGAAGAAGAAGAAGAACGAGAAGAAGAAGAAGAAGAACAAGAACAAGAAGAAGAACAAGAAGAAGAAGAAGAAGAAGAAGAAGAAGAAGAAGAAAAAGAAGAAGAAGAAGAAGAAGAAGAAGAAATGATTGAAAAAGAATAAGTTAGATTACTCGAGAATTGATTTTGAGGAGAAAATGAATAAAATAAGAACAGGTTTTCTTAGTCACTCAATAGAAACAATCACATGGCCAATGTCTTTTGGTAGTAGTATGCTGTGCTTGATTGAGTAAAACATTGGAAAATAGTGTGATCAATGGAAAAGTTACAACGCTCGCCTTTTGTTGGGCAGTAATCACAAAAAAGTCTGCACTTTCATGAAACAGGCATGACCTGAACTAAGTGATAAATTTATCATAAACTTTAATTGCAAATTGAATCCCTACTAAAACCTATTTATTTGAAAAAAAAAAGAATTGTGACCTGATAAAGAGTAAATGTTAAAATTTTTCACCCCTCGAGATTTGTAGGATCAAAACTCACGAACCCCATCCATAAATCGAATGTAGAGGACATTTTTTTAGCAATTTTTTACCTTTGAATACCAAATTTATTTCAAAAGGATTAAATTCATTCGAATTGTAATATATGTTTCAAGTCTCTGTCAACTAATTATATTTCTTAATAGTTGTGCAATCAATAGTGTTGTTTCTCTGCCACAAGATATGTAATGTCAGGTACAGAGGGAACACTGCTGCAGACCCCCTAATTTTGATGGTTTCGAAACCACTGCTCTAGATCCGTTTGTGCAAACTGTGCGCGAGATACATAAATAGCCAGCCAGCTGGACGAACTTGAAAACTTAGGAAACCTATGTTGACAGTTCTGGTGACACTTTTGTTCAACGGTAACTAACTACAAAAAAAAAAAACAAAAACAAAAAAAAAACAAAACAAAAAACTGTTGTAGGAAAAATTATACCACAGAGAAAAAAGAAAAACAATTCTGAAAAGGCTCCAGAGACGAGAGAAAACCTTGGCGACAGGAAAGGCTCCAAACTCGGACATTTGACAACAGGACTGATATTTAAATGATATATGTAAACAGGATATGGGAAAAGATCTCGAAAAGATAAATAGAGTGATAGATTGATAATGACATGCATATGTGCATGTGTGTATGTGTGTGTGTGGTGCATGTGTGGTGTATGTGTGTGCACGTTCGTTGACTGATGGATGTGTGTAAGAAGGAATAAGGTCAATAAACTGATAGATTAAGAAGTATACGTATGATTCGATTAATCATTCGATCATAAGGCACAGTTGATGATATATTTGTAGTTAGGGACAAAAGACGATGTTGCTATATAAACTGTCAGATTGAAAATATAGATATTATTTAGAACAATGGAATGATACAGAGATCAAATGACAGCAACATGTATGTATGCACTTATGTATGTATCTATCTATCTCGGTAAGTGAATATCTATTTTTTATCAGATGTGTCTATCTGTCTCCATTATTTCATATCTATCTCATCATGGAGAGATTTATCTAACAACCTGTTTATCTGTCGGTCAATTCCTGTCAATAAATACAGACAGAGAGAAAGGAAGATAAAAGATAGAAAGAATGAATGTGATAATTACGACAGTTGAACAAGTTCCATCATGAAAAGACAGGAACATAGCAAAAACAAGACATTATTTTATCGTCTGAAACTGTTGACTCAAACACAACTGAGACTAAAGAACCTTTTGAATTTTATCCGAGGGATTCATTTGAGATAAACATACGTACAGTTATCGTAGTTGTATGGAATGAGAGAGACAAAAAAGGGAGAGGGAGGAAGAGACAAAAATAGAGAGATTAAAGAAGAGAGAGAAGTGGAGAGAGTTAGAACGAAAAGAGACAAATATAAAGCTTTACAGAGAGAGAGAGAGAGAGAGAGAGAGAGAATAGAAAGAGAGAGAGAAGGGGGTTTATAGATGTAGGCATAAATATATACGTGCGTCACCTTTGAGATCAATGAAATGATTCAAAGTATATATACATATATGTATATAGCTGGGCGTGTTGGGAGATTGAACATGGAATGCCAAGTAACACATCGTCTAAGTATACAAAAGGATTAGCCCTTTGAGGTGTTACTTCCTTCTTGGAAATACTTTCGTTTTGTTTCAACCACGTGTATATGGATACTTTATCTTGTTATTTAAAGGAAAAACAAATTAATTGAAACAAGATGGTATACGAGGTGGAAAAATCAATTTTTAAGTTTTGGGGAAAAATTGTCAAATACTCTGGTTGAATTTGGTAGAGAATAAACTCAAAAAAGTTAATCAGTGTAATAACTATTCTTAAAGCCGACATTATAAGTTGGTTTGCATGCAATTTGATATTAAAACCTACTCGACAGATTTGATATTCACATGGGTGAACATTCAATAGAAGTTACACAGACAGTGACGTCTGATTACCCATTGTTAAATATATTTTTGGGGTCACCTATGTAGGTAAGCTCTGTTTCAAAATATTAACTGACGTGTCGTATAAAATAACATCCAATACGTTATGATACTACCCTATATAAAATAACAAACTACATGTATGGCATAAGCTATACATCAAAATCATAGCTGCTGGGGTGCACTGTTAATATAATTGTTTTGTTTTCAAAATCCCCGAACAGTTATCTGGATAAGCAACTGATGATTCCGACAAGAAAATATTTACACGTAGTACCATTATATAAAACAGGAAAAACGCACTGAAGAAAATTACATAAATTGCATTGACAGATATTGGGAAATGAGTGACTGGAGTGACACAAAAGAATTTTTTGGAAAAGTTTTTTTTTAATGAGTAGTGTTTAAAGCTGTAAAGCCTTATAGAATATATATATATATATATATATATATATATATATATATATATATATGTATATATATATATATATATATATATATATATATATGTGTGTGTGTGTGTGTGTGTGTGTGTGTTTGTATGCATGTCATTTAGATTTATTGTTTCATTCAGAGTTAAATAAATGATAAGTTGAAGAAATTTTGAAATAGTGTAGTCTTTTATATCACCATCCATATACGTGTGTTTGTGAATTTACTGCCCTAATATTATACACACACACACACACACACATATATATATATATATATATATATATATATATATATATATATATATATATATATATATATGAATGAAACGAGATATCCATTGATATTATCCAAAGATTTCACAAGGAGAAAGGGAATAGAAAAAGGATTATGATTTTATGAAATAATCGATTACTTACTGCTTACAAACACCCTGAATTGTTATTGTTTTAATTTTCCGTGCAAGACGGCTTGTGTTCACACGAAACATTTGTGTATCTATGTATGCCTGAATATATACACACATACACATACACACACATATGCCACTTTATCTATGCAGATTGATATAATTATTCAAAGTATATACATGTATGTATATATACTCATAATACATCTCGAGATTCATACGCAAATATTTATGTATATAAAATATGAATTGATATGAATCTATATAAATGACAACCCATATAAATGTGCGCGAGTGAATTTTGTTCCTGTGTGGATAAATGTTTGTTTGCTTATAAGGTAATATATGTATGTATATGTGTGTGTGTGTGCGCGCATGCGTTTGTGTGTGAAATTTGATTCAATCATTATAATTATACTCCCCTTGCATATATACACACACACACACACATATATATATATATATATATACAGAGAGAGAGAGAGAGAGAGAGAGAGAGAGAGAGAGAGAGAAAGACACAGACAGGTAGGTTTGATCTAGTTTTATGCTCTTGTGTAAATATGTATGTGAAGATATATGTGTGAGAGAGCGAGAAAAGTAGGAAGAGAGAGAGAGGAAGGGAGAAAGATAAAAGGAAGAAAAGATGTGAGAGAGTAGGAGACCTATCGAGAGAGAGAGAGAGAGAGGGGGGAGAGCGAGGGAGAGGGAGAGAGAGATGAAGCAAGAGTAAGGGGAGGAGGAGGTGAAGGCTGAGAGGATTATAAACTCAAGATGGATGACAGACAGCATTTTATTTCGCATATTGATATGCCTCGTACATTGGGTAATGTGTGAACTTCAGGAAAATATTTAAAGCAATAGATCACAAATGGAAATGTTGGCAGTAAGAGATAAAGGCTAGGCCGTGACTAACGTCACATCCATCAATTTTGAGAGGCCCCGCTCCGTCCCAGCCCCCACAAAACTGGCTTCAGGCATATAATGTGCAGACGCACTGGCTACAAGTGCAGTATGTGGGAGGAGGGAATATAAGTTGTGCAATTCGGGGTACGACATATTCACATTCAGGTGAACAGGCATAAACAGGAAAGCTGGGCATATGTGCACGTAGAGTTTGTGCATAGAATTCAAGGACAAGCCTGCTTGGTTGTTGAATTAGATTTCCTGTCGGCCTCAGTTTCCGGTGTTCGAGCTCAGGTAAAAATCAGCATTTCGAATGCTGATTTCCAAAGTAAGTGAGTCCTCCCTACTTGGACGATTGACGTAACACATTTATCCTATCTCTTATTTGGAGGACGACGTGTTGTAGTGTAATGGTTAGAATACTGATACTACGAGCCATCCAAAGTGAGCCCGATACTCTCTAAGTGGTTGAGAAACGACGGTTTATCCCGAAGTCAGCCAATTTAGAGACAAGAGAGAGAACAGTCTCTGTTCAAGACCTGATACGTTATATATACAATTTTTAACGGCATTTGGCGACTTTTGTCGATAGTTTTTCGGTTGCAAAAATATTATTGATATTAGAAAATATTTGTTTCCATTTGACTTTCCAAGGTTATCCCCGTTAAAACGTCTGGAACGAAAATAAATAATCATTGCACCAAAAATGAAAGAAAAAAAAGTATATATAAATATAATTCATTGGCAAAGGAAAAAGAAATTGCAAATATATATACATATATTTATACATATGTATATACATATATATATGGAATTATAGATACTATTCAGTCAGCTTTCTTCCTTTCATTCTGTCTTTCTTGCATTTCATTTTTCATCTCGAGGATCGATTTTTGAAAGAAATAGTGTGACGTAGTGTGACGCAAGAAACCAATTCATTTTTCTTTTTCTTCTCTATTATCCTCTTCTTATCAAAATAACAGCTTCCTTTCTCTGTTGCGAACCCTGTCTATCTCTTCTTAACCACTCTCTCTTCCTTATAAACGCCGTTGTCTAATTCAAATCTGGTTTTACATGAACTTTTCTCTGTTCTTAAGACTGTCAACTTCCGTCGCGGTTCGTACAGGCAAACGTGTATTTCAGAGAAAATGCCCCTAGCGGTTGTAGTATTTCAATTGTTAGAGAACTACTATAACTAGTTCCAGTTAGTACCCGATGTCTGCAAATGCTCCAGAAATCCTATGTCCAGATCGTCTTCGTTTGAATAAAAATATCCCTCTCTCATTATATGACAGCTTGTGGTATGATTGTGGTCAGTGTGTCGATCTGACAAATTCTTGGAAGTGAATTCAGTTGCTGTTGAAGGAACCAAACACTTGGTTATCTAACTGAAGAAATGATCTTAAGTGAATGGAGCAATGATTAGATTGAAAGAGAGCATATTTGAACAGATATAAAATGAATTAAGGATGCAATGAAGACTCGTGATTCTCCTGTGGCCTTACAAACCTTTTGACTGTGAGTTTACTCTTCACCAAGAGCTTCCGAGATGTGTACTGGTACCAAGGTTAGCCTAGTGCAGCATCTATAGTAATAGACAGTCATGTATTAGTATGTACTAGCGTTGCATGCAATTAAGAGTGATCCTAATAAATACAGAGTGCAGTGTTGCGAAAACTTTCACCGATTTGAAAAAATCTTCAAACTGAAAATACCAACCCGAAATGCAGCGATACATATAAAGAAAGTGCATACTCGCATATATATATATATATGTGTGTGTGTGTGTGTGTGTGTGTGTGTGTTAAGAAATGGATATATATGATCCGACATAATGATTATAAATTGCAGGGTATTATACTGAAACTTATTTGAAATGATCTCCCGTCATTGCACAGTTAATGTATCACTAACCCGAGACAACATAAATAGAACAGCCACCGATAGGGTAGCCGCTTCCTGCTGCAGACCCATTTCCTTTAATTGTTTATTCTATTTACGTTGTCTAGGGTTAGTGATACATCAACCGTGTAATGACGGGAGATCATTTAAAATGTTTCTGTATAGTATATCGCAATTTATAATCATTATGTCGGATCATATGTATCAATTTCTTAATCCATAATTGTCGCATTGAAAGGAGCGAATAGACCGAGAATAAACGAGATGAGAATTTAGTGCGAAAACAGTTATTTGGGCCTTGCATTACCAGTGGCTGTTTAGCTCAATGATAAAAGCATCGCTACGTAGAAGCGACTACAGTTCGATTCCTGCAGCAGTCCCATTTTCTTTCTATTCACATCGCCGTGGGTGATTGATACACTAACTGTGTAATGACAGAAGATCATTTCAAGAAGGTTTCTATAATATATATATATATATATATATATATATATATATATATATATATTAGTGTGTTTGTGTGTGTGTGTATTTAGCTATTTCTCCCTGCACCCATGTTTCCCTCTGTTAAACTCTCTTATCTTTAGTTTCTCTTTCGCTCTTCACAGTCTGTTCATTAATTAGCTATGCCACTCATCTCTCACTCTCTTTCACACACTCTCTCTCTCTCTCTAATCCTAAAGCAGTTCTCCATTCCTACATCCACAGATGAATAAGTGATTACGGATTCATTGAGTACACTGCGTACTCATTCTCCTTCCCTCCCTCACCCCCTCTCTCTGTGTCTCTTTCACACACATATTGCGTAAGCTCATACATATAGATCGGATATCCATACCAATGTGCAAAAAAATGTACATACGGAAACCCCAAAACGAATACACGAGCAGAGAAATGGCCATGGTGTATTGTAATGATCATGTGCATCCATAGTTCGTCTTTATGAAGACCTATTTTCCACTGAGGATATGGAAAACAAATTGATTTAACCATGATTTACATGCTTTGCTTGAATTTATTCAAGGAGATGAATTGTCATTATTTCATCCATTATTCGGATGAGTAATCTCAGCTTTGTCTTTTTAAAGATATTTAGCTAAAGATTGTTGGAAGGGACTTCCACAGCAGTTAGACCATGTGCAGTGGGATCTATGATTTTGTTTATATATAATGCATTGAAAAAGTTATAGATATAAAAAAATGTATACAATTAGACATATATATATATATACATATAATTGCATAATTGTTTTAGATGCTGGATCAATAAGTCAGTAGCCTGACTCTTAGTTGAATTTTGTTGTAAAATTTTCACTGCATGATATATATATATATATATATATATATATATATATAGTGACATTTCGCTGCACGGCAATGGTGAGCAAGTCAATGCTCCAGCCGAAAATTACTATTGCTTAGTGTGTCTGACAGTACGCATTGTGCGGCTACTTCATTTGCAGAAGCATAGAGTCAGGTACGTATGACGGTGTATGCGCGTGTGTGAGTGAAAGTCAACTCTTTTTTTTCAAATCTCAATGAGAACTGATGAGTTTATATGTATTCAAGTGAAACTTAAAACTTCTTATCTATCTATCTATCTATCTATCTATCTATCTATCTATTTATTCATCCAGAGTGTCTAAAAAATTTGGCAGGGAAATAAATCACTTATTCACATTTTACCAACGGAAATTTCTTCTGAAGTGATTCTGGAACGTAAACGAACGTTGACGATATTAAACATCATTATCAACCAATGTGTGTATACGATTTGGGCTTCCAGACACAAAAGCATTAATTACTGTCCATAAACATGGAAATGAGTATCTTTTCGGATTAGGTCGGATGCTTCTTTTATAAATAATGCCCAGGGGTCAAAAGGAAAATGCATTTTGATATACAGAATAATGTGTTTGTAGATCTCAGACAGTCCAGGTATGTAAACTGGTATGAATATGAATTTAGCCTTGTAGCCTCTATGTATTGCCAAACACAAAGATATCAAAAAGTCAAATATGTGTATGCATTTTTATGTAAGCATGCTTTCACATCTCCATTTACTGTCATATACGCACAGATACACTCATACTCTAGAGAATGAATATATATATATATATATATATATATATATATATATATATATATATATATATATATATATATGTGTGTGTGTGTGTGTATATATGTATGTGTGTGTGTGTATGTATGCGTGTGCATGTGGTCGTATACTCCACGTGCGAGTCAAGCACCGCCTGCCAACAGGCATTCGGGGTTCGTGTCATCTCAGACCTGCTCTCTCTTAAAGATGTTGGAATTGCAAGTTTTGGATATTATTAATGTAATAAAATTCCTTCCTGACGATGGGTACCATTCAGCAGCGGCAATCCCTTCTCCCCTAGCCTATGACTGCCAGCCTTTACACCGAACACTCCACACATATTCATCTTTATAGCTTCCCGACAATTTTGGCAATATCTCCATTGCACGGCGTTCTGTCGCTTCTTATTGATCCCCGTTTACATATGCGGCGTCCCATTCAAACTTCAGCTATCTCGTTTAGATCAACGATGGAGAAAGACGGAGTAGACGTTTCACCTTTCGCTTCCAACAGATGCACACCTACGAATCAACACACAAACGTACGAACGACTCTGGATCTTTCACGCCATACGACTTGCTACCCGACCATGGCCCAACTTGATGACAACAATTTTGCTCGTCTGTGGGGTTATCATTAAGCTCACAACGGGGCCGTTTTCGAACGTGTCAAGATATTCATTATTTGATAAAGGAGTGGAAAGCTGGAAGGCGCATGTGTGGACGAATTTCGAAGAAGAACGCTCCCGGGTGGTCCTAAGGAACAAATTTAACGTAAAGCCAAAGTAAGCTAAGGAATGGTCTAAATATTCCGATATAAATAACAAAATGACGTTGTCATATCACCATGATTTAATACAAGAAACGACGTAGCGATTCCAACCTTTGAATAGATATAAATCAGCAAAACAAAAGTAAGAAGTCGGTGTAAAGTCAAAGTATACAGGGTGTCTCAAAAAATGTATACACACTTCCACAGCCCATAACTCACTAAATATTTTTTTCTCTTTCAGGTAAAACCAATTATGAATAATGGCTGAAACTGGTCTAACGTTGAGTGAAAGAAATGCATCCAAATTGCTATTGAAAGTGCGAGAATGAAGCTGAAGTGCAAAGATATTTTTGGAAAAAGTTTCTCACTGAACCATCAATGCAGTTCACTATTGCTCGCATTGAAGATTAGTTTGAAGCGGAATAAAATGTTGAAGACATCCACAAGCGTCGTTCCGGAAGATCGCAGACGTCCACAAACCCCACAAGAAAAGGGGTAATGGAAACCGAATCTCCAAGAAAAAGTGTTTGACAAGCGGTTCATATGATAAGCATCACAAAAAATGGCGTCCATCGCATTTTAAAACACAAACATTAGAATCGAACGGAAATCGGTTTACACACATCAGATCCCTCAAAATAATTACCCATCTGTCCTCCTAAATTTGAATTAGACGCATCAAAATGGACATTGTATTGACAAATATTCAACACTTGTATACAATTTCGAAACACTCTGTATTTGATCATTCAATGAGGCTGACGCAGTGGCAATGGGCTGTTAGTGATGCAGGTCTGTAAATTGATAGAAAGTTCATTTCTGATTGTGTATTCCTTGAGTGAGAAACACGTATTGGATATTTTAGAGCATTTGGTTCTCTGATGTGTTTTTCATAGGGTGATAGGAACAATCCAATATGGGCAAATGTCTTGTGACAGCTAAAAAACGTAGACGTAACAACAATTTTGAATTTTGTGCAATTACACAAAAACAATTTACAAGCTATTGGATTGTTTTTTAACTAGACATTATATCATGCCAGCTTTCGTCTAAATGTTCACAGTCATACTTTTATATTTGTAGTCATGCATTTATCTACACGTATTTTATGATATATCAGGTGCTTCACGCAGAGGTTTTTGAAAGATGATCATAAATGTAGACTACTTAACGCCATCTGCAGAAGTTTCAAAATCTATCTATATATCTATGTATCTATTTTAGTTTCTCGTTGATGCATTTTTATTTTTTCCTATTTATCTATGTTATCTATGGTTTCTATCTGTAATATGGACCATTGTAGTGACTGTCCTGGAGCTTAAATTCACCTCTGGCTAATATAAAAATTAACAATATTGATTTTCGATTCAGACCGACTCTTATCATTAAGGACGTTGACACCACATAATTCCTAATCTCATGGAACCAGTGTAATCATGGACTTGTAAAATCTGATATACCCACGCTATCTCTGTTTACACACACACACACTCACACACGCACACGCACACACACACACACACACGAATCTTACAGAAGATACGTTTTAAATGTCGAGAAGAGTGACACTCACGTTGTAAGTAAATTATGGTTTGTTACAATGAAGCATGTAAGAAAAAACAGGTAACTTATTTTCCGAATTATAAAGAACCAACTCAGTAACAGAAGCAAAACGTATTTATTTTTATTGAATTTTGATAGTTTTTGCCTTCATCTCAAATTTTTGGTTGCTTTATATTTCATTATTATGTAAATATATCATTTTTAATTGGTAAAAACTAGTCAAACTTAATATCAAAATAATATATTGCAATACTTCATCCAATAGTAATTATGAATATTGCCAAAATTTATTTTTTTCTGTCAATATCAATCGAAATGTTTTTTGTGTTGCTTTCTGTCAGTGTTTCTCTTTTAGATGCTTGGAAGTCTTCTCTCGATGGATCACCCACTCCCGCAAAAGCTACTGCTACAGGGTCTCTGCCAGATTTGGCTGCTCCAAGGAAATGCATTTTATTGAATATATGTTAGATTGGTCATCAATGCTCTCTGGATGTCCCTTAAAGTACTGTACTGTATACTACGACGTAGAGTCTTATCTTCTGATCTTCTTTTTGAAACTTTTATAGAGACGGTGTCGCTATTTTTGTAACTATATCAGGTCGAAAGATCACGTGCCCACGACAATGCAATCACTACTATAAAATGTGATTGAAGAAAGGAGAAATCAGTTGTTTTAAGAATCAGATATTTTATTTATGGATTACTATAGAATGCACAGAGCAGAATTCACAGCTTATATCATTGACTATTGAGGTATAAAGAGAAGTTTAAACAGTCTTATTGGCATTACATCTATCTATCTATCTATCTATCTATCTATCTATCTATCTATCTATCTATCTATCTATCTATTTCAGTAGTATTTCAAAATCTATACATTGATAGATACCAGAAGGGTTTTACTAATACTCCTATTTGCTAGTCCAAGCAATTTATCATGAAGAATCTCAAAAAGCAACCTGGCATTTGGTCAAATCAATAGAAAAATTAGGAACAACAGAAAAGAATTGGTTTTATAAAAGAAAACAGAGAGAGGGAGAGAGAGAGGCAAAGAGATAAAAGACAAGAAGACACAGAAAGAAAAAGAGGAAAAATAAAGGAGAGAGAGAGAGAGAGAGAGAGAGAGAGAGAGAGAGAGAGAGAGAGAGAGAGAGAGAGAGAGAGAGAGAGAGAATGAGAGAGTTTGTGGAGCCGAAAGTTTTGAATTGACATAAATTTCCAATACCTAATTGATGAATGTAAGAGACATCACGCCTGTTTTGTAAGAATGGATGTGACGGATTTGAATTTTGCTTTTAAGTAGATTTGCTGAGAAGAGCAATATTTTTGTATTTACATTTTATTTTGAGGAATTATCGGCCCAACACGTGTACACTCAATCACAGTTGGCTTTCTTAAATACATATAATTAACGTGTTTTAATATGCTTTGCAACGCCACTTACTCATGCATGCATCAAAGTACAGAGAATTGCACACACACGCACACACACACACATCTACATGCATACACATGCACACATACACGTAAACAGTTCTATCTGTTCAATACCGATAAGACAATTTTACTTCATGAAGAGAATTGAAAAAACATTGGGTTCTTGAAACAGCGAGAATCAATGTTGGAATAAAATGAAATTAAAACAGACATTTTGTTTGATTATCAAATATTGATTATATCCGAGTATATGTCCTTAAACGTGCATCTATCTATCTATCTATCTATCTATCTATCTATCTATCTATCCCTAACTAAAAGAGTGACTTAATCTCAGTTGTATACATGTGAAATGATTAATGCATTGCTTCCAGATGATAATGCCTTCTTCGAAAACTAAGAAAGAGCTTTCTCCTCCAAAGAAAAGAAAAAAACACCTCTAACTACACAAGAGCTACAACGACAATAAGTGGCAACTGGAGGGAAAGAGCGCAAAGTTTTACAGGAAAAACATCTGAAAAAGAAACGTCGTATTTATATCGAAAGAAGAGCAAAATTCGAACGGAAAAACATCTTGATTCAAGTGATCCAAAAGAGTATAAGGAGTTACAGGACAACGTTGCAAACTACCATTGCTTAAGCCAAGTAATTCAAAATAATTGAAGGGTTCAAATCAAACTCGAGTATAAATCACAAGAAATATTCAAGGTAGACATTTATCAGATTTATCAAAAGAAAAAAAAAGATTCTATCATTTGGACAAAGTGATCTCTGATAGATGGACATTATTAGAAACCGTTCACTAATATATCACGGAAATTGTGTACATTGGTTTCTTCAGTTTTCAATTTGGTCTGGCTGGCTGGCTGGCTATCTACGTATCATGCAGACGGGCCGTACTAATGGAGCTAGACGGTTGAAACTTTAAATATCTGCTCTTTATTATGTCCATAAAAAAGGTTTCTTTGATTTTTGAAAATTCTCCCACTAATAAGTGTTAATATGTGGTTCAATTTAAAATGTAAAATTCTGCTTAATCGGTCCTTTAACTTGTGCCGATTTGTTTTTTTGAAAATTCAAATTTTTTTAGTGATATCTGTCATGACAAAAGGCGATAGAAGTAAGATATACATTTATCATTTTTTAATTGATCATCCCCAACAGCATACTGCCAAAAGATATTGCTTGCATAGCAGTTTCCATTGAGTGACCAACCATACCTGTTCTTTATTTATTCAAAAGAGAAAGAAGTGGAAGAAGATTGAAAGTTGTAAATCTGAACGAAAATAAGAGAAATTGGACGTGGATCAATTATCGTCTGGAAAAAAAGCCTCTCATTATACGGCAACATAATATAAATTAAAAGTATTACATAAAAGGAACCCTGCAGAAAACTCGTTTCTTTATTCAGGCTTTGTATTGATCCAGGCAAGTTTATTGCAAGACAGTGTACCTGCTTACAAGTTATGTACTTAGATGGAAATCTTTGAAGTCTATATAATTTATGTTTCCTTTTGATCTGGCCAATCTACCAATATAAAGCCCGATGAGATATTGTAGAAAACTTTTAAAGAAAAGGCAAAGAATGAAATTGTCAGCAACCAAGAAGATTTCCTGAGATAAATTTTGCTTCGTCAAAAAAAAACTTGGAAGATTCCCGCTTTTGAAAAAATATATACTGCACTAAACTCCAATAAAATGAAATAATCAATAGTAAGGTAATGTGTTTCAGGTACATGTTGGCAACGCCGAAGTTTGCAAGTATTAATCCATCGATTATTATTATAAATACGTTTCATCATATTTGAAATTGAATATATGTATATATATATATATATATATATATATATATATATATATATATATATATATATATATATATATATAATTGTACTGTAAGTGTGTGGCTATAATAGAAATAAAGCAAATAATGAATATTTATGAAGTCAATAAAAGTGATTACTTCGGGGTGAGTGTATAGGATGAATGTTGTCAGTTTAATTTCTAATGTGACGTTTCGGTCACAATGCACTCTCTGTAACGTAATCAGTGTACAAGAACAGAGAAATGGTTTTGACTGTGTTGTTTGTCTGTCAGTAATTGCAACTGACGCATGCAATAAATTATTGCCTTGGCTTGTTACACCATTTAGCAACATGAGATGTAGGGGGGTGTAAGTAACAGTTTCCCCTGGGTTTTATAGCAGACAACATATTTGCTCTTGATCTTCCTACGTCTCAACTTTTGCAAATATTTTTCAATTATAGTGTTCTTGGCACAAACATAAAAACTTAATACTCATTGTGCTATTTCGTGCAGTTCCATAATTACTTGCTGACGCACCCAAACATACAAACCTATTGTGCAACATTTTGGGACAGAAAAGAAAATATTGATTAGGAAATGCAACAAGACAGAATCATTGATCTCATCTAGGTACCGTGCGTACTCATGCATTACTATGTTTTATGGGCCAAATATTTAGGCCAAATTTAGGCATCGACCTATATGTGCGTGAAAGCTTTATTAGGTTAGAATTCATAAACGGTGAGAGAGGCTAAGATCAGTTCTTCGCACTGGATGTGAATTCTCTCTATAAAAAGCAAACGATGGCAACATGATATATGTTGCAATAAGTAATGAAAAGCCGCGCAGTGCTACCAGCAGTTGAAACATGCTTTCCTTTGTCAAAGTTCTCAATACTGGTAAACTTATTCTAACCAATCGTATCACAGAACTTGTTTTTTTTTCTTGAGAAATCGACCCACAGCCATGACTTGCTATTTGTAAAGAGATTTGATCCATTCATGAAAGAAAAATATTTTGGCTAAATCAACAAATACATTACAAAGGAAAGACGTACAAAATCAGGGAAGAAGAAGAAGAATAGAGTTTCACTGACTTCTGTGGTTAAATAAATGCAAACATAATCACTTTTTCAATAAGTTTTAGTCGTAAATGAAGAAGTGCAACAATAAAATTAAATAGGAATATAAACTTGAATGCGTTCCAAAATGACGTGGCGTAATAATCAAATTAGCTTTTGGTGTTCGATGTTTCTGACAGACTGATGGTTAGTTCAGAGTGCAAAGGGGAAACTTTTAGAGAGAATTTTGTGAAATGTATTTCATGTGCCATAAAATCTGTTGCTTTGTTCGCGTAATTTGCTGATGGATCAGCATCAAAATAGAGATCGTTCTTTGTACGAAGTGTATCAAAAACCTGTGACTTCATGGCAATAATCAACAATCGGTTTATATGTGAGACTTATATGTGAGTGCAGCCGGCTTTAATGCAATAGAATTAAAAAGGATTAAAAATTTACTGTAGGCATTGGAGCACACCAATCATCAATATAGGGTTAAGCTGGAAATGATCGTATATTTTATTTTACAAGAAAATTAGAAGAAGCCCATTAAACTCTAGTCTTCATATTCTCTCACAACTCATAATATGGTGTCCTACATCTTTCAATTTTCTAACCCTTTTTGATTGGAAGTATAAGAATAGAATAACATGTTAAAAATAGACGGGATTATTCATATGAAGGCAACGTCTTTATATAAAAGACTATATAAAAGAAAACTTATACTTTTAAAATCCAGGAAACTTACGTGATATAATTAGCAATAAAATAGCGCGGGTGGAATTAAAAAACAAGAACAACAAAAAAAAAAAAACAAGAACACAAAAATCTCTGTCGTATTCAAACCGAGAAGAAGAAAAAAATTGAAATCATAAAAGAATGACAAAATGATCAAATCCATGAATTCACACACACACACACACACACACACACACATATATATATATATAGTTCACTGATTTGACAATTTGGAAAACTCATTATTTTCCTATATTCATCTATGATCACGCGTTTCGCTGTCTGGCAGCATCATCTGATCGGTTTCAAATGACATTTATCAAACTTGTGACTTCCATTGATACCATGGTAACCATGCAATGTCATCGTGTTCCGGTGGCGTTATTTGATGTTTTTTCTTGGATATTTCATTTTTTTTTTGTTTGACTGCAGACTTGTAGCCCATGATTTTCTTCTTGTTGATCTTCATTGGTATATTTTTTTCTTTTAATATAATCTTTGCCAACATCGAAGACACGTGGATTTTTTCTGAGAAATTGTTGCATTGTGTTGTATTGCTGATTCTATGACCAGTCGTCTTTTTTCTTTGGTTCTACCATCATCAATTATGCATCTTTCAGATTGAAATTGTGGTCCTCTTTGTTTCGATGAGTCGCAAGTGATTTCTGCGTCTCATTTATCCTTATATCTTTTTCACGTTCATAAGCTCTTTTGTTTAATGTCATTGAAGTTTCACCAATGTATTTCTTATTGCATTTTCTACATGTTATTTAATATCTACTGGCTTCAGATTAAGTGTTTGTTTTGTGGTTGATTATATTTGTTTTTATAGTTTTTGATGTATTGATTATAATTTGGATCCTAACTTTTGTGAAATTCATTTGCAAGTTTTTTGTTGTATGGTTTGTTGGGAGTATTATGCGTCTGATTATATCGTTGTTATTATTTTCCTTATTGCTTTTGTGTATTTTGTATTCTTTCTTTTTTCATGAATGATGTGAGATGGTTGTGAAGACGTTCTGATGTAACAAATTGAGAGCCATAAATAATAGCAGCTAAAACAATGAATAGCTTTGAAAATGAACATAGCAATAATACAACTAACAAAAAACAACAAATCAAAAACTCAAAAAAAGAAGAAGAAAAAAACAAACTCTGAAACAAATTCTCTGATTTCGCTTCGTCATTCAGGTATTTTGAGCTATATATTCGTAAAGGTCTTCTGGAAACCTATAATTATGCCAAACTGTATTTTGCTGTTATGGTGAATCTTATAATATATATATATATATATATATATATATATATATATATATATATATATATATATATATATACACACACATATATATATATATATGTAATTTATACCAAGAAGAATGTGTACGGCTTGGACAGTTCGATACAAGAACTTTAGCAAGTTGAATCAATTTCTTTTTGCAATCAGCACAACGAGGCATGCATTTGAGTAGATTTTGTGGTTCTGAATACCAAGTTTCTGGATATGTTTTTAATAGATGAATAACAGTTTAATAGATTTTCATATCCAGCCAGAATAGATCAATGAGACTTACAAGGCTAACAAACATTACCTATTTGGAAGAGTTGACAAACCAGTTACATTGCTTTAGAAAAGACCGATGCACATTTTCAGAAAGAATGCAATCAAAGGTAAGAAAAACAGAGTGTGTACCCGTTCAAATACTTATGAAAGTATTTATACATATGAACATTATCGTAGGTATGTGTGATATAGATATAAACAGATTATTCGGATTTTACATGTTTGTTATTGAAATAGTGATATATGTATATATGCAAAACTTTCTCTTGGGCCATCAGTCTCTCCCTCTCTCTCTCTCCTTCATATATATATATATGCATATATGTATACACATGAAGATATATATCCCCAGCATATAGAACTGTGTATATATATTTTAAACACACACACACACACTTGCAAAATGTGTATTTGAGCACGTATGTGCATACCAACATAAACATCCATATATGTACATTCATTATTCATGGAAATTTCACACACAAACATATGTGCACGCACACACACACACACACACACACACACACATACACATATATATGATGCACACAAGTAATCCAAGTGGACAGGAGAGACATTGGAATTGACAAGAACTGATTGCTTTGTCAGCACATATTTACCGGAAGTCATCAAAACTTCCGGCGACAGCTTCTTGCATTCATCTTCTTTAAACAGAGCTTGGTCATGGTTTCTTCACATTTTTCTTCTTCTAATTTGTTTGTCAATTATAATGTGATGCTGTTTTGGTATGCAGTCGATGTCTGCTTGTGATATCTATTCGGTAGCTTCTGCCTTGGAGCACACCGATCACCAACATAGTGTTAAGCCAGAGATGATCGTATATTTTATTTTACTAGAAAATTAGAACAAACCCTTTAGACCCAAACTAACCTTCATATTTTCTGACAAATCATCAAGGAATGATGATTTCAAATCCAAAATCTCTCAATATTAACTCATCTGATATTTTAAATCTTTCGTAGATCTGCATTTCATGTATTGGTTCCCGCCTTTTACGTCTGTCTGTCAGTCCGCAGGATATCTCCGGAAGTACTCAAGTGACTCAAATATGATTTTGATGGAAGGATGGGCAATGGAGGGAGGGAGAAGTGATTCAATCTTAAGGGTGGATTCTTTGATTGAAAGATATTTTCCCATGTATAAGCTCGTGTCTGTCTACATGATATTTCCAAGAGTTCTCGATGAATTTCAATGAAATTTCGCGGAAGGTTGGCCATGAAGTCTGAAAGAAATGGAGCTGATCTATGTACAAACCTATTCATATATCTACATTACATGATATCATCAACAACTCAGGTCGATCCACTCGATATTTCTAAAAGTATGAAATTTTATGGACTTTCACTCCGTTTTCAATAAGTGTCTTCATGAATATGTAAAACGTAAATGCAAACTGCACAACTATTTATATTTCTTGAACTTTTGATCTACGAACTAAGCATCAGCTGAAGTTGGAATCTTCAATCTGTAAATAGTTGGCTCACTTAATGCTTTATTCAAATGGCTTTTTGCTAAATTCCAAAACTTTAAAAATGCAATCTTCAGACTCAATATGTCCCTAGCCCTATGCATTTACTTGGCTCTCTATCAAGTTTTATATCCCACATCTCACCCCCACGTCTCTGTCTCTCTTTCTGTGTTTGTGCATGTGTGTTTGCATCGCATACACACACTCAATCTCTTTAACCCTAATAATATATACTTCCTTCAAATTAAAGAGTTGTGCTATGGGCACAGCTGCAGCACCCTCATGTGTGAACATCTTCATGAGGAAACCTGAGGATATAAATAGAAATAACTCTGCCTCAACCACCTTAAACATACAGATATGTTAGATATATTGATGACATACCGACGGAGAAGCTAAACTAGACAACTTCCTAACAGACTTTAGTTCAAGACACAACAACCATGAAAAATCCATCAGAATCCATTATCTCAGACATCCTTACATACATATATACATAACAATATACACCAATAGACAACCGTATATTCAAAACTCACCAACACCTAAAACTATCTATACTCAAAATTGGCTCATCAAAAACACCTTGAGAACTTCACTTTCTCAAAATTAGAATAATCCCCTTTTTTAGTTCCTTATTTTCAGATAAGCATCAAACAACTTTTCACAATACGAGAATACTCACATACCAAAATCCAGTCAATAAAGCCACCACAACACTCAGACAGGACACCCTTTTTCATGTCCAGTGTTGCCTCCTGAGATGTTTTCTTTTAATTTTCGAATTTGAGAAAGACTTTCAGATCCGAGAAATTTAAAAACCATATCTAAATTGGCAACCCAGATCACAACGTCTGTTCCCTTGCTGTGAATGCAATGTAGTAATCGATCATGGAGTTTGAATAGGAAGTTCTCCAAGACAACACACGGCTTATCCGCCCCCAGAACTCTTAACTTCAGATTATCACTTGTTTATCTCCATGCAACACTCATAGTCTGATCAACGGTTCAAACAATCTCTGAATGTAGAAATATCCACGAAGAATTATTCAAAATCAGAATTGTTGTTTTATGATGAAATAAACGATTTAAGTGAATGTTAGTATAAGGCTGTAGAAAAGCTGATAAATGATGCTATGGATTCTCATGAATAAAAGTAGAAAATACCAGAAACTTGTACATCAACCTACTATGATGAAATACATAGTGTAGCCGGAAGGTGAGGTAAGTTCCAAGAAAACTAGGGAAAGTAATTTGATGGCTGAATAATAGTGCTATGAATTCATACGAATAAAAAAATGTTGTCGCAAAATGCTGGAGTCTTTTGCGTCAATACATCACTGAGCAGATTTATTGTCATTGGGAGGTCATGTGACGGGAATGAGTCAGGAGAAGTACACAAACTATATAACGTCTGAAATACAATTGACTAACCATCCAGAACAAAATACACCAACAGACAGCATATATATATATATATATATATATATATATATATATATATATATATATATATATATATATAAAAGAGAACATAATAATAATAAAGATAGACCCAGGAGAGGATAACAATAGCTACTTTAATTTTCATAGTTTATAAATCAGCTTATCTGTGGGCAGCTCTGTGAATTCTTCACTGAAGCTGAAAAACCAAGTTCATTTTAGTAACCACACGTATGCTACTCGCAGTACATCTTGGAAAGACAAGTGAGAAAAGTGATACGAGGAACCTTCTAAGTGGTGTTAACAGACATCAATCAGAATGAGACAACGCTTCAGCTCGAACAATCTCTGTTCTTAGGCATCTCCAACAAAGAATCCCAGATCGGATAGCGTGTCACTTCTACCCACCACACAAAATCCTTCAGGAAACTAAGAGAGAGACGAAAGTGCTATTCAAATACACTAAGAATACATATATATATATATATATATATATATATATATATATATATATATATATATATATATATATACATATATATATACATATATATATATATGTATGTATGTATGTATATATATATATATATATATATATATATATATATATATATATATATATATATATATATATATATATGCCTACTGCTTTCACTACTAACCACAAAGGTAGTGATTACTGATTGGGATCACTCCCGAAATGAATGTACGGCGTCACCACATGACTGCTACTGGTTTGTAAAATTTCCGTCAAGAATATCATTCTCTAAAGCATGCAACTGTATATTTTGTCAGATTAGCGTTTTCAAATTTTTGATCCTAGCAAATTGTGATATAGACTGCAGACGAAGGGACTACTGACCCATTTCGTGTGCGAACTCCTATCAATGGGCGTTAGATCAGCTTTTGGAGTGTATTTCTATATCCTTGGGCAAGATGCAGCCTTGATAAGGTGTTGCAGACACCAGATTTAATAAAGGCTTTGATAGAGTGACAGCCTGACAGACGGGTTGACGCAGCTCGTTGGGGGTTACATAAAAACAACCGTAAGAAAAGACACTTGAATAATGGTATCGAAAGGTAAAGTGTCGATAAATCAATGAGGTGAATAATCTAAAACATACGAATATGTCCCTTTCTCTCTCTCTCACACATACACACACTGATGCGTGCGTTGGCACGTTCATGCGCGCGCACACACACACACACACACACACATTTATTAAGAAATAGATATATATGATCCAACTGATTATGAATTGCGTTGTATTATATAAAACCCTCATCAGGAATTACGGCGTAGACTAACTTTGGTCAACTCAACTTTCTGAACTTCTGAAATTTAACATTTCTATTCTTATTGCACTTATGATCCGATAAAATGATTATGAATTGCGTTATATTATACAAGAAGTCTCATTTGAAATCATCTCCCGTCATTACACAGTCGATATTTCACTTTTTTTCAATTGTTTATACTATTTAAGTTGTCTAGTCCAAGTGATATATCAACCATGCAATGATAGAAGGTCAACTTAAATCAGAGTTTCTATAAAATATAAGTTAATTTAAAATCATATATATATATATATATATATATATGTGTGTGTGTGTAAATGAAGATTTATTCTACCGGCATATTTCTCCTTTAGGCTTTATCAAAGCGGTGGTTCTTACATCCATTATCGTTTTATTTTCCTATTGTCAATATATCATATCCATAAGCTATATATATATATATATATATATATATATATATATATATATATATATATATATATATATATATATATACTTATTTATTTTATATTTATATTTGAAAAATAGAGGGAAAACTTCCAATGTGCAAATATACAGACTTGCAGACACATATTCATATGTGCGAGCAGTATAAGTCTCGGGTTTTCCATCGACCTTTAGTGAAGAGATGAATTTATGATATGCTTCATGTACAGATCGAGCCAAGTTGTTGAGGGTATTAGAACAATGAATTATCGTAACTAATCGGTGTCTTTTATGGCATTTAACATGAATTCCAGAAACTTTCAACGGTGGTTAAGTTTTGTATTGTCTTCTGCTATCATTTGATTTCTCTATCGTTATGATGAAGAGGTATGAGATCTGACCCGGTAAGATTGCTAAAACTCAGCAGTTGCCAGTATATCGTGAAGAATAATGCTAGATTGATTTCAATTATAATCATGTAAAAATGCCGGAATTCTAACATTTTCTCTCGGGCTATAGCAAGTTTCATGCAAATAGCTCCTTCTCGAGAACATCTGCTTTGTGCAATAAACTTTGCTCTAAATCCAGTGTTAACAAGTGTTTTACCCAATGTTGGTCTTTTTAGTCTCTATTTTAATTTTCCTGTTTTAGATTCCTTCTTCATGATTTAATATTTTAAATTCTGTGTCATAAATGATCCCTTCTCACTTGATCCTTCGATGGGAAAATTGACCGAAAGGCTTTGCTTAGGGTGAATAAAAGTAAAAAAAAATGATTTAATAAACTAGCTCGGACGAAGAATAATGGCATAAACTCACTTTGTGAAGTTGTTGAGCTCAACACAACTTTCTGAAATTTTGAAATTAGATATTTCTATTCTTATTACACGTTAATTATGGAAGTGTGACGATTCATAATTTGTAAGGAATCAAAACAATTGTTTTTACAAGAAAGTGTTCTACATTTTGCAATGGCATAGCTTAAGAATATAATTCTAGTATAATTTAATGAATTCACACAGAATGGAAAAGTTGAGCAAAAATAGCCATCAGAAATTACAAAGGTATTACCTGATACACACACACACACACACACACACACACCTTTTTCTGTTTCTCTCTCTTTCTCTCTCTCTCTCTATATATATATATGTGTGTGTGTGTGTGTGTGTGCTTAAATTGACAGATAATTGAAAACACATTGGCTAAATATATCTCTGACTCTGCTTGCGTAATCAATACTTGATTTTGAAGGAAAAAGATGCCCTTTATTTTATCAATATTCACATGTTGATACGCATCATCTTGTGCACATTCCCGACGAATTATTTTATATATTTTTATGCATTTGAAAAAATAATCATGATAAATATAAATCAATCAGCATTTAATAGTAATCTTCGTTTAGGAAAATGTTATACACATTAGAAATTTGGTTATTTTGTTTATACAGGGTATTTTTCATAAAAGGTTGATTTCATTCAGAGTGGATAATAAATAAATTTGATTCTTTTAGCCTCAACTTTTCAAAGTCTCTATTCATATGACTAAAATATAAGCACGATAGTTATTAACGTTTTCAGCTAACTATCATTGCAATAATTCTGATTTGTTTTTCTACTTAAATTGATTCAATAGTTTTCGAAGGGATTTTGTAAAAAAGACAAAAAAGTAATTTTGATCTTTAGCCTCTTTGGTCTTGCCTTGCCGTTATTTGTTTATCGCACTAGTTTGTTCTCTCTCTTTTTTTTTTAATGTACAAGTCCGCCATGTTTGTTGGTACGGTGAGCACTGGCCACGTTGGTAGGATGTCTGTATCAAAATGTCGGATTATCTTGACAAAATAAGATTCCAATGACATAAACCGAATTTCTGTCAGATCTGTTCAACATATGTCAATATTTGGTGCCTCACAACAGTCTGAGAAATGATTGTTCACTTTTCTCGTTTTTTTTTTGTCATTTTCACAAAAACAAACTTAAATTAGAAATCACGTCTTATTCTTTGTTTGTGTGCTTAATTCATATTTCATCATCATCATCATTATCATCATCATCATCATCATCATGTTCCATTAAATAATTCTCTACTGAGGAAGGAGCAAATAACAGCATGATTTCTTGAAAAATCACTTATTATCTCCTTGGTCTCGCCGTATTTTCAAGTACTTTGTCCTTATTTTCATCCAAATATACCTTAACCATTTGCTCTCAAGCGAGGTTTCGGGGTTTCAGTCCGATTTTATATCTTCTTCACTTTTGGTTGTTCCCCATCTCGTAATTGTCGTTTTAAATGTCATTATTCATGTTATTATTATTGCTTCGGAGAATAATGCTCAGAGTTATTACAAATTCTCATCTAATCATGACAGGAGTATAAAATGGATTTGTAAACATTCACCAATGGTCGTCTGCACCTTTAATGTTATTGTTATTATTGACGCTATGATTGTAAATCTCTTATATAAAAAAATTCCATTTCTCTTTTTCACTGAGACAAATTTTGTTGGCACGTGTTTGGTCACTATTTAGCTCATTGTGATTTTATTTTAAGCGAAAGAAACGATGTAAATATCGTAGGAATATCTTGAACACGTTATCTATGATTTTTGATGCAGAATTTTTTTTCTAAAATCCACTGTTTCAATAATCTATGTATTTTTTACATGTTGGACAGGATTGTGGGAAGTTTTAAAATTGATTTTACGCAGATTACTCGTATTAGAGTTCTCATCTTGGCCTCGCACGTCAAAGGCAAATATTCGTACCTCCATGCTACGGATGACTTTGGTTGTTTCCATACTACCTTGAATCGACGTTCCGGTGTCAACAGTAGAGTGATGACAGGTATCTGATGTAAGATGATGTCAAATCTTTCATAAAAGTGTAACATTTTTGTATGGTTGCATCGGGAGTGATGTGACAGCAAGTGTCCTCAAGTCTCGAGCCCTACTCTTCACACTGGTTTACAGTTTCACTTGTTGCCAATCTTCTCATATCGTCCTCACCTGTCACAACTGTGCTGTGATTTGTGCTGTCTCCACCATGCCTTTTTCTTGGCTGTTAGGCCCTTGCTACCAGTTTGGGGTCGTAGATCTCATATTTCCAGTACTCTCCCCAGTAAATGAAAAAAAAAAACAAACAAACAAAAAAAATAAAAAACCAAAAAACAGAAAAACAAACTCAACTCTCATTTCTGACTTCCAAGGAAAAGAAATATTTCCTATCACTTCTGACCCATAAAAGAGAAGAAAGGTTTCCCTCATTTTTTACCATCAAAAATAAAGAAAAATCTTTCCCTTATATCTAACCTTAACTTAGATAAGTATGATCGGAATAAAAATCCGGGCAAAGAAAGAAACTACTTGAAAAAATGTCCTCTGGAAATGAATTCAAGTGGAAAACTAACTTCCAAAAAAGTGCAATCAGAATAAACGTTCTCTTATGATGTCACAACGTTTTCTCACGACGCCACACAGGTCGTGAGCAAAATAAGGGTCTAATTCATTACATCGTAAATTGAACTCTCCTCCTAAAACATGCTGTAACAGTTGTAAATCACTGGGATTGTTTCATTCTTCAAATTAAATCCTTTTGAAGTGATGGTGATAACAAGACTCTCCCGACGATGAGTGGTTTTTTGCTGTTCAACACTAATATACATACAAACAAAAGAAAATAAAATAATAACACATGTCTGGTTAGTCACTCAATCGAAACCGTCCCATGACCAATGTCTTTAGTCAACGTGTGTTAGGGGTGATTGATTGATTGAAAGGTGCTATCAATTTCATTTCACGCCTTTTGTTGGGCAGTAATCACTAGAATGTCTGAATTTTGCAAAATATGAGCGGAGACAAACTAAGACCAATTTTGCGAACTGAACACCACACTAAACATCTATTGGGAATAAAGTTTTTTGTAGACATAATGAGTTCATGTTAGAATTTTCAGCCTTCTAGCTCCTTCGGTGCAGCCTGGAAGCGCGATACATGCATACATACATAGCCAACCAAAATGATTTGAAAACCGAAGAAACATTTTGGTGGAAGATTTTCTAATAGATCATCATTATAAAGGGTGATTTTAATATTTAAAGACTAATGGCCGAACATAGAAATTACTACAGCATTGTCAGAGGAAATGAAGACAAAGTCATCGTGAACCTGGGTGCCATTAAAATCAAACTTTTGTCTCATGCTGACATTTGTTTGCTTTGTAAAAATCGGCACCAAAGCCTTGAAATGTTGAGGAAAGGACATGGATGATCAATTAAAACATAGAAAATACAACTTGATGCAGTTTTGAGTAGACTAGCTGTTGCTCAAACCTCAGCAATAGAGCAAAACTATCACTCATGTGAATGAAGATACTTACGATAACAAGCCTGATTGATGTGGGATTAAACTCCAATTTCTATTTTGACTGAAAATGGTAACAGCAACTTAAGTAGTGTATATACGATAAATAAATTCGTAGGTTCATTAAACTTGTCAGGTTACTTCAGCTGGTTAGAGAGCTGCCTTCCAATCAGATGGTCGTGGTTTCAAACGGCGATAGGAGAATATTTTATTCCATGTATCTGTTTGGTTTAACATGGCATGATAGACAAACCGTGGAGATCACTCCTTCAAATTTGGTGGGGATTGTTCTTGTTTTTGTTCCAGGGGAAAAATAAAGTCAACTCCAACTTGAACTGGAGTTTGGCAATAGTAATCAAGATACCAAACTTTTAATTCCTCTTTTTTATTTCCTGTGACAGTTGAAACTTAATATTTGGCCATAAAAGTCCGTCTGGCATTACAGTAGATTATTAAGGTCACTGAATACTTTTTTTCGAACGTTTTCCGTCGACTTCAAGACTTTGGGCAAAAGAGCGGCAAGCGATCACGTGATATTTGACAATGATAAGCAGTGCTTGACGAGATTGACGTGAGTCATAATGAAAAGGTGATGGTGGAGGGGATTTGATGGATGGCTTCAAATTGAAAGATGGTTGCCGGGATTATTGGATTAACGCTGAAAAGTTACAAAAAGACGAACGAAAAAGATGGAAAGAAACAAGCAAACAAAAAGAATGAAGTAATGGACTGGCCAGATATGTGAGTGAATAGTTCTTTGAATGGATGTAAATGAATGTTTAAATAGATATTCAGAGAGAAATCGAAGTGAATACATTGATAAGTAAAAGCCTATACACATTGACACGAACAAAGCAAGAAGAAAACCAAATAGGATGAGATTACGAAGAGACAAGATAATAAAACAAGCAAACACGAAAGAAAGAAAGGAAAGAAAAAAGAAAGAAAGAAAAGAAATACATACACGAAGTTATTGAAATTTATAGACGTATATACTGATACTTATTCAGACCACAAGGTTATCGCAGAGTTAAGGAGTTCGGAAATGAATGGGTGGACAAAAAAGACACAAGAGCAAAGGGACTGCCTAACTTGAAAATCAATACTCGAAATGATTTTAACGTTTCTTTTTTTTGTTCCTGCTCAGCGATTGAGACGATAAAGATAATATAATTCAGAATTCGAAACCAAGTGAAACTAAATTTCAAATTCTGAGTCCTGCAGTAGAAGAATGTGAAGGAGAGACGGAGTCCTGTCATTTTGGGGATATTGACACGATCTGTTTTTGTCAGGGAAAGAGAGAACATGTATAGACAACGTTGCTCAAATGACCCATTGATTTAAGTATCTACTTATCTCACCTTTCATATCTACATAGAACTTTTCAAGAAGATTGTTGATTAATTACGATACGCTAATTAACCGCTTGAAAACTTGCCTGTATAAACAAATTTTTAATCACATCTTAACCGCCATAAAATGAACAGAAGGAAACAGTTGAAAATTATATCGGGTTGGTGCGAAAATATCTGCGTTTTTTCACCATTAACTTTGAAGCTGTATGTCTCAGCTTAAAATGAAAAGTTTTTGATCGAAATAAGAACTCTCAGAATCTACACATTTCTGCTGACTAGAAAAAAAGTTCATTTAGTCCGGAAGTATGGAATTCTTAGGTCTTGGAACTAATGAATTCGTCGTTTTGAGCTGTTGCTCGATTGTTGGAGACCTTACCTTGCAGGAAATGGTCGAAATGTTTAAAAAAGCGGTAGTCAAATGGAAAGAGAGATATGGTGAGTAAGTTGGGTAAGGTAGAGTTTCATAACCTAGTTCGTTCAACTTCTGCAGAGTCATTTGCACGACATGCGATTGGACTTTGTCATGGAGAAGAATTTGTCATTTCCGATTGACCAATATTGAACGCCAACGTTGTCGTTCTTAGTGCATTTTGTCGATTTCCTCGCAATACTTCGGTGAGCATAATCTTCTTTTGATGTAGGCTTGGTTGTTGGAAGTATTTTGCTGCTTCATTCCTGTCCATCCACAGAGCAGAATGCCGTCGGTTGTTGTAAAGAATTCATTTTCTGTCATAAATGACAATACAATCAAGAAATACATCGATTTTTTGCGTGAAAAAAGCACAAAGCAGACTTCGGAATGACGATGGTTTTTTTTGTTTTTTTTTTTCCATTTCCGTCCAGCTCATTCGGCACCGATTTGGCGAGATTTTTCACTTTACCTTGGGTCTGCCCCGAAAACGACCATAAATAGGATGGCTTCAATCTTAGAAAGACGTCCAGGACCTCATTTCGAAACTTTGGGAACCAATGCTGAGGTGTACTTTCGTTCACAGTCCTCTGGCCAAATACTCGGTTTATATTGCTAGTAGTCTCCGCTGGTTTACGACCCCTTTTGAATTAATACAACAGAATTGCACGAATTTTCTTTTCTTTGATTTGATAGTTCCAAATAAACCAAAGTAAATGATAAAAATAAAACATCCAGCTTGAATATAGCGAAATTCATACTTAAAAATCGTATTTTCCATGAACATTGTTGAATATTAAATAATTCCAAAATGAGCTTCAAAGTTCAAAATAACAAAAACTGCAACTGTTTTAACATGAACCTAATTATTTTGAGCCAATAAATTTCAATCGAATTGTTGTATAGTAAAAACAGGGAAGGTAATTCTATTCATATACTTACTGCAGAATGAGGTTTTGAGTCTACAATAAAGTTGCACATTTACTCTATTATATTATATATATATATATATATATATATATATATATATATATATATATATATATATATATATATAATATAATATTTCAGATTCATAGAGGAATCTTGGACAAAGTCTGTTCTTAGCTTAGCTGGATTATTTCATATGAAGCATTCCTTGCCAAACATTTTTACAAGACCAGAATATTCGCCTACACACATATTCAGACAGCAAAATTTCATGCGGACATGTTCTCTTCTTCAGCTCAATTCCTATTTCCACTTTGCACAAATGATTTGGACTTTGACACCAACAAATTCCTCCTTTTACACCAGTATAAGATAAAAAATCTAAAACAATAACAAAAAGAACCACATATCATCGCATCCCTTTTTTCCAAACTTTGTTATTAGCAAATTTTATCATTTTTCTAATTTGCTGTTAGACAATGAGAGAAATCAGTCTCTCAAAACATGTAACAGAAATAAATACAATTCATTTTCATGAATTTTCGTTTTTATATATTGTCTATTAGATTTACCATCACGTCGGATAAATCTCATCCATTCCTCAATCTATATATATATGTATATATATATATATACATATATATATATATATATATATATATATATACAAAATACAGGGTATGGCTTCAAATAATGGAAGGATTTTCGTTATATTACAATGAAAATATACTAACGCTTAAGATGCTTCGAAAAGATAAAGCTTTTGAAAACTATTTTGCATTCTAATTTACTTTTTATATCCCTCGAGCTGTTGGGAAATGTGGGAAATTTTTAACATTTTCTTTATCATTATCTTGGAATTCGATGAAATGAAGATGGAAAGCGTTGAAATAAAACTATCTCCTTAAACTGATTGGTTATCACCCTATAAAGTCAAATACTGTCAAAACAAAAATAAAATGTCTTAACATTGAAGTAGCCACCAATGAGATTTGAACTCAGTGCCAGATCATTTGAGTATCACGCCAATTCTTTCGGGCAGAAGTTCGTTTTCAAACAATTTGTGAGTTTTTATATCATTTGTACTTTGCTGATACAATCAAAATCGGACATCAACCACATAGCAACCGTTAGCATGTATGTCTTGATAGGAAAATCCTTTCTTACTGTTTTTTTTGTTTAAAAATCGACTCTGTGCTGAAGTTGGCTTGGGCCAACAAATATCTAAACCAATCAAGATGCCGTTATACAACATTTTTTTTCATTTCGCTGAGATATGCAATTCTATGCGTTATATATGCATCTTTCTATGCGTTTAAGTGTAAAATATCTATGGCATTTTCGTATCGACTGATCACACATTCAAAAATGCATTTTTCGTGTGTTTTTGATCTAATTATATTCATTCATTCATCTATCAATTCATTCGTTTTTTTCATAACGTTACCCATACGATCAACTCAATCGATGACACACACAAAAAGCCCTACCCTTTCTTTGATTACAAACCTGACACACTCGTATCGTTCGACGCCATATTGAGATATGGCGTCAAACAATTTCATGTTTACTGACTACCGACTATTCCAGATCTTAGCCTGGCCCAACCCAACCAATAACATCCTATTTCTGCAGGGCATAACCCCTAATATGGGCTTAAACCTCTAGTTCTCCAGATCAAGTGTCACCCAATGCAATCTGTTTTGAAAACTTTTGACACATCTCATCTGATTCTTTCTGTCCATCCACTCGCTCATTCTCTTTCCCCCTTTTTCCCCCTTAAATGTCGTTTGCATCGTTCGCTATTTTGTTGGCCCTCCTCCTCTTTCGAGTGGTTGATTACAGATCATTCGCCGTGGTTATCGTCCATCTCTAACCTGTATAATAAAGACATTAATCAATTGTATCGCCATAGGCGGTGAATAATATTATTCCGGTAGTTAGTCAGTCAGTCAGTCAGTCAGTAATACTTTTTTCATATTTTTTATTCTTCGTCTGTTTTATCCAATATCTGTTTGTATCGATTTGGGACAATGAAAGGAATGGAGGCAGCAGCAGATGAACAGACATTTTTTTTCGAATGATAACGAAGATCATAATGAGGAGGACAAAAAATAAAAGAGAATCAGGGAAAGAGGGAACAATATAAAATAGGTAAGATAGCATTATATTAGCAATAATAATAGTAATAATAATGATAATAATAATAATATGATAATAATAATGATAGAAGAAGAAGAAGGAGAAGAAGGAGAAGAAGAAGAAGAAGAAGAAGAAGAAGAAGAAGAAGAAGAAGAAGAAGAAGAAGAAGAAGAAGAAGAAGAAGAATATTTAATTGACAAAAATAGCAACTGTAACAACAATAACTATAATATTATCTTGCTTACAATTATACCCAGTTTAAAGCAAAGGGAGGAAATAAAAGCTCGTTTGAGTGAGTAGGTGTAGAAAGAGGGAAGGAGAGAAAGAATAGTTTAAGGATATATATATATACATACATTTATATATATATATATATATATATATATATATATATATATATATATTGATAGATAGATAGATAGATAGATAGATAGATAGAGAGAGAGAGAGAGAGAGAGAGAGAGAGATTGATAGATTGAGAGGAAAAAAGAAACTTGACAAAAGTAAATAATGAATGATTCAATGAATTCAATCTATAATCAAAGAGTTTATATTTAAGAATTGAAAATGGTGTAAAGCTTTTACCTCTTCTTGTATGAAATTTGTCTGTTGTGTCGTTTTTCTATCACAGGATATGCGACAAGTCTTCATTCAGAACACGAGAAAAATCAGCTCCGTGGGAGTTTGTTTTTTCTCTCCTTAATTTACAATAGGAATGGGTTCAATGGGATTTATGTCAAGAAATTATTTGGGCTATGAGAGTCATACCATTTAGGATATGCCATTTTCAAGTCTTTTTTGTTGTTGTATAGTGTGGAGCCTCTTTGCTCATAGAAAGGTACTGTTTTGTCAAAAAAACCTTCGGTGATTTTTGAGGAAAGTCTCTCCTGCAGAATGGAAATGTATTTGTCTGGACTGATATACCCTGTACCTAGAAGTGTGGAAGGTGCGTTAGGTATAATGTTAACGGTACGGACAATGGAATCAAGGTCAAACTCCGGTCGGGGCTGTTTATATTGACTTCATACAAATGCCCTGTGAGAAAGGCATGAATCCATCTCTTCCCTCCCTTTAGGTAAATAGCAGGGCAGACTGGGCTCTGTAGCCTTGGAAAGGTAGTCAGTCTGGGAGGACAACTATGATTCTCAACCAGGGAGTGGACCCCCTATAAGGACATCTTTCCGGCAGCTCCTGCAACCAAGGTGACGCGAGACGTATTTCTCTCTTCTCTCGTCGGGACGACACCTGGTGAGGTCGAGAGGGAGATTCTGAAAAGGGGGCATCCAAGAATCTCAATACTCTTCCGATTCTCAATAGGATTTTCCAACAATCCCCTTCCTTTCGAAATCTACCGATGCCCGTGCCCCTCGAGTAAGAGGCACCGTGAAGCGACCGTCAAGTTCTTTCTCTCAATTAAATCTTGAATTTATTCAAATGATAATTGGGGCGGACTAATGTTTCAAAAATAGCAGTTGATCTACTGCATTTCTGCTGACAAATCCCACTGACTGTTGCAGGATGCCCTTCACAGACAACCCCCCCCGAATCCTCCAACATCTCTAGCTACGCTTCACTAGCAATTTGTAATATGTACTACGTATGAATAACCAGATATTTCTGTTCATTCTTAGCAATATATTTGAAATCTGAATTATGTTTGTATAGCTTGAAGTTTCAGCTTATTTCTTATTGTCAAATTCTCAGTGAATTGACTTTATTATCGCAATTAGTCAGACCTGGAACTTGAGATGTCAGAATTTAATGGGAGAGAGAGAGAGAGAGAGAGAGAGAGAGAGAGAGAGAGAGAGAGAGAGAGAGAGACGGACATAGAGAGAGAGAGAGAGAAGGGGGAAGAAAGAGTGATACGGTGACGTCATGTCGTGTCAGCCGGCATTTCCGAGTTTTCAGTATTTTTTGTAAACATTGAATTTCTGCTATGAAAAACATAATTTTCGAGGTCAATGGTGAATCAATAGTTACGCTGAGTAGGCCATTCCTTTCTTTCTTGCTTTTAACGCAAATGGTGGATGAACCATTTGGCTGAGTAAGCCTCTTCTCTCTTTCTTTTATGAAACTCTTACTATTGAGTTTTGACTTTATTTTCGTATGTAATAATGGTGGGTGATAATAACCAGAAGAAAAAAAAATTTCATCGTGCACGAATAGCAGTGACACAGTGACACAATGACATACACAAAAACTCATGCCAAATTCACTCCCACTTCTAAAGCCCAACTCAGATCAACTTGCTCTGCTAAAGTTAGCAAATCCCATCCGCAGCAACTACCATTAAAGGAGTTGAAATGAGACACGTAGTTTTTTAATAATGTTGTATGAGGAATTGAATTCTTTTTCATTTGTTTTTTAGATTTTAAAGAAGTAAGGAAGCGCAGTCAAGCTTGTTAATAAGTTGTGTTACTAAAAAAAAAAGGCACGCTTATTCAGCTATTCATACGTAGTACGTATTTACTAATCATAACTGATATGAATTGTCACGTATAAATAAATAAAATGAATTTTAATATTCCATAAATTGTATAAATTGCAAAATAATTGATGAAGTCCATCTTATGCATTGAGCCTAAAATAAAAGATCGGGATATTTTCTTTTAAATCTCCCTCGCGAAGTATTGTGGGAAGGCAAGACGTTGATCGTATTATCACATCCATCCAATAAGATAATTTCACTTATCTATTTCAGTTGTACGTCAGCGAAATTCTTTTTCACAAAGTATACAATACATTTTAATTTGAAGGATCAATATAAAAAAAAGTAATTAAAGACTTTCTAAAATAATATTAAAGTTTTCTTGTATTTTTAGAATCTTCCGATTCATTGCATAATTTTCACAATCTCCGCGAGAATAGGCTGTGAATATGGAAATTTCAACTAATCTGATTCCTCATCTTTATAGAAGAGTAAATATTTCAAGTAATCATGAAATATTTTATTTTCGAAAATTTGAATGTGATTTGTTTGAAGATGTTGTTATGCAGATTATTATGCTCCATTGTTTACGCAATGAGAACAGTTTTTCAATTACAGAAATTCTCCGGTTCAATACATTATACACCGAAAAATCGTATAACAGAACTTTATCCAATTATTATTCTTACAAATGGAACAAGATTGTTGCTTTGAAATAAACTGTTTTATATGTTTCGATCATTTCTTATCAACACGTACAACATCCACCACATGACTTAAGCTTTATTATTACGACCATATTATACCAAAATACTGCAAGAACATAGTCATTATGATTGGATGATTTAGATGAAAGAACGAGAAATATAAGCTACTATATTTTCCTACAACTTGAACTTGAGTCATAACTATCATCTGGCTTTACGGAACGAACACCATTTTGATTACATATTCGATTATAATATTCTGATTTAACAACGAAAGCTCACCAACTTAGTCAGGTAAACACTCTTTCTCGTCCCCACTTCTCTCTAGAATCGTATTTATACTAATTATATGTGAAGCGCTCGTGTACATCCCTGTGAATATTTGTTCAGATTTCAATACATATCCTTTCCCTCGTTCTCTTTACTGTGTTTTCATCTATCTGTGCATTTATGTACGAGGACACACACGCACACACGCACACACATTCACACACACTGAAATACACGTGCAAATATATGAACCTATACCATCGATCTACACGCTCACATACACACACACACGCACAAGCACATTTATATGAATCCATACCATCTATCTACACTATTCACTTCATATATATATATATATATATATATATATATATATATATATATATATATATATATATATATATATATATATATATATATATATATATATATATATATGTGCACATTAACATCAGACTTTAATAAATAGTTCCTTATC
>OY735205.1:44450761-44470761 GCA_963457665.1 Thysanoteuthis rhombus | reverse complement strand
CAACTTGTTTGAATGAAGGCTGATCTTTGGTGCGGTTACTAGTAGTTCATTTCGCTTGCCCGACTCTCTCGTTCTCTATGTTGTCGTGCGGTATCCACTTTTCATTGCCCATCAAAATTTATCAAAAACAAAAACAAAAACAAAAACAGAAAAAAAAAGCTGAATGTCGGTATTATAGATGGGAAGCTAATCTGTAAAGTTTCGAGTTTTTCTATCAGAGGGCCAGACTGGGTAAATACTGTAAATAAATACAAAAAAAAAACAATCAATAATGCGTGCAAGACTACAGAGGAAGGGGGAAATAGGAGAGAGAGAGAGAGACAGAGACAGAGACAGAGACAGAGAGACAGAGAGAGAGCGTAGATAATCGGAAATAGAAAAAAAGTAGAAGACAGAGGAAGATGTTTAGACATTTAAGAAGTAAAACAAGAAGTTTGTGGAGAAGAGAATTGAAAAAATTGGAATTTGAAATCAGGGAGTCTAAGTTAGGGACCTGGGTCTAGATGTTTTAGACGCCAGTACAGGTCTAGCGATCACGCCGTAGCGTGTGATTAATGATTTGGGATAAAAAAAAAGTCGGTAACTCACGTGGTAAAAAACGATTTTTGTACCAATGCATCTGATGAAGAAGAAAAGATTAGCATGCTGGGTAAATAGGAAGGTTTGTTCCTTCTAGAACAGTGACGACTTTTCCATGTGCAGTTGCGGTCTCTCAAAACTGGACTGAAGACACAAAGGTAAGAATAGAGAATTTGAGATCGTCACTAGTTGCAGGAAGAGTGATAAGTCCGTTCGACTAAAAAATGACCAAGAGTCTTTGAGGATACGCATCGTGCTTCATGGAGAGTTAGTTTAGGGAGCAAGTATTGGAATCGAGATGACATGCTAATGAAAATTTGTTTTGTAGACATGCGTATGGGTGTGCAATATGAAAACTGAAGAAACAGCGTCTGGGTCGAGAGTTGCTAGTTCCACATGTGGGAAATACAAAACTAAAGAAATGCCACAGCATGACAAATATTTACTGTTTTTTTTTTTAAATTTTGTTTTGTGTAACTCGAATTGAATTTCAGAGACTTGCTTATACCAGCCCCCTCTTCCCTCGTGATGCTCATTTCGAAAATGCACTTCGAATATAGGTAACATTTAAACATTTGCAATACCTCCGTTTTCACTTCGTGAATTTCAAATTTTGTTCCAGACACCTGCCTCATTTTTTTCTGTTCTGTTATTCCCCCAACGTGTTTCGAATATATTTGTAAGAAAAATGAGTTTATATATACAAGCACATTCTGACAGAGCAACATGAAAACTCTCTCCAAACTCATTTCTCGATTTAAGATTAATACATCATTTAACGGATTCATTGCCAGTCTGATGATATTCAACATTAGTGAGTGATCGCAGTATTTTCTCTCTATCTCAACCCGATGAAAAAACCGAAAAAGCGGAGATGCAACTGTAAAGCATATGAAATAATGACCAAAAAGGGATTGCCAGGCTATATCGAATGCTAACAGGAACTTCCGGTTATTTTTTTCCACTTGATTGGACGAGATTAGTATTAGTCGCGAGGGATATCGGCCTAAAGCTGTCAGAATGACAGATGACAGAAGTGACGAACTGCGACTTGATAACCCTGTATCTAACCAACCAGAAAGACTCTCATACAGAAGACGAAAAAAATCACAGTAAAACAAGGGAAAATATTAAAATAACGAAAATAACTGTAAACAGCATTGAAAAGAAAAACCAGTTGAAAAAACTGCAAACAAGTCTGATAACTGAACAGCCGGATTATGAATAGAAGGCAATTAAAATAAATTATAGTTGTATCTAATTCTTGTCCCGGTTTTCAAAGTTGAAGTTCTTATAAAAACAGGAAATCCATTTTAATTTTACACTACATTCTTTCTCTCTTGTCCCTCACAGCCTCCCAAGAGACACACTAGTCTCTCTGCAAATTGCTACTGTAGTGAGTCAGGTACTTCACACTTGTTTGTGGCTTGTGCCAGACTAACCTAAGTCTGACAGTCAGTGCACTCGTCTGATATATATATATATATGTAGAGAGAGAGAGAGAGAGAGAGAAAGAGAGAGAGAGAGAGAGAAATTGGGACAAGAGGAGAGAGAGCGAGTGACAGAGAGAGAGAGAGAGAGAGAGAGACTATTTGATATTCAATAACTTTGGATATTGCGTAAAAAGGGTTTGTGTTAATGATAGTTGCATTTCTCTGGCTATTTAAAAAAATTATCAAGAGATATTTTTCTCTTCCATGGAATACTAGTACCTTGCTATATATATATATATATATATATATATATATATATATATATGTATATATATATATATGTATATATATATATATGTATATATATATATGTTGAGATAATCTATATCCATATTTGTATGCACTGACATGTTTACGGATCTATGTCTATATGTAGTGACATCAATAAGTAGGATATTAAATAGCGACTCTGTTTTTGCTAAAAGGTTAGATTTTAAAGGCTAGCGGATACATTTACTAATATTTTACTACACTCAGCGCTCTATGAAGTTGCCAACGATCGCTCTAAATAAAGATCTGGTCATGACTAAGAACACACGTATTTCAACCGTACTGACTCGCAGACAAGTCAATGCCTTTTGTCTGAGCACCGATCAAGAAGGTCATAGGTTCGTTTTAAGCCATCGCACTCTGTTATCTACTACAAACTGGCTGGTTTTTGTTATCATAATCACATTGAATATTTGTGTATTTATGCTTAGAAAACAAGTAAATCTGAAGGTTTCTATCGCTCTTCTCATCCATTTTCGTACGCCGCAGTTAATGTTTATTATCTCCCTTGATGATCAAGTTCGTTTTTTTCTTTGCTCATATCACCATTTGTTAGTTTGTCTACCTCATTCTGTCAATGCATTCTTCATCATTAATTTTCCTCTACCAACCGCCCTGTCTATGAGTCGCCCGCTTCTCTCGTACACATATACATATGGATTTATACTCTTGACTTACTCGTTGTGCACTTGTGGTTACATTCCTAATGTGAGTAATGTGTAAGTATTCCAATAACTATGCACGTGCCTCACTTGCCTAGTAATCTCGTAAGCTTCTTTAGAACAATTATTTTTATTTTATAGTTTTGTATGACTCTGTCTCTCTCTCTCTAGATTTGTGAAGTAACCTCTTTCCACCCTTTTTTTATCTCGAAAAACTCACTTAGGTGAATATGATATTGTATAAATCTTTATAGCACATCCTAATACATATACGGAATAGTTGGACCCAGGGGCAGGTTGAATCACTTGCTTCAGTTTTTGTTTCCACCACTTGATGGCGCCACTGTTAACTTCATTTTGAGCTAAAAAATCTCAACCATTTTTCTACTAAGTTTGAATTTGAGTCATATGTGTTGTAAGCCGGAAAAGATTTGCATGAAAAACATCTTTTTTGCCCGGGAAGTAACTTTTTCAATTTTACAAACGCGTTCCTTGTTCATGCTGTAAGATGCGGATAATGATAACATAGTCTATGTTCCTGAGAAGTTGCAGTAAACAGTATATATTTCACATTTCAAGCATCTTCTGTCTGAACTTTTCCTTAGAATAGAATGTAAAGAAACAACAAAAAAAAACCAGCATATATTTAGGGCAGGTCGGTACATCACCTGTGGGGCTACTTGATACGCTTTAATTGTATGCAATTGAGACAGAGGAAAAACAGAAAGCCCGCCAAATAACGAGACAAACTTCAAACAAGTCAACAAGTATTCAGAGAAAAAAGAAAATTGGGAAACGGGGCAGAAACAAAAGAAAAAGAATTAATTAATAAAACTAAGATGAATCCAAAAAGTCATTATAATTATAATCCCGAAATCTTCCTTTTTATTCAAATAGATTTTCTATTACTGTTAATACTTCAGTCTGGTTGGATATTTTATATTTATCAATTCTAACAATATATCTATCATATCTGTACCTACTGGCAAGAGAACTTATCAAATCAGATTGTACCAATTATCCCCACTGTTTGTGTAATTTGGTACACTTTTCCAACTAATGCTTTAGACTCAAAGAACCAATCCAAGAGAAGTCTCTTTTCCATAGTAACTTTTGGTCATATTCAAGTTTTGATAAATCAATTTCCAAGAAGTTACAACCATCAAAGTGAAAAATGTACCAACAAATCCTTGACGCACACACATATATATACATATATATTGTGTGTGTGTGTGTATGTGTGTATGAATATATGCGTGAATGTGCTATGTGTTGAGAGAGCCAATTTGCAAAAGTTCACGATTCTTTATCAACGCATGGTCCTTGCATAGAAAGAAACGAATATATGCTTTTTAAGCAAATACATGTGAAGAAATAACCAAATGAGCGTGCGTACATTTACATAGAGGCTTACGTGCATGCAGAAGTTCGATTATGTTCAGTCGAACATCAGTGATGATAATCCTCATATGTTGACATTCAGAATTATTCACAATTGGAATAAAGAATTTTGGAGAGGGTTGCATGTGAGTTGACTTTTATACCTTTAATCGAAGTTCAAAGCAGGTATTTTGAATGCTGATTTTCAAAGCAGGCACCCTTCTCAGTTATTGAAAGCAAGTTGTTTTTACCTTCATAGAATTCAGTGTGTTCGTGAGTTTGTTATAACTGCAGTGCACACACAAACATATACAGACACACAGACACAGATATGTATATATAGATATATACACAGTATATGCGGTACAAATCAGGCTAGTAGTATTACATGATATAATAATATATCAATAATATAAAGTCACTTCTGAAATGCAATGGATTTATTTCATAGAGTGCTTGATACATACAACATTTTACTCATGAAGTTAAGTTGTTTTAGAATAGAGCTGGAAATAAATAGTAGATTGTGGATTCGCTACACAAACTAGCTCATGTTTCTGCCCTCTTAGGGCCTCATTGCCTGATGAGGCCTTAGGAGGGCAGAAACATGAGCTAGTTTGTGTAGCGAATCCACAATCTACTATATATATATATATATATATATATATATATATATATATATATATATATATATATATATATATATATATATATACCCACCTATGAATACGTATCAATACATGCGTGTCTTTATGATTGTTTGTGAATCTTCTAACCTACTTACCAACATACATACATATGATACATGTGTATGTGTGTGTATATGTGAGTGCGTATGTTTATACGCATCGTAACCTATTTTTCCATCTGGGATGAACTTTGTTAATCAAACTGGTATCATATGAAGCGAAATGTATATGAAACTTTCTCTCACATATAGTGCTTTGTTTTTAAATAATGGAAAACAAACTCAAGTGAGTATTGTAACAAGATATAAACGCTTATGTATATAATCAAACATCTATCTATCTATCTATCTATCTATATATCCTTCAAAGTTGTATGTGAATCTATGATTACGTGGATACATATTTATGTGCATTTCTAAGAATATTTAAAATGAATATATACTTTCATGTAAAATCATATTTATGTATATTTAATATTTATTACATATAAAAATATCTAAAATAAACATTTACATATGATTTATTCGAGTGTATGAATTTATATTATATCAGGATACCTTAAATAATATATTATTGCTATTTAAATAAAATATTATCTGACATTTACAGACACAGATACCCCTACAAAAGAACAAACGTATGATAAATTACTGAATATATTTAAATGAATATGCACCTACATAAGCACACGCACACACATATATATGTATATGGTGCACTGTATATGAAATATGATATATTGTTATAGCATATATTTACAAATATATACAATCTACCACGAATATAGAAGCATATATTTACGTATAAACACTAACACATATATTCACATGTGCGGAAATACACACGAAAAATTATCTCTTTCACAAAATATGTATATGCGTATGCAACGACCACAAGCAAAAGCCCCCGTACATAGACATATACTTATGTACGTGCACATTTATCTACAGATACTTATATGCACAAACATGTGTATATATGTCTACGTAGATTTTCTTTCCATAGAGATACATACAGCCCTAAGTAGATACATACACACGTATAAGCACATACAGATTTGTATACATTTCATACCCACGCACAGATATGAACGTTTACTGTCTGGTGCAGTCAGTTGAACCAAGTTGATTTATATGTTTTATATACATTATTGTTGGTCTTTGATGTGAAAGTGGCCGATTCTATCATTGTTCAAGGGTGACTGAGCGAAGACAAGTATCGAGTAGAAGCCATTTTGAAAATACAGAGGGAAAAAAGACATAGCCAATAAATCTTCAACAACTCCGATTCTCCTCACTCAACTTGACCGCGAACAATCGAACCGACTGCCATTTTCTGATATACTGATATCGATCTTTCTTATTCATATTGGCCTTAGGTGTTACGAAGAGAAGGCTATTGGACTTTTGATTGATTTCGACTTTTGTCTACGTCTTGTGACTATTCACCATTCTCGTCTGCCGACGCCATGATAGCCGCCCATTTCATTTATGTTTTCAGGTTGAAGTTATTCTTTATCCATCCAAGAAGCTGTAACTTTGAGAAGAATCAAAATTAAGTCTGTGACAAAAATTCGGTTTGCTCGGGTCGTTGTCTTAATTGCTTGATTAATACTGTTTTGCTTAATCCAATGCTTTCATCCCGATTCTAATTTCTAAACATTTTTTTAATGCACATGCAAAATTTGATTATTACAGGTAGATAAAGATATTGAATAAGCGTAGCATTATCTAATGATACTAGTGTGTACTACAACAAATAATGTTCTTAGAAGGTCATGCAGGGTCATTCTATAACAAAGATAACGCGTACCTGAAGCGTAATGCAAAACATATCTTTAGCTTTGATTTGAATATCGTTGTCCACAATGGACAGCCTAAACCTAGATGTTCGGAAATGAAACGCAGACACAAATGTTATAATCAATACAAAGAAATGAAAAATTGGCAGTTAAAAACTATCCTTGAACAGAAGGTGAACAATGGTTGCTGCTCAGTCTCAACTGATGTACCTTTGGAAGCACGTCATTGAATGATAAAGTTTCCGGGTATTGATTCCAAGTTAGATTCTTTCAAGAAAGTTTTAATTTGCATTTGTTTAATATGATTCTTGATTTAGAACAAGTGTATTTGTGATATATAGTATTTAATGTACATTTAACAGGTACGTCGGCCTTCTTTTCAGAGCTGTAATTCTATAAAACGTTCAAATAACTTTCGTCCAGACAATAAAAACTCTCTTTCCATCTTTGATGTTAACATGACGTTTCAGCTGATCAATGTTACCACATTCTTCAGGTCTAATACGTAGGCCGTTGAATGATTCGACCGAAAAGTTCGTTTTAACATCAAAGATCGAAAGAAGAGATTAGATCTTCCGAAAGTTGTGATGCCAATGAGTCTTTTCAAAGTTATAGACAATTTTTGTTCTGTTTTTGCCTCCTACTAGAAATTATGTACAGTGAAAGTATTTATCGATTATGGACAAAAGAAATAATGATACAGTTGTTGGCAACGAAATGAAATAAAAAAAAACTTGAACTTGAAAATAGTTTGCTGCAAATCAAAGATCAGTCGTGATTGTGATTTCAATGAAGCTGAAGATATGAATAGAGATAAATGGAAAAAGTCTGTTTAATTTCCTTGGGTAAAAGTTAACGCAAGGAGAAATCGAGATTCTTCGGTCATGAAAACAGAAAAACTTCGACATAACTGAATTTAAGATTGTAATTAAAAGATTAGAGTGGTTGTTATTAACTCTATAATTATACAATTATACAAATTTGATTAGTGTGGCATTTGCTGTTCAATCGTATGAATCTAAAGCGTTATAGTCCCGTATTTTACTGACTTAATGGTATTAAAAGAGCTTAGTTTCAACTGATTCTATTTACACGAGGACATAAGTCCAAAGATCCGTCCACGTTCCACCTAACATTACTACAAAAGTCTTTTACTTACAACTTTCACCTGTGAGAAGCTGGAAAGATTCACATTCCATATATATATATATATATATATATATATATATATATATATATATATATATATATATATATATATATATATATATATATATATATATATATATAAGAAACCCATAAAAGTGGAATATTATATAGGAATATTGAAAACATCCTTTAGACCAAGATTAGCCATTCATATATCATGACCAACAAATGTAAAACATATATTATGAGAGACTAACCGATAGCGACCTCAAACCCAAAGTAACAATGGAAAATTATAAAACAAACACAAATACGCTAAAATTTTGAAGTCCCATATTACCTATGCCCAAATGAAAAATTAGAAAAACTCACTAACAGATAAAAAAACCGAATTATTAAACAGAAAAAATGAAGTAACATTAAATTGTTGGCATCGCTCAAAATTCGTATTAAAAACGTTTAAAATAAATAATTAAAAATCATCTAAAACGTGTAGATTTCGAAGACTGAAATAGAGTAAAACCCCAAGGGACATCTGGAAAAACTTGATGCTTCAAGCCAGTCAAAATAAAGCTAAAAGGGTTAAAAAGCCCCCCCCCCACCCAGCTGAAAAAAAATAAAGATTTTTTTCAGAAGGGGCTAGGGGTAAGTTTGTAGAAAAAAACTGTATGGTCAGGATCACTGATCACACAAATACGCACACATATAAAGGGATCGACCCCTTCGCCATCTTTGGAGGTAACCATAATTCAATGGTGAAATTTTATCTCCAAAATTCATGCAATTTGCACAAACCGTATACGGATTGAGGGGATGGGCTGTGAGGGAATAAAAAAAAGAAAGAGAAACGATGTGAATAAATGAAGAGAAGATTATAAAGCCAGTGTGAAGACGAGGAGAATATTTGGTGAAAGAACTCATGAGAGGAGAGAAGACCTTGGGAAGTAGAGAAGAAATAACTGGACAAATTAATGTAAAAGAAAGTAAGAATTTAATGTAAAAGAAATAGAAGAGTGAAAACGCCAGGAAAACAAAGGGAAAAGAAACACAAGAAACGAATGAAAGAAAAAGAAAGAAAGAAAAGAAGTTTGAAGAGCAAAGAGAAAACGAGAGAAGAAAGCAAACAAAGGCGGGAGACCCACCATCAGAAGGGCATTGACTGACGTGAAAATGTCGATCTGAGATTTGAATTTCCAGATCTGCTTACTCCTGTCAGAGTCTGTGTTAACTTTAATGGACGCCTTGACGTTGCAATCATAAGCAGCTCGTTTGAAACATGAGAGGAGGAAGAAGGTCCATTTTTTGTCCCAGACGAACAAATCTTATCATTACGTTGCTTCTCAATTTGGGAAAGCATTGGTCCCATACTTGCACCATTTCGTAAAAAAGTGAATTATCAATATTGAAGATTATTGGTTAACTGCCAAACCACATGTAAGAACCATCATTGTAAATTTAGTTTGATCAACAATAAATAGCCACACTCAATGTAACTAGCATCACAGTATTCATCTACCAATAGACATAGAAGTGACGTACTCCAAAGACTATCTATCTATCAATCTATCTATCTATCTCTCCAAGTAACATTAAATTCTGTTCGGGATTTTTTTAGTCAATATGCATGAAACATGATTCCGTTTCATACACGGATTGAATTTATTCATTTCATCTTGAAAATATCCTTGTGTGAAAGAGACTTGGTTCATTCTGAGGTTATTGCCACGTTAAATGCTGCCCAAGTTTACGCTTTCTTGGCCCACTTCCTTTGGGCAATTCTCACCATTATCCTGTCGTCCTTTCCTCATTATTATCTCTTTCTACATCTAATAATGTAACACTTCTTTTCTCTCAACACCCCCTCCCCTCTCTCTGTTTTTTTACTCTTTCTTTTTCCCTTTCTTTAATGTAGCAACCCCTCACTTCTTCCTTCCACTTGCTTTTTATTGATTTCCCCTTCTTTTCGCTTTGACTCCGTTTGACTACAACTACTAACGCTCTTTTCTTTCTTTCCAATTTTTTCCCTCCTTCCCAATATATTATTTAAACAGTTTAAAAAAAAAATTTTTAGCAAGGTTCTTTTTTCTCTGTTGTCTTCTTTCCTGTTAACTTCTTGCGCCCTCTACTTTTTCTTTCTGTCCTTTCTTCTTTGTCTCCCAAATTTCACTCTGTTCTCTCTTTGTCTATGCCACCCTCTTTCTCTCTCTAACATCTTGTAATGTTCGAATTTCCTTGTCGTCATCGTCGTCGTTGTCATTCCAATTCTTCATTTACGACATTCATTATTATCCCCCCTTGAATTTTCGGGCCTGTTTTTTCTTCATTTTTCTTATTTTTCATATTTGTTATTTTTTATCTATCAATAACCTTCAAAAACAATAAAATCTCTTTAATCTTCAATCTAATAAAGAAGGGTACGCAACAAATCCACCTCCCCTGTAGTCACCTATCGAGCTGAAACATTGAATCTAATTAAAAGATTGACCCACAAGCTGAGAACCATGCAAAGGGTACAAGAGAGAATCATGCTTAACATCCCATAGAGAGAATACCAGACAGCGCAGGACAAACAGGAGTCAGAGATATCATAGAAACTATAAGAAAACTCAAATGGCAATGAGCTGGCTATGGAGCAAGAATGTCAAACAAAAGTTGGACATCACAACTCACAGAGTCATTGCAGAGACGCCAGTCGAATCTCGGGGCAGTCTATGTCCAACGAAGGATGCTAGAAGGTTACTGCTGATGATGATAATGATTAACAAAAAAACATCAACATATTTCCATTTTTCAAATTCCCTCCCTATTATCTCCCTCTCCCGCTCTTTTCTCCACTCTGTAAACCCATCTTTCTCTTCTCTCTACGTACGAAATCTCCCTTTTCTTTCACCCTCTTCTCTCTCGAATCCCAATTTCAGCCTTCTCATGTTCTCTCTGCAAATCCAATCTCCCTTTTATTGATTTAATTTTTCTCTCCCCTTCTCTCTCACTCTCTCTCTCTTAAAACCCAATATCATTTTTCTTTTCCTCTATCTTAGTTTTCTCTATTCTTCGATCTATGAAAGCATTCTCACTTTTCTCCTCCTCTCTTTCATGTTGTGCGAACTGTTCTTTTTCCCATTCTTCTTCTCTTGACGAACTGAATCACCCTTTTCTCTCTCTCCCTCTCAATCTCTTTCCCTCTCTCTTTTCCCCCTCTCTCTCTCCTTGCAAACCTAATCTCTCTCCTTTCATCTTCTCTTATTAGAAACAGTAAACCAAAGCTGTCAGCATAGGATTCTCAAGTATTTAAATGATTTTATTTATCTATCTATTTATCTATCATATGTCGTGCATTCAGGTCCTACCAGTAGAGCGAAAAGGCCTGGAATTTGAATATCTACCCCTTATTATGTTTGAAAAAACATTTTTAGGATTTTGAAAATTCCCTAGCAATTTTTTAGTCGGGGGGGGGGGGTTGTTAAGTTACAATGTAAAGTCATGCTAAATTGATCCCTTTGTCTGTATCCGAAATTACCCTGTTTTTTTTTTTTTTAATTTGAACTGTTTAGTGATCGAACAGAGGGTAAGAGAAGTGATTTATTCATTTCTGACACTTTTTTCAATTTGTTGAATTGATCAAATAAATTTATCATTAACAGACCTTTGTTTTCATTTTGTCTTGTATTTACAAGACAATTCCTTCTCCGGAACAATCTTCTTCTTTTATCCGATTTCTGTATCACCATCCACTCCAACTCAAACAATTTCCATGAATCTACCTTCTTAAACTCCTTCTTCATCCACTATATTTCTCCAACCGCCATTTCCTTTGCTTCTTTTCCTTCGTCGTTCCTGGGGCCTCGTAATCCACTCTTCCTTTTTTTTTCATCTTTCTTCGTGAAAATATCGTCTCCTTTCAACTTCATTCTCCTTTTCATCACTCCTCTCTATAAAACTCTTACCTTTCTTCGGCATCCTTGTCTTTCCATATTTTCTCTGTCTTCTCATCGCTTTACTCCCTTTCCTCCTTTTTTCACTCAACCTCTGACACCTAGTACCATTCCAATTTTCCACCTCACACTCAGTCTATCTTCTTTTCCCTTGATATTTCAACCAATCATTTTGACGGTATCGAAGTGACAACATCCACGACGTTTTCTTCATATTTTCCTTCCTATTTTCCTCGCAAGTTCTTCAGAAAGCGAACAATTCAGCTGTGGTCATTCCAGCCTTTTTAAGTTCAGCTGGCCATTTCATTGACTTTCTCTTCCCTACGGCCAATCTCTTTCCCTGGGGACAGTCAAATCCTCGATCGTAATCAAGGATAACACGGACAGTCCCAGCGTCAAAAATAGTCATTTTTACGATGATACTTCATTCTCGTTTCCCTGGAGTGGGTCGAAGTCTGAGTCCTAATAAATGTCGGAAGCAAGGAACCACTTTAAATCATCTAATTAGTGCTTGCTCTGTAGAAATACAAAGTTCCAACATAATCAAACACAAGACACAGCAATTTTATTATTTTGGTTTTCTTTTCGTGTTGATAAAACTCATCCAAAGGGTAATTATTCTTTTTGCGTGGGTGGTCTTTTTTTAATAAAAATTATTCTTTATTTGCACTCCTCCTAAAAAGAGAAAACAAAAACAAAAACAAGAACACAACATAAACAAACTATAAACAGGTAAGAAAAAAAGAGGAAAGATTTTTTGCAATCTCTCTAAATGAGCGCTGATGCTGGGAATGTGATAAAAATTACCAACGTTCTTCGCTTTTCCTTCCTAATGTGCGTATTTTTAGCTCATAATTTGACATTAAAGTATGTTTCTCTCACTGGGGCAAATTCAGATGGCTCAGCGGTCATTTTCAGTTTAATTAATTTGAGGTGACGACGATTACTGTCGTTCAAGATAAATAGATGTCAAACTCGACAATTTATGACGGTTTACGGAATCATATTAAAAATCTCCCGTTCCGTAGAGGAGAAGATACAATACTCTTTCGCAGGGTCATGTATTTATTGGTTGACCGACTTCTCCGTGCAAGTCTTCTTGGCACCGACATCTGAATGCCGACTTTTCAGTGCACGACTGCTAGGCGCAAGGATAACTCAGCACTTTTCAGCAGGAAGAACCAAAAAAAAAAAAAAAAAAAAAAAAAAATGGAATCAAAACAATACAAATACGAGAATTATTTTTTGAATCCAATCATTTTAGTGAATTAATTTACATCGGTTGTTTAATTTGATGAATTGTAGTTCGCGAAAACAAACTACATGGAGTTGGAGCAAAAATTGAAAAACTATTTATCAAAATTATTTTTCACTTAGCAATACTACATTTTATTGCTGAATCAGTGAAACAATCTATTTATTAAAACATTAAAAATATCTCTTACCTTGCATTACTATATTCTATGGTGGAATGAGTTTGTAAACTAATTACTAGGGTTAGCCAAACTCAACAAATTCGACCTTTCTGAAAAGCATTTGGTCGTGAACTTTTTGGTTTAGCTACACCTGAATTTTTGCTGTTTTGACCTGCAGTAGTTCTTTTGATAATAAGAAAAAAATGATTTTGGTGTGACCTGGGAACACTCATTATCATTAATTAATTTTCATACTATTATTCACTTTATCTCAATTTTTCAATGCTTTTAATCGCAACTTCACAAATATATATATATATATATATATATATATATATATATATATATATATATATATATATATATACATATATATATATGTATGCATGTGTGCGTGTGTGTGTGCATGTGTGTATGCATGTATATATATATATATATATATATATATATATATATATATATATATATATATATGTATATATTTGTGTGTGTGTGATGTAATTGAGGTAGAACCTTATTAGAAGAGAATATTGATTGGATTAATTATAGATTGCATTGTACCATAACAGGGTGGGGCATTTATTTGCCAATCAGTTGAGACTGGGTCGTTGGTATGTAAGATGCCCGAAAGACTGGTGTCTGAACTACCTCAGTATAACATTGCTAGTATGTTAGTTAAACTGGGTGGTGTAGCCGTAACCTATTGGTGTAGAACGTGCGTATAACATAGCAGATGTCGCTTTTACGGTGCGTGATTGAGCCGTGTACCTCGAATTGGTGTGTGTTTGTGTGTGTATGTATGTGTGTGTGTGTGTGGTGTCCTGAAAGGAACAACTGATGGAAGGAAACATCAATTGATCCATCGAAGTGAAACAAATCCAGGTTCATCAAAAATAATGCCTCAGTCTATTTCCTTAACTGTCGAATGATTTCTCATTCAAGCAGAGAGAGAGAGAGAGAGAGAGAGAGAGAGAGAGAGAGAGAGAGATTTATTCATAGACCTTCTCACAGATTATAATGTGACCATCGATGTAACGTAGAATGTAAATTCTTACAACCCTGTTTCGTTTCCATCTCTCCCATTCCTTTGGCTTTATAAGGCTCGTTTCTTTTTTTTTTTCTTCAAATCAACAATCTTTGGCCGTCATTTCGATCATTTCAAAGCCTTGATAAAATTTGTATAGATGGAAGAAAGTGATGCCCACCTACCTCCTTTCTCCATGATTTTAAACACCTAAAGATCACCTTTTAAATTTTACTTTTCTTCTTATCTATCAATCCATCTATTTTCTACTTACCTATTTACTTATTTAATTATTCATCTATCCATCCACATCATCATCTATCTATCTATCCATAAGCTTGTCTTTCCATCCAAGTATTTATTTCCCCCTTCGCTTATTACCTTGGGGAGATTACTCAATCACAACATTATTCCCAATAATTAATTCTAATGAAGAATCAAAGGTACAGACAAAGAAGCCTGGTTCACTTTTATACTCCAAAACTAACCGAGCTATTACACAGATATCTAATGGAAGCAACGATTCCCGAATAAATGACGAAAGATTAACTTAATCAAAAATGACGTCCCCCAAAAGAACAATTGCAAGTAATTATAGACCTATAACATGCTGGCTTAAGATGTAGAAAATCCTTACACGACAACTTCAAATATATCACTCGATAGAAAGCCCAGGAATAGAAAAGGTGTTGAAAGGAGAAAACAAATATACTGAAAATGAAAACAAGGAATAAAAATCATAGCTTGGTATAGACTGACTGCGACATTATCCCACAATATTGTATATTAAAATACATAAACATGTTTACAATTCCAAATCAGATGGTGGAATGCAATAAAACTGGAGAGTAGAACGAACAGCAGAAGCCTTATCTCCAGCAAAGGTAACATAAGAAGAGGCATTTTCTTAGGAGACTTGACCCTCATTCCATTTCATGATATCAATAATACCACTTAATAGAATCTTGCAATGAAGGATATGAATTTCTAAGTCAAAGGGAAAGCTTAGTAATATAATGTATATGGATACATCCAACCACTTCTAAATAAAAAGGGATTAGAGACCTTGATATAAGCTATAAGATCCTCAGCAAGGATCATCATCATCATCATCATCATCAGTCTTTTAGCGTCCGTCGTTGGACATAGACCTTCCCCAGGATTTGCCACACTTCTCTATCATGGGCGTCACGGAGCCAGTACTTCCTGAACCTGTCTAGTTCATCTCTCCATCTAATATTTTGCCGGCCTCGGTTGCGCATATGGTCTCGGGGAATCCATGTTGTGAGTCGTGATGTCCATCGATTGTCAGCCATTCTTGCAACATGGCCAGCCCACCGCCATTTGAGATTTTTTATGGCTTCTATGATGTCTCTAACTCTTGTCTTTTCCCGGATGTGTTGTGCTGTTTTGTGGTCTCTCCATGTGAGGCCCAGCATTATTCTTTCATGTGCACGTTGCATGGTTCTCAGCTTACGGGTCTGTTTCTTGGTTAAGTTCCATGTTTCAGCTCCATAAGTGACTATTGGGAGGATGCATTGGTTATACACCCTTCTCTTTAGGATTAATGGGATCTTATTATTTTTGAAGGTTGAGCTAGCTCTGCCAAAGGCTTGCCATCCTAGTGTGATTCTTCGCTTGATTTCTTCTTCTTTTGAGGGTCTCATGGAGATTCGTTGCCCTAGGTAGATGTAGTGGTCTACTTTCTCGAGTTCTGTGTCCTCGATTTCGATCTTAGTGTTCTTATCTCCAATGTGGTTGTTGCACACGATCTTCGTCTTGCTGAAGTTCATGTGCAGGCCGACTTTCTTGCTCTCCTCATTTAGTTCATCTATCATTAGTTGGAGGTCGTGTAGGTTCTCTGCAAAAAGGGCTATGTCGTCTGCGAATCTGAGGTTGCTCAGATACTCGCCGTCTATTTTAATTCCTTTACTCTCCCAGTCTAGCCTTCTGAAGATCATCTCGAGGCAGGCTGTGAAGAGTTTAGGTGAGCTGGTATCACCTTGTCTTACTCCTTTCTGGAGCTGGAAGGGGTCCGAGTCTTTATGTAGCCTGATAAATGAGCTGCCGTGATTGTATATATGTTTCAACACTTCAACATATACTGGATCTACACCTTGGCGACTGATGGCCTCCATGACCTTAGGGATTTCTACTGAGTCGAACGCCTTTTTGAAGTCGATAAATGCTACGGCAAGTGGTAGTCTATATTCTGCTGCTTTTTCTTTCAGTTGATTTATCGAGTGCAGGTGGTCCATGGTCGAGTAGCTTCTTCTAAAGCCAGCCTGTTCACGTGGCTGGTTTTCATCGAGTGTTTTTGTGATTCGGTTGGTGATGATCTTTGTGAAAAGTTTATATACACAGTTGAGTAGGCTTATAGGCCTATAGTTGTTGAGGTCTTTCGGGTTTCCTTTTTTATATAATAGCATTATTATAGCAGTATTCCAATCGTCTGGGACTTTACTGTGTTTTAGACACAGGTTGAAGAGGACGGCCAGTTTCCTATTGATGGTTTTACCTGCTTTTCGGAGTAGGTCGATGGTGATGTTGTCTGGTCCAGGGGCAGTTCCTTTCTTTGTCTGTTTAATGGCTTCCTTCACCTCCCACGGGGTTACTTTTATCCACTTTCGTTTCAGCAAGGATATTGGAATACAATTTGGAATCGAGAAATGGGCAACTGTACTGATGAAGACACACACACACACACACACACACACACACACACACACACACACACACACACAATGAGAAGCAATAGAAAGAACTTATCTAGCCAGTGAGGAGCTAATCATGGAAGAGAGGTACAAGAATAAAGGAAGACTGGTTGTAGACTCATTTAAGCACAATGAAATGAGCGAAAAAGTCAGGATAAAAAAGAATATTGAATACGAAACTCAACAGAGGATATGATCAAAAGAATACATATATTGGGTGTATCAATTGAGAGATGTTCACGACCCTTTCTAAAATGGTTAAGAGATGAACTGGGAAAACTTGAATGAAAAAACAAGGAAATTAATAATAATGCCTAAATTGCATACACACAAGGCCAAGCAATGAATTAACGACAATAAAAGCATCAACATAATAATAATAATAATAATAATAATAATAATAATAATAATAATGATGATAATAATAATAATAATAATAATAATAATAATAATCATCATCATCATCATCGAATTAAATACTTGTTTTCAAGCCAGGCAAGTTCCCTCGTGTTAAGATTTATGCTAACCAACTTTCTTATCCCACATTTCCTGTAATGCTAGTGAAATATGAATAACAACTAGCACACAGTGAAGAAGAAATATTTTGCTGTTCAGGAGAGTGAGGACATATATCAGAGAGAGAGAGACAGAGACAGAGACAGAGAGATAGAGCAAAACAGTAACAAGAAATATGAATGATGGTCAAAAAGTTCCAATTCCTCTCGAGCTATTGTGATAATATTTTTTGTTCACCCGTTTCCGTATTGACTGTAGAGAAATAGATTCTGTTGTTTTTCAATGCTTTTCTTTCCTTATTCGATGATAATGTATGAGTTCATCAAGCGAATACAACAACCATATCTATGACGACAAACGCTGACTGATTGACAGGCGCAGAAATAGGCTTTGCTGATACGTTTGTACCCTTATTTGTTTGTAGACAACGTTCGGAGAGAGAGAGAGACAGTGTGTGTGTGTGTGTGTGTGTGTGTGTGTGTGTGTGTGTGTGTGTGAAAGAGAGAGAGAGAGAGAGAAAGAGAGAGGGTGTAGAGAGAGGGGGAAGGAAGAGGGAGAGGATGGTTGGAGGGGTTGGAGGGGATGGAAAGAGAGAGAGTGAAGAAAAAGATTGAGAAGTGGTGTAAAGAAAGAAACAATTGGCACTTAAAGGTAAATAACGAATGAAAAAGACAATTAGATGCAGGAGACATAATTGACTAAATAGGATTCGAGGCAGGGGGAAGGGGGTTGAAGAGAGAATAAATGCCATGAAAGTCTCGAAGAATGAAAGAAAATTGAACATGTGTTGCAGGGATGATTAGAACGGGAATTTTATGAATTGAAAGAAAAGAAAAATATTTCTTTTTTTATCAAAGAGTGCGAATTAAACTTGCACATAAATACACCAATAGAGATAGATAAGATAAGATAAGATGAGAGAGATAAGATTATTCAGTGATCATTCCATTGAGATTAAGACAGAATAGGATGGAAAGTAGGAATTAAATATAAAGATAGATACGAACAGATCGATAGATGGAGAGATTGATTGGCGAGAACATGGTTCAAGAATTTTGTTGATTGATAGATGAAAACATTGTCAGAATATAAGCCAAAGAGATTATCATCGAATGACTGACACACACATGCACGCACACACCATCACACACGCACACACACACACACACATACACAAACTCACTCACACACAAATACTCATACTCATTTACGCACACATACTAAAATATACGTATACATTGCTTGTCGTTGATTGATTGAAAATTAAATTACATGTGTGTTATGATTAAACGTATTTAATTAAAGTTATATTGTACTCATAAATTTATTTTTGGATATAAGTGTAAAGTCAGTTAAGAGAGAAACTAATCAAGGTATTAATTAAAAAAATCATTTGAAATTACCTGATACGAAGAGATTAGGGTGGATGGAAAGATAGACATTGACTGAAATAACAATACGGATAGATGAACATAGAAAATTGATGATCCGGGCTCGAGCTGACATCGACCTATTTCAGCTGGCTCACCTGGCGGACAGTATAGCGGACGGTTGCCATTCAGTTAGTCACGTATGCATCAGCGTTCCTCGATATAAAAATTTTCTATTCTCTCCCTTTCTGTGCCTCTCTTATAAACAGGCTCATCATCATTCTCCCACATACACTAAAGGCAGATGTTATTATTTGATTCCTGCGCACTTATGCCAAATTCATACAATTACAAAATTCACACTGGCTTATAATTCAAGCCTTCATAAGCAAAGATGTAGATTTAAAGCAATAGAGATCTGGCAAGGACAATGCTTAGCAATTTAATACTTTTAGATTTAGATCATTGTCAAGATCGTGAGTGCGACTTTCGTGGAGTGTCCCACAATTGTGGCCATGTATTTGAGTAGATAAGCTTAGTAAATATATAAAATACCGGCTGTAAAACGACAGTGAGCAAGCTAGGCTTACGAAACATTTTTGGCGCGATGAGTTTGATAATTGAGGGTTCTGAACTAAATAATGATTTCCAAATATCTGGACGCTTAGTTTAAAGCAGGAGATGTAGTTGGTATTGACGGTAACGGTACAGGCAATAGATTCAGTGACCAGAGTTCAAACACACCGTCGGGATCGATTATATGCATCAATATTTTCTTCTTCAGCTATGGGCTCTCTTGCTTCTAGGAGAAAGGCAACTCTGACTCAAAACTAGGGAGTGAAGTCCCTTCTAGGCAGTTTGATGCCCAATTCGTCGTCCTTCAGGCTATTCCTGTGGTCAAGCTAATCCCCCTAGACTACACCAATAAAAAAAGAAGGTTCTGACGTTTAGGGCATCCCTAGATTTTCATACTCTTTGTTTAGGCATGCGCTCTGGGGGAACGTTC
>OY735205.1:44438261-44445761 GCA_963457665.1 Thysanoteuthis rhombus | reverse complement strand
TAGAAGCTTCTTTTTTATAGGGAAAGTTGCATGATATTCATTAAAGTTGCTGCATTTGTATAAAATACATTAGAAATATTGGATTGCATTCAATGCACTGGTATTACAGATAGGAAGTTCGATCAACCAAGGCCTGAACTGTAACGATAGGGGTTCGATTTGAGTCGCGGTTCAAGAATCCTTTTGTAGAACATGAGCTTATCAACTGGTAATTACAATAAATATTTGCAAATCAAGAGCAGATTCTGAAAGGAGAGGGACAACCTATCCAGTGAGATATGGACGTATACGATGGTATATAAGGCGTATTTTTTCATACAAATACAAAAATGACTAAAAGTCACCCTGCGTTCGAAATGTGAAAGTAGTTTACTATAATCTCGACTAAATTCTGGCTTTTAGAAAAACAAATAAAAACACCATCGTTTAAAAGACATTTTCCGATTCCATTCATATGGATCAATGCAATAACTATTTACGTCCGATATAGAGTTATGTATGATTGAAGAATTAGGAAAATTGGCCTGATTATTGCAAACGAAAAGATAGAAAAATAGTAAAAACTAATGAGGAATAAAGTTGGTAGAGAGAGAAAGAGATTGGAGGATATGCATTTCACTTCAGAGATATAGGTATGGGTGAGAAAGAGAAAGTGAGGGAGAGAATGGTAGAAAGACAGAGGGGTAAAGAGGTAGAGAGATTGAAAAAAAATTAATAGAGGCGGCTTATTTCTTCCCTTAACGTGCCAATCAGAATGAACTTATAACTTTGAGGAGAATGACCTGCATAACCATATTTGAGAGAATACTGATCAATGAGGGAAAATGTAAAAATCCTTTTTTTTTATTGCCTTTTTAAATTCAAATGAAAACAAATAATCGTTTGTTTGGAGAGGTATCTTTTAAAAACATCTATGGGGTGGGTTTTTCAGCGAGTTTCGGCAAAAGGTCTAAATAGAAATTATTTACCTAAACAGCAAAATTCATATATTTTAGCCCAATAGCATTTAATGCAAAGAAAACTCGCCGATTGAGTTTCCAGTCAACTGCAAAGAAAAATGCAATGCAGTTTCTTCAGCCTTCGTATATATTTAAAATGTAAACACAGCCAGGAGTAGGTTATCGTTGCTAAGTTATGGCATAGCCAACGAAAAAAGCAGTTACAATTCTTTTTAAGGCTTCTGCACTTTAAAATTATGGACGTTACTTTTTTTAGTCTCAGATTGATGAATCTCTAAAAATATACTTAAAAACACGCCCAGAGAAAGTTTCGAATTTCCTAGTCTTTTAGGACTAAAATTCCCCGAATAGTTGCTGTATGAGATGATAAAATATATTTTGGAAAAAAGTTTTGGTTGCAGCCATGATAAAAAGTAATGCCAAAAAGATCAAGATAATCATAATTCTTCTTATTGTTATTCTAATGTCTTCGGTAATCTCAAAGTAAATCTATAGGTGGACTTGATAATGAACATAACATGTAAAAACTTAATTACTTTATTTAATATTCATACCGTACAAATGGAACATTTTTCCTGTATAAGATTTTAAAATCTATACTTGACAATGATCATGATTTTTGGCACTGAACTTTACCGAGTAATTCTTCATAGTTGGGAGAAAGGGATGATATTTCTGTTTGTAAACAATCATCAAGATGCTCATCGATAAGACGAGATCTTTATTTTCATTTTATAATATTCATAGTCGAAAACAATGATTCTCAAAAGAGATTTCATCTTGTACAATGTCCATTTTACGAAAGCTTTCTCTAACGACCATGCTCCAAAGCTTTCGTCAGTTACAAATGATCTCAGCACAATGTCATTCTGCAATTTCTAATTCTCTACATCGAGATATTCTATTTTTTCTTGAATGAGTCTTTCAATGACTGTGGCTATAGCTGTTGTATTTACTTGGCAATTAAGAGAATTTAATAAAAATCGTTGGCTTCATGATAGTAAAGCATTGAAATCCTTTTTCGAACTGATTCTGAAGCAATTTAAAATGGATTACAAAAGGTGGCAGCTTCAAGTCACAGTCCTCCATCATTTTCTGCATAATTGGGGAAAGTGAGAAATACTCAATCTTCAGGTTAGAAATACATAAAACGAGTTTTTCTATAAATGAATATATGGAGTCCATCATTCTCGCTAAAATTTTGTCTTTTCCCTGACGCTCATATTTTAAAGAACTTAATTTTTCTGTGATGTCAGTGAAAAAAAACCCCAAATCTACGAACCAGAAAGAGTTGATCAGAGTTTTAATTTCTGGATTGGAGGAAATTTTTTACCTCTTCCATTATGCTCACAAATCTTGTCATAACTTTGATTCCACTGAGCCACCCGACACGTCAAATAATGTCAGAATGTTTATTTTCAGTATTTTGTAGTAAAGCATTGAAAATACCGTTTTACAAAGGCGCTGCTCTACAGAAGTTTATCATTTTGATTACTGTATCCATTATGTGTACAAACAGAAACACTTTAGCGGACAGATATTCTTGGTGAATAATGCAATGGTACAGTAAAATGTTTCGAAAGGATTCATCTTTTTTGCGGAGGGCAATAGATTTTTTGTTTTGACCAACCATTGCAGGTACCCCAGCCGTCGATACATTTTACAACGTAAGCATCAGAGAATATGTTCGTCTTTTTTGCTTTCTTTCCATCGTATTGTTTGGCTTCAAAGTCAGATTTTAATCTTGCCACCTTGCCATAACTTAGAAAATGGAATAGGGGGTACAGTAGGAAAAGTCGTACGCCCAAAGATATGTAATAGTAACATTAGAAGAAATGAAATATCTATAGTAATACTGCATTAAATGAATAAATGAAACCTTGTTGATGCACAGAGATTACTGCTGTTGTGTGTGTTACTGCGTTGAAATGTACGTTGGTAAGTGCTTGGAAATGAATACTCATGACTTCAAAAATTGATTTATATTGTAAATACATCTGAAAACAAATTCTTTTAAATGTGACTGTTTCTGATTGAGTTTGTCCAACTCGATTTTCCTAATAAATTTACTCAAAGAAGTGGACTTATTTCGGAACAAGTTGACCCTGAGGCTACAGTGTCCCTTTTACTTCAAGTCCGTCCATATTGATGTACATTTGGCACATAGAAAAACATATATCTTAATTTTTCAGTAATGTTTATACACATACTCGTTGTGCATAACAAACCTACCATATATATATATATATATATATATATATATATATATATATATATATATATATATATATATTAGCTCAGTGTGTGTGTATGCAATTGAAAGAGGGAGAGAGATATTATTCAAAAATAGTATCGGTGATTTTAATACGTATTCATGCATATATATATATATATATATATATATATATATATACATACATACATATACATACATATATACATACATATATATATATATATATATATATATATATATATATATATATACACATATATATGCGCGTGTGTGTGTGTGTTTATATATATTTCAAGAAATGCATATATGTGATCCGATAGAATGATTATAAATTGCGTTATATTATATGGAAACTTATTTGAAATGATCTTGTATCCTCATACATCTGAAACAACGTAAATAAAAAATAAAGAAGACAAAGAGGCTGCTAAAGGAATCAAACCTACCACCGATGGGGTGGCCGCTTTAACGTAGCGATGCTCTTACCATTGAGTGCATTTCTTCATACATAACTGATGTGTTGAAGGAAGCGGATAGATCCAGAAAAAACGAGATGAGAATTCGGATTGAAAGCAGTTATTTGGCCATTGCATTTCCGGCAGCTGCTTAGCTCAATGGCAAGACCATCGCTACAGTGATGTGACGAACCTCTCGGTGGCAGGTTCGATTCCTGCTGCAATCCCAGTTTCTTTAATTGCTTAAAATATTTATGTTGTCTACTGAGAGTGATATATTAACCGTATAACGACAGGAGATCATCTCAAATAAGTGTTTATATATATATATATATATATATATATATATATATATATATATGCAAAAATCCGGCAGGTATTGAGCAAGTTTCAATACTCTTATACGCAGCAACAACCTCGGTGGCTTGTGTTTGTGTCCACTTAGTTCACATTTTGTTTTGAAATCATTAAATTCATAACCTGACAAGATTATAGCTCAATTTTGATCAGAAACTTGCACTGTATCCGTAGGATTCGTGGATAAACGTGTGGTTGAGTGCTTTGGCAAGGAAGAATAACATGTTGTGTAAGATAAATACTCCTTCCACCATTCGGCTGAAGACTTATTGATGTACCTACATACAAATTAAGGAAAAAGAGTGGATTTTCTAGTGTTATTCAAGATAATCACCGAAAACACCATGGTCATAGGTTCAGGTTGAATTGATGCATTTCTCTTTGTGTATTTATATAGATACAAAAATGTCCATAAACAAACATACGTCGTTCTCTAGGATCTTTCTTTTAATATATACAACACAAATATCTCAGAAATTTGTACATGTACTCATCTTTTATACGAACTTGAGTAATCTTTTACTTTTGAAGTGGCACAGGGAAATCAAACCAAATAATAGGTCTTTTTTCGGATTAAACACGCATGCGATTTATTTTAGTTTTGCTGTGGAGAAATCATTTTATTAAAAAAAAAAGTATTTAAAAAAAAAGTATGTCCAACCTACGCCCGTGGAAAAAATAAATAGAAGCACAGCATTTCAACTATGAATCAAAAATGTATCGAATCATCGATTTTTTATTAAAAACCACGGACCAAATATTCGCAATGCCTCAGATAGCTTTTATTTCGTTTGCACAAACAAGTAAAAAATATTCGTGATGTGAATATCAAATTTAGAGGAACAGAACAATATAAAGGAACAAAAGCGATGCGGGTGACAAACGTAGCCTTTTTCTTATTTTTTTTTCCTCCAAATTTATTTTTTTGTTGTTCTTCATAATTATTTTTGGTTAACCCTTTCAATTACAATGTTTTTCACCGATATTTCTTCTTTTCTTTCTGTCTTTTTCGTTCTTTCATCTCCTTTCTCCCCTTCGTTCGTTCTTTCATTCTTTCTTATACTGATATTACGAACCTTTCTATTTTTCTTCTCAACTCCTTTTCATTCACATTTCTTTTTTTCTCCTTCGTAATTTTCTTCTTTCTTCATTTTTTCTTCCTTTTTATTTATCTTTTCTCTCTTTGTCGCTATCTTTCAACCGTTGTTGTTGGCACTTCCCTCCACTGTAAAGTTCATTCCATCTCTAGCTATTTTATATCGTCTACCCACTTTCATTCACTGTACCCCCAGCCAGCCCCCTCTTTGCCCTTTTTTTCAATTCTCTTTGTTATTACAAAATCAAACCATTTTACATTTTTTTCATTCAAATTTCCACATTCCTTCATCTTTTTCTTTATTTTTCTTTGCATTCTTCAATTTTCTTTTATGATTTTTACTTTTGTTGTATTAAGTTTTTCACCTTTATTTCCTTCCTGTCTACCTACCCAATCCTATGTACGTCATCTTTTGCATCTGATGTTATTGTGGTGTTGGGACTTTCAATTCGTGCTTGACAAAAAAATCCCACAAAGCAAAAAACAAAAAACAACATTCATGATAGTTTTACCGACGAAGGTCAGTTTTGCTTTTCACAAAAGAATTTGAATCGTTTTTCTTTTTTGATTCAGTTATTATTTTCTATTTGTTCCGTTCTTCTTTGTTAGTATGAACCTCCATCATACATATTTATTTCCACGATATCTTGTTCAACGCTTCAATTGTTGCTTAGTTTGTCTTATTATTTTCTCACATCCCTCCCACCCCTGTATACACTAGTTCCATTCTCCAATTCCATTCCTTCCTTCTTTCTCTCTTTCTTTCTTTCTCTCTTTCTTTCTTTCTTTCTTTCTTTCTTTCTTCCTTTCTTTCTTTCTCTCATTCCATTCATTCAAGAATTTTCTCTTTGTATTTCAACTCCATTCTTTCAACTGTTCATTCCAGCGTTTTCAATTTTCAAATATTTTTTCGGGATCTCTTTTCACTTTAATTCTCATTCCTTACTCTATTCCTTCATTCATTCTATTCTTTCAATCTTCGTTAAAAAAAATCCTTTCCGTTTTCATTTTATTTCTTTTTCATTAAAAATTTTTTTCTCTCTTTCTTCTTCCTTTTCTTTCCTTCTCTGAATCCTTCCTTTCCTTCTCGTCTTTTCTCCCTTCCTTCCTTCCTTCAACCCTTTGTCACCCTTCTTTCCCTGCTTCAAGCTTCCTTCCAGCCTTCCTTCCTTTTTCCCCTCTTTCCATCCATTTTCTTCCCTCCTTCCTTCCTTTTTCCCCTCTTTCCATCCATTTTCTTCCCTCCTTCCTTTCTTCTTTCCTTCATTCCTTCCCTCCCTCCCTCCTTCCTTCCTTCCTTCCTTCCTTCCTTCCTTCCTTCCTTCCTTCCTTCCTTCCTTCCTTCTTTCCTATCCCCTCCTTCCTTCTAATTACCTTTTCTGTCTTCAACTTCCCAGTTATTCCCCTTTCCTCCTTTTCTTTTAGTTCTTGTCTTGAATTTCTCATTCTTCATTGTCGCCCTCCCCATTCCCAACGCTCGTCTCATCGTTTTTTGCTGTCCTTAAAGAAGCGGCAAATCAATTAATTTAAAATAAAATTAATTCGTTTTTAGCTCCGTTAAATGAAAAAATATTTACAAGACATGCGTAATAAAGGTACATCATAAAAAGTGTCGGCCTTACTGTAGCAAAAACCAGTTGAAACAGTCAATCATCGTATCAAAATATATTAATAACAAAAACACACTCACATACACACGCACATACATACATACATACATACAAACATATATATATATATATATATATATATATATATATATATATATATATATATATATATATATATATATATATATATATATGTATGTGTGTGTGTGTGTGTGTGTCTGTGTATATATATGTGTGTCTGTGTGTATGTGTATAGCGTCACTCTTACGATTCGGCTGAACAGCCAGGCGGAAAGGTGAAGGCCCAAATCACTGTTTTATCCCTACGTTCGTATCTTGCTCGTTCACTCTCCATATCTTTAATATCGTTTCTAAACGTGGACAATTATATTATCGAGAAATAGGTATATTATCCAACGGAACAATTATAAATTCGCTATATTATCTGAAATTCTATTAAACGGGGAATATGTCACTCAACTCAGATAGTGTAAATAGAATAAACAATAAAAGAAAATAGGTCTATTGTAAGATTGTGGAACTAGCGATTTCCTGAAATCACTTTTGTGTGACCTATGAACATTTCAGTAATTCCTTAATTCACAAGCAGTTTAGTAATGGTTAACAAGCTAGTGACGTTGTCCATAACTTCTGTAATGAGTTCGACCCTCACTATGTGTCTACTGTGGCCTTGTGTTAAACTAAGATGTGCTGTTGAGCATAAACCCAGTAGATACTGAGGCTGAATAAACTTGATATTTACTAAGTTTAAGATTAGGAATGGATGT
>OY735205.1:44420761-44435761 GCA_963457665.1 Thysanoteuthis rhombus | reverse complement strand
TGGAGACATTGATCTATCTATCTGTCTATGTATCTACGAATAGATCAAAATATTATAATAACTCTCTGATTTAAACGCTAACAGCCACCAACGGAAATGCTATGTCTGGCGTAAACCCAACACTTCACACCCAACCGAGAACACCATTCCCAGCATGATGCATAGTGGTGGAAGCATCATGCTGTGGGATGCTTTTCATCGGTAAGGTTGGAAAATTGCTAAGACTTGAAAGGCGGATGGGTGCCACTTATACTCGTAGAATTCTTGCGGTAAATTGTTTCAGTCTTCCGGGAATTTTAGACTAGGGCGAAGGTTCACCTCGCAGCAGGACAATGACCCAAAGCATACTGCTGAAGCCACACTCCAGTTGTTTAAGAGCTGTCTGTGAATCGTTTAGTCAAAGCTCAGATCTCAATCCAATCGAGAAGCTGTGGAACGACTAAAATATTTCTGTACACCAGCGGGACCAATCCAATTTGAAGGAGCTGGAGGAGTTTTGCCTTCAAGAATGGGCATAACTCCCAATTGCTAGATGTGCCAATCTTATAGTGACCTATCAAAACAAACTTGTTGCAGTATTTGCTGTTCAAGGTGTATCTACTAAGTATTGATTTTAATCAAGGTGAACCAAGCTGGAGTTTTGATTTGTTGTCTTATTTCTTGTTTGTTTCTCTATAAAAATAGTTTGCATCTTCAAAGTGGTTGACAAGTGTGTATCAAATGATACAGACCCGTATAAAATACACTTTAATACCCGGTTGTAAGGCAACAAAATAGGAAAAACGTGAACAAGAAGTGGACGCTTTCGTAAGGCATTTAAGATATAAAAAGTTACTATCATTGAAACTAAACACTCTTAATGCTATCTAACAACAAAAACTGATAGATATTTTTATCCAACGCAATACAACTTAGACCACTGCCCATTAGGATCAATAGAACTCTGCTTATTGGACGTTCAAAATTTGACTGAATAATGGAAACTTCGGTTTTAAAATGTGAATGTCCGTTGCCTTTGACGTAACTTGGGCGCTAATTAGTGAAATATTGATGCAATCTTCAGATATCGTCAAGCCATAAGTTATATATATTTGGATTTAAAACTTGTACTTAACCTTTAAAATCATGCTGTCTCGTCTCGTATGTTCGAAGGACATCAATAAATCTGTAGCCTAATGATGAAAGGGTATTTATTTTACCCCCAAAATATTTATTTTCGAACATGTTCTCTTTCATGCGCTTGAGTCAGCGCTTCTCCATTCATCACATCGATCGAACATTATATTATGAAAATCAAAATTCAGCCTTTAACACCTTGTCACTCAGTGGGACTATTGATACACCCTGTGTATTTTAGGCTGCAGAAAGCAAATACAGAGATATCTACGTACACCTCGCATGTTTATTTATATTGATTGGAATCTGTAAAAGGTTTTTTTATATACATATATACTCTCTCTGATATGTCTGTCTGTCTGTGTCTCACACACATATGGTTATTTATTGTATAGACTGAAATATTCATAATAAATGCCATAGCCGTCCGTGTATTTGTATTTTTTTGTTTGTGTTTTTACATGTTAGTATTTCAGGAATCCTTGTTAATCATAAACACACTCACAAAATACACACAGACACACACGTATGTATATGAAAATAAATTGCGTTGTATTGTTTTGAAACTTTTATTTGAAACGAGTTAAGGCGGTTATTTCGGCCTTTGTATCATTAGCGGCTGTTTAGCTCAATGGTAAGAGCAACACTACGTTGATGCAGCCACCATATCGGTTGCAGGTTCGATTTCTGATGTTGTACTATTTTCTTTTATTGTTTATTCTATTTACGTTGTCGAGGCCAAGTGATACATTAACATAGTAATAAGGGGATATTTCAAATAAGAGTTTCTACATAACATAACACAATTTATGATCATTCTGTCGGATCATATATCTATTTCTTAATAGCACACACAAACACACATATATATGTATATATATTGGCTGTCGTGCGAAAGTTTCACTCAGAAAACTGATTTTCAACTTTATATATATATATATATATATATATATATATATATATATATATATATATATATGTGTGTGTGTGTGTGTGTGTGTGTGTGTATGTGTGTGTGTGTATGTGAGAGAGAGAGAGAGAGAGAGGGAGGGCGAGATTATCTGTTTGAATGCATGTATGCACGCTCATGAGTTCATAGACGAGGGATAAGAAGAGAGAGAATCTGTGAGATTGTTAGTGATAGAAATAGTCTGCATTCGACAGATCTAGATGCACAGAAGTAGATTGATAAGGGGAGACTGAAATGGCTGTTTTTCGAACGTATCTTCCAATGTATACTTCTGAATAATTCAGTAATCCTAGGTAAATTACATTTATGGGATAGATTGATATAAGACTTTAGGCAGACAGACGGGTACATACAGGTAGACGTGAGATTGATGGATACATACGAGCGGACCGAGTGAGATATGATCAGACTCGAACAGTCTAGTATTTAGAGGCCGAAACAAATAGATTGATAGAAAGATAGATATGAAAAGACATCCGAGCGGGTAGATAAGTACAAACGGACTATGTAATGCAGTTAAAACTAGTTTACCCTTGCTGTAAAAAGATGACGGATATAAATCAGTAATTCTATTGTACTTATAAAATATGAAAACATTATGTTACTCTTGTTTATGTGCAACTCTTTCTGAATATCAAACTGAACTGAAGGTAGAATTGAGTAAAGATGCAATTTATCAAGTTCAATGTAACATAAAATCCTCTTTCTACAGAGCTACATCACCAGTCGTAAGTAATAAATCAACAGATGGAAAAAACAGGGAGGCGGTGTTGGTTGAACAGAGAAGTTAGACACACACACACACACACACACACACACACATATATATATATATATATATATATATATATATATATATATATATATATATACTTTACGCCTCAAGAACATTAGCAAGGCGCTAACGAATGCATTATATTAGCCATGACTTACGGTTGGAAATGAACAAAAAAAAACTGAAGACCAACTTAGAATAATTCAGGGAGCCACGGAAAGAGTAATGCTAGAGATGATTCCAAGAGATAGAAACACATCAACTTGGATTAGAGGGAAGACTAGAGCGAAAGATATTTTGAAAATAATTAGGCAACCAGAATGGAGATGGACTGGCACTTAGCAATAACAGATGCCAAAAGATGGAACAAAAGACTACCTGATTGAACATTAATCGCAGTAGGAAAAGACAAAACACAAGATGAAGTGATGCGCTAGAAAGACGTAGCAGAGGTTAGCACAATCGTGATCATCATGGAAGGAGACGCAAAAAGGCTTTTTTCCAACAGTGTATACACAATGGATGATATATATATATATATATATATATATATATATATATATATATATATATATATATATATGAAAAGGTTAAGTCAAAGTGAAAAGAGATAGATAGAGAAACTGAGGGATTTGGCGGAAGGTGAGTACCATTGAATGAATAGAGAGAGCTCTAACCTCTGTGACAATGAGGGGCGAACGATTTACCATTAGTTAAGTTCACCAGTAAAAAGGACGCATTTGAGAGGCGGCGCACGAATACATCGGCTCAGTGCAATGGAAATGCAGCTGGATGTGGCTAGTCAACCGTGCAACGCCGCGCGCTTTTGGAGTGCCATCCGCAGAACGCCGCTGTCAGTTTGCATCACTCAAAAAGAGTGCGTCGTGACACCGGAGTTTGTCGGTCGTTGTGACACCTGACACGGGATTTAAGTGACAGGACAGGGTGAATGCCTGGCCCTGTTTAATGTGGTTGCCACCATCGCTGGAAACTATGAATAAAAATTGTGAATATGATGTTTTTGCTCGAGGCGGTAATAATCGAAAATCGATGGTTTGGCGAACGACTGCTGATGTAAGATTGATATCAGGAGAAAAAGAAAAAAATAATGTTCGGATGAAACAGGGGGGTTGGGACAAGAAGAGTTCGGTTGAGAAGAAGAGGGGGAAATTGCAAGATGAATGGAAAAAATGATTTAGAGCGAAAGAAAAAAATGGCCCGGGAAAAATGACGAAAATAAAGAGAATAAATGAATGAAAGAAAGAAAAAAGACCAACACTTAAGAAGAAGAAGAGAAAAAATGTAGAAAAAAAAAAAGAATTGAAGTAAATGAATGAATTAGATATATATGGAAAGGAAAGAGTGATGAAATACAAAGAAATAAATCAATAAATGAAAATGAGGATGAATGACACACGTTTGTAAATACAGAATGAGAAGAAGAAATGAACGAAGGAAAAGAAAAAAGTAAAGGAAAAAAAGGACAGAAAAGTAATTTAATGAATGAGTAAATAAATAAAAAAGAAATAATAAATAAAGAATGAGCGAAGAAAGAACAAAAGACAATGAATGGGTGGACAAAAAATGAAGGAGAAAAAAGACTGAAAAATAGAGGATGGGTAACAATGAGAGCAACAGAGAGAAAGAAAGAGCGAGAGAAAGTGATTGATAGAAGAAAGAGAGGAACAGACGAAAAGAGTGAAATGTAAAACAATAGAATTAATAGAACACAAGAAGAATGTAAAGGAAGAGAAGAAAAGAGAAAGTGATTAAAGACAATTCAGAGACACTGACTTTGAAGTTGAATATGGTTTAAATGTTAACATACGAGCATTGTCAATATTTTTGGAGATTAGCGCTCTCCAAATACCTCATTATTTCATACATACACATATGTATGTATGTATGTATGTATCTATCTATCTATCTATCTGTCAATCTATCTATCCATCCATCCATCCATCTATCCATCCATCTATCTATCCATCTATCTATCTATATATGTAATTTTTTTTACGCCATTTCCAATCTTAATGCTGTATCGTTCTGATGTCTAATTACTGCAGTGCTATTTTCGTATACATTCTCAATTACCTTTATATAATTCTCATTTATTCCTTGTTCTTGCATTGTTAAGACTGTCGCTCTATCGAAACAATAGCTGGTCCATAGTCTTCGTAAGTCAAACAAAGTGCTTTCATATATATATATATATATATATATATATATATATATATATATATATATATATATATATGTATACATATATGTATACATATATATATATATATATATGTATATATATATATACATATATATACATATATATATATATATATATATATATATATATATATATATATATATATATAGTATATATATATATATATATGTATATATATATATACATATATATACATATATATATATATATATATAGTTCCTGTCATAAAAATTTGAACGAATAGGAATTTTGTTTGGATGGTTTGATTCTAAGTGTTAAAAATATAAACTTTATGCTATCATAACAAAATCCTGAGCATATTTTGGAGATATAAGTTAAGTAACTAATCCGTATTAATATAACGTGCACACATTTATATAACCCAAATGACTATTTTATATCCGTATAACAAGTACATACCATGACGTTCTTGATTATTTGAATAAACAAAAACTATGTTTCTTCTTATGACTGCATTGTTTCCATATATGTATTGGTCTGTTTTAGGGCTGGCATTTCATCCAAATAAATGGGTTTTTTTTCATTCTTCTTGATTGATTTTTAACAAAATGTAAGCAGGATAGAAAAACAACAAAGTTTTTCCCTGATACATAAATTTAGACTCACAAAACATACTTAAATCCATGTCTTGTCATGCTGACTACGATAAATAATACAATAAATATAAAATAATAGTTCAAGCTGATTGCAATCAAATCAAAGACATAGTCAACGTTACTCAACGCGAGAGAAAGCCAATATACTCAAAATATCACAAAAAGGCGTTTAAAATCAATGGTGATAACTTGTTTATGTGAATCGCTTTGAAGTGCTTCCTCGTAAGGTGAGGGAAAAAAAAGAAAAACAAACTATCGGACTGTACTTCTGAGTGAGGTTTACGTCTTGAACGTAACGGAAATGTTCCGGAAAAATGGAATTCAAGTGATCACAGAACAAGGAAAATCAACCATCACTAAATGTACCAAAAGCCGATCTTAGGAGAGATTGGAAAGACGTTTTCTGCTATGACTGAGATCCTTCCCAAGAAGCAAACGGTTGATCAGAACAAACTCGGTTTCCAGTTAGACAAATTGAAGGCGGCAATCGATGGAAATGTCGGACATAAGTTAAGGGAAAAAGCATAATATTCAATTGGGATAACGCTAGGCCTCACGTTCCTCTGCTGAAAAGGCTAAAGCAGTAACAGCTTTACTGGGAAATTTTGACTTATCTGCCGTATTTACGAGATATTTCATCGTTGGATAACCGTTTCTTCCGGTCTTTACAGAATTCGCGTAATGAAAGCACTTGCAGTCCCCAGAAGACTGCGAAAGGTACTCGGAGCAGATCTTTGCACAGAAAGATAGAATGTTCTTTCGGGACGGAATTATGCAATTAGCCGAAGATGACGGAAGATACTGGAACAAAACAGTTCATTAAAATCATTGTCAAAAATAGAATAGAAACATGTGTCAATATAGACATGTGCAGTTTGCTGTGGGCATTCTAAACGAGTTTCCCCAAGAAAGAAACAGAAATAAAGACATCATCAAAAAGGCAAAATAAATATATTCAAGGGAGAAGTCATCTTAAGTCTCTTGTTCGTTATTGTCAATACTAATTATGAATGATTTTCATCGTTTGTTTAAGATTTGCTCTTACGCATCCCCGAGCGACCACTTAGTATTCTACAGGGAAGAATGTTCTTTAAACTGACTAATTACAATTCAGTAATATTGGATTCAGTTGTCATTGACGACGCAACAGTCATTGGATTTTCTTTCTTTCTCTGCTGCTCTCTATGTAAGATTTCTTCCTTTCTTTCTCTCTCTCTCTCTCTCTTTCTATCTTTCTGTCTTTCTTTCTCTTTTTGTTGCTTTCTATGCAATATATTTCTTATTCTCTTCCTTTCTATCTTCATTACCCTGTTTCTTTCTTTGTTAATGTCTATGTAACATTTCTTTCTCTCTCTTTTCCTTTTTCTTTCTTTGTTGCCTCCCCTGTAATATGTTTCTATCTCACTTTCTTGCCCTCCATGTAATAGTTTGTCTCTCTTTCTTTCTCTCACGTTCTTTTTTTCTCTCTTTATTATCTTCTGTACAATATTTTTTCCTTCTTTCTCTCTTTGCTATCTTCTGTGTGAGATTTTTTCCTTCTTTCTCTCTTTATTTTTTGTTTTCTCTGTAACATTTTTTTCTTCCTTTATCCCATTCTCTTTTTCTTTATTTCTCTCTTTCTTTCTTTGTTGCCTAAATGAAACATTTTCTATTTCTTTCTTCCTTTCTTTGTTGCCTTCTATGTAACATTTCTTTCTTTTCTCTTTTTACTCTTTAAAAAAAAAATCCTTTATTTGACCCCTCTTTTTCACTCTCTCCCTTTTTCACCTCTTTCCATCTGCCCTTCCGTTCATTCATTCACTCTTTCTTTCTTTCATTTGTTTTTGCTCTTTACCTTAGGACTTCTTCATTATATATTTCTTATTGTTACCGTGGCCGCTTTCTCTTTATTCTCTTTATCATTTCTTTACCCTTTCTTTCCATTCTCCAAATTTATCTTTATTACCTTTTTGTCTCTTTTTTTCCTTTTTTTTAAAAAAATTTCTTTCTTTACTTTATCAACACTACCTTTTTTTCATTCACGGCTTCTTTTCCTGTTCTTTCCCCACTTACAAACCAATGAATACATCCATGTGTACACATCTATTTTGGTTACTATCCTCTTTTTATTTGATTACTGTATATTTACATATGAGTTTACATTCACACGGTACAAATGAATAATTATTCGAATTCATGTTCTTATATTATATGCGAATAAAAATATACGTGACGATGTTTCTCAAATTTTGCTTAAAAGAAATTAGAAATTTCTTTTAACGAAGTATAAGAAATAAATTTTCACTTTTTCCCTAAAATACATTTTCTACAAAACTTGCATCGTTTTCAAAACTGGATTTCTTTGATGAAAAAAAATATGTCAGCAATTGGAAATGGCGGAAAACGTGGCATTTGTCCCCCCACACATACACTGGACCAGGCCTTCTCACTAAAGGCGATGGGGACTGAAGTTGGAACATTATAGTCTATAAAAGATAATGGTGCAGTACAATTGTTTTAAGTAAACCAAAACATTATGCCATATAAAAAGACTTATCATTTGCTGCTGTTTGCTTCATCGTGTGACCCCAGAGGTTGTTCATGCATCCCTTTCAATTGCCCGGTACCCCATCAGACATCTGAATTATACAGTGGGTCGTACTTGCTTACTCTACAGATGGCGGCGAGTGCAGCAACTTCTCAACGGGTGGTGCGCCTATTGTATAACAGGGTTGCCACTAAGATATGTGTCGGAATATACCCCTGCACGCTTGGAAGTATAAGATCATATCCCCACCTCCCTTGGAAAAGTGGCAGCAGACATCCATGCATCTTTGTTTCGGCAGAAATACATTACTTCGTCCCCCTTGTCAGAAATGACGGGAGAAATAAACCTAAAAGTAAAAACAAACTAATTCCGATAAAAGGACTGAAATATAGATCAAAAGCTACAAATTCTAGAAGGGGTCTATCGGGGTACTGATGCTTATTTTCAAGTCTAAGGACAAAACTGTACGGCCAGGAGCGCTGGAACACCAAAATACATAAACGTACCCTCAAACAAACACACACATATACGGAAAAAATAGAAATCTTCGCCACTCTTTGTGGCTCCCGTTCTTTAAAACCCTTTGCCACCTTTGCTGGCTACAGATGTACAATATAAACAAACTTCCAGAAGAAATAGAGGGAAAATAAAACTTCACGGGAAAATTCTCATTGATAGGTTTGATATAACAAAAATATTTTTTCTTTAAAAATGACTTTTAAAAAAAAGTAATTTTAATTAGTACTTACATTATGTATATCTCTACAATATTGATCTATCTATCCTACTTGTTGGTTGAGATAGATGCAAGTTTGACTCCCATATATATGTTGATGGTATTTGAACCCCGTTGAAAGCTAGGGACAAGACGGGCGAGCGCTTCTCATTTGGAAAACAGACGCAAAACAATCCCCCTTCGGTATCTAGCTACGTGGTACATTGCTTTCTCTTTATCACACACACGGAAACACACGCAGAGCCTTTTTCGCCTGCTCGCGCGTGCAAACACACATTTCCCCTCTTATCTCTCAACACCTCATCCCACATGCACGTGCGCGCGCACGCGCACATGGTTGGAATCCTCACAGTTTCGACTTAAGAATTAGTATTAAAGTTTACGTAAGGACAGTACATCGAATGCTGATATTGAACTCATATATAAGATCCTCCCCAAGACAATTGAAACTGGAAGATTAATCTAGTTTCGAGCAATATCTCACTATTAACAACTATAACGTAATCTTTAAGTGTTAGATTGAAAGAATGTCCTGATGTTAGGATAAATGGATACCACGTGAAATAAAAGACCGAACAGCATTAAAACATTTTCCCTTTCAGTACATCCCTCATCTCGATTTTATGTCTTCCTACATTTTGGCGCATACGTTCCACACTAAAATTGTCACAAATCGAGTCGAGTAAATATATTTTGAGACAAACTGATAAATTCAGGTGGAACAAATTGTAGTAATTAGTTGCTCTGTAACATTTTTTCAGTGTTAGGTTTTTCTCAGAGTTAGATTGGATCCGATGACCTTTAGATGTCGTTTTGCGTGTGTTATTTTCATTTCCACATCTCATGTTAATGGAGTCAGTGAAAACTTTCGATTGATACGGAAAAACGGGTCAATTTTCCCTAAAAGACTAACGCTAGGAATAAACATAGGGCCATCTATCTAATGATAATAACACCAGTTTAGTTCGAAAAAATATCAATAGAGAAGATTATGTGTTCGCCACTATTGTGCCAAGTTATTTGTTCATTTTGCTCCCATTTAATCGAAGCAATGACTACTTTGAAAAATGTATCAATTGTGATATTGGACAAAAAGTAATATTGTTGCAAAAGGGATCGAATCACAAACAACTCTTACCATGATTAATATGGTCAAGTAGAATCATTAACTTAGCAAGGTTCCGAAAATTTGGTCTTTTAAAACTTGAAAAAAAATCATTTTCTGAGAAAGATGATTAAGTGATTGGAAATGTTTAGGCGTGCATATAAGTATGAATGATACCCATACTAGAAACAATGCAGATAACATATACAGCAGGTATTAAGAGTCTCCCCGTTTGGTTTGAAAGAAACCCATATCTCTTGCTTAAATAATGAATGCTTGTCTAGGAATTGCACATCGAAAAACTGATTGACTAAAACTCTGGGATGTAATATTTTCATTATTACGCATATTTTTCATAGCTGTGTTTTTTCATAGCATGACTATATAAAGTAATTACATTGCCAAAATGAAGTTGTCATATAAGACAAATGTGACGAAAGGTTGTGTACAACATCCGACCTAGTTGTCATACATGGGAGCAGTTAGCTGTCTGCAAAGGAATTGGCTTGAAGATCATCGAAGACGGGGGAGCCAAAGTAGGCATAGAAAACCAAGTATGAAGAGACAATGGGTGCGTCACTTTACCTAGAATGAGACCAAAATACGATACAATAAACGACGCAGGAAAGGGCGTAAGATGAAAGTACGGCACAAAACGAATAAGCAAATGTATCTGTCAACTGAGCCAAATCTATGATGAAAATATGTTTTTTTCAGTCTTGTTGGAAAGCATCCAGGTGATCACGTGACTTAAACATTAAGTTCTGCGAACTTGTTCAGCTCCGATGTTCTCGAATAGATAAGAAAGAAAAGTACTGACCGACTTCTAAATCGACCGAATTCAACACACAACTGGGTGAGACCGGAGCCAGGAAGATGATAGTTGCGAAAAATTCCGGTGGAATTACACAATCTGATTAAAGTACAAACGTTCTTACTAGATGAGCCAAAACATACTTGCTGGCGTAAGAAAGAAGTGACAACCATGCATACAAGTATTAGAAGAGATATAAGAATAAAGAGATGGTTGGGGAGGAGTGCAGAGGCAAGCCGTGTTAGGAGTTCCCGTGAAGGATGAAGCGAGCACCTACGAACGTTTTCTGATTGAGTTTAAATTTGTTGGCAGAGCTGGATTTTCGCGCCAGATTCTGTCGAAATGCTGAAATGTAGAATAAACGCGAGTCTTGCTTACAAGTAGACGCGTGTCAACAGAAACAGTTAGAATGAGCGATTGGCGACGAATGAGCATTGCAATGAATGTCGTTGCCGCCAGGGCGGAAAGTCAGCAAACGAGCAGCCAGGTAGAGATAAAGGAAACGAAGAGGGTGGTAAGTGGCAATGAAAGGGGGGAGAGGAGAAAGAGGACACGGACGTGAAAGGAAAGGAAAATAATGAAATGGCTGGGGAGTAATAAAAAAAAGTAAGTTTGATGAGTAGAAGAAAATGCAACAACTGAGAAGTGAAGAGTTCAGTGACACAAAGAATATAATAAGCTTAACGTTGTTCAATGAAAAGAGCTTGCAGTCGATGGGGTAATAAGAAAGGTAAGAAGATTTGGTCATCCCCCTGGTGCTGTTGCCCCTTGGTGCTGTTGCCTCCGAGTGCAGGTATAAAGAGCGGAACATTTTCTGTGGCTTAAAATGCCTGTTAACTCAACGAAATGGTGCAACCGCCCCGGGCGCCGTTTTTGCCCTCAGGGACTGAAAACACTTACTATGCCAATGGCACCCAGCAAGGAATTGCCCAACGACCATCTGTAGAAGTGTCAAAAGAAAGATGAGTTAGCATCCAGTGAGGATTGAACCATCGAAGGTCGTTATATCATCAACCGCTACACTAGAAATAGTGCTCAGACACATATGTGTATATGTGTACCTTCTTTTATGCATATGCGTGTGAGCATCCGTGTGTACTAAGTGAGATGTGAGTAATTGACAAACAAAAATATCCAGATGCCTTTATGCAAACATCTGAGATAGGCAGACAGAGCAGATCAGCCAGAGATAGATAAAAAGCTAGATAATTAGATTGTGATAATAACATAGACTGAAAGAGATAATAAACAGAGTGAGATGAATATCTACACAGATATATATGGAACTCCCTATCAACGATTTCTGATATCAACTTGCTGACCACTTGATCAGGATTGGTTCTCAATGATGATCAAGTACGAATTTGATTATCAGTCAATAGTCTGTCAGATAATACATTACGTATTTTATAATTGTTACAAGTATAATTGATTTTTACAAGTCTAAGTAGGAAGATTGTTTAGTGAAAATTTTTTTTTGTGTCAGCTTGAAGAAAAATCCTTCAGAATTCTGATTCTTCCTTCCCTCAAAATCATTATCGATTTGATGACAGAATAAGAATCGGTTGAAGCCATTATGAAATCAGGAATTAACTCAAAGAAAAAGTAAAATTCTGCTCGAAATATTCGATGATCTTTCGATCATGTTATCACTGATTTGCATCAAGAACTTACGGCAAAAATAAGTATTTGGAAACATCTGAGTCGTGAATAATAGCAAAGTCACAACACCCAAGTTTTGTCGACGATATCTGTTGGAGTCTTATTTTGTTGGAGCCATTTTCTATTTAACAGTAATGTACTCTGCAGAGATTATGAAGCTGTGAATAATGATATCACTCAGAGTTTTTGGAATATTGCAAGCCGTGTAGGCAAACGTAAATAGCTCAATGATATCAAGTACAACAATTTGACAACCCAATAAACAAAATTAGCTCCAAAACGGATCAAACGTCTCTCAAGTTCCTCTTTTCAGTTGATAAAGTAACAAATGAATAATAATAATAATAATAATAATAATAATAATAATAATAATAATAATAACAACAACAGAGGGATCACATAGAAATTTCATGGTTATTGCCAATCTGGGAGTTGTACACAAGAAAAAAGAACCTGCCAAATCGTAGACGTAACTGTACCTTCCTGCAGACTACAAAATTAACTCAAAAGAGAGTGAAAAACTGGATAAGTACCATGGCTTGGCTCGGGAACGGAAAAAAGAGCTGAATATAAAAGCCTGGTTTCGCTTATTTTGAAAAATATCATTTTCGAAACTCTTTGAATAAATTTCCGTTCCAATACAAAATTATGAATAGAAAGTTATCATCAAAAGTTTTTTCATCAATAAAACTATATTTGAAAATGTATATTATTTTAAACTGATTGACATCCTAAAATCACGCAGTGTATAATTAAGAAAAAAAGGCAAACATAGTATAAGTTATTTTATTTACTGTCTATAGTTTTGAGAAGGGTCATTAATATTCAAAGAGTTTTCGGAGGATTGAGCTCATGGTTGTTTGTTAAGACGACGTTTTAGCCAATCCTTCTTTATGTGTACCATTCTTCTTGTGTAAAAAAAAATAGGTGGTTCAGTTGTTTGAAGAGACGGGTAGCGGTCATCAGCGGCGACGCAGATACAAAGGAAAAGTAGTCAAACAATATAGGCCAAACATGTCAGATTCAGGAAAAAAAGTGGTAAGGAGAACACTACCTGCACCGTTCCAACGACCCACAATTCTTATGTAAGGCAGTGGGGGCTACAGAGAGGATACAGATAACTATAATATACGGATCACACCAAAATTTGCTCATTAAAGTGAGTTTGCCACACAAGAAGACCTATAACTGAATTTACGTTATTCCCTGTAGATGTGGGAAGATCTTCTCGGGAGACTTCTTAAAGTACGATTTGATGAGCTAAAAATGCCACGAGGCGAAAAAGAAAGAGCTGCAATGGCTGACCATATCTGGTGAGAGAAAGGTGATTGCTATCCTCTCTGAAAAGACGTCCGGGTTGTAGACAAGGACCACTGTTGGAAATTGAGAAAAATCAAAGAGGCGGCACCCAACATATGTCAATCAGACAAAAGTGGAGTTCAACCTGATGTGGCTTCCTCAACTCAACAGATAAAAAAAAAATAGGAAAAAGATATCACACGATCCAACGTCATAAGATTGATATCATTGGAAAAAATGTTTACCACCATCACATTGGGATCTTACATCTGAATGGATCTGCCAAAACGTCACGGTAACAGCACTAACACAAAGAAGGAGTTCAATCATCCGGAAAACTCCTTAAATCTTATTTTCAAAATCCAAAAACAACGGCATCATTGTAGCGGTGTGTATTTTTCGGACAAAATTCTCCGTTCAAAATTCTATTTGAATACTTCTTCCTTTAATGTCTTTATTAGTTCGAGAAAATGAACATGGTACAATACTTCATCATAAATTATTGAAATTTTGATAATATTCTTAGTTCAGTAGAAACTGTTCCTGGCAATATTCGAACCTGCAATCCCCTGTGTACGGCTAGCAATAACTTATCACTTAGCTACAATATCTTTTCATTATTTAAATGGAGATAAGGCTCTCAATGTTACAGTATTTTGTTAATCATTTAAAAGACAGTTGGCGATATAAAGAAAATATAACGTGCGTATGCGGGAATGAATTAACCAAAGAAACAAGAATAATATTACAAATTTGATAAGATGATAAGCTTGGACACACATGCTGAGGAGATTATCAAATAAGTCACTGAATGTAGGTAATGTTTTCACTGGGTGCTCCATGTATCTAACTGTGTGCAAAATCATTGTTTCACAAATATCTAATCCAAGGAGTATCTATTCAAGCAGCTTCAGTTACAGAAGTATTAGAAGTAAATATGATAATTTCAAAAGACGTTGTTACTGACTTCGTTCCTCATTGAGTGTTCTCTAAATTTGATTAGATGCCAAAGTTTTGTAGTTATACTATTATCTATTGATAATCGTAGAATGATATGTACCGTACACACCTGGCAAACCATTACTGATTACTTTGGTCACAATCGAGCGTTCCACGGCTGTTGCATGGTACAGAGTTTAGCTCCAATCAACAAAT
>OY735205.1:44288261-44415761 GCA_963457665.1 Thysanoteuthis rhombus | reverse complement strand
GAGGAAATAAAAAAGAGGATGAATAGAATGAGTAGGAAAGAAGAGTGAGGGTAGGAGGAGAAAAGATAGTTGTCGTAGATTTAGAGAAAAAATGCGACAAAGGGAAGAAAAGTAGAAGTCCAGTAAAGAAAAACCCTGAATAAGGTTTTCTCCTCTCCCTTATCCAGGTTTATCACCTTCAGCCAGTTAGTTCTGATTTTTTCAATAGTTCATTACAGATAGTACATTCTGTTTCATAGAGAGGGTGAGGGGGTAGAAAGAAGAAGGAAAGTGAAAGAGAGGAGAGAAAAGGAGAAAGGTTGTTAGATAAAAAGAGAAAGAAAGGAAATTTTGGAACTTTTGAGTCGCAAATGTTTGACAATATTTTGTTTCCCTGACCGATCAAATCAATTGAGTTTTTTTTAAAAACTTGATCACCTTTTGTGGAGAAGTTCTTTGAAGGTTTGTCTTGTGAATTGTTACGAGTGTGTTTATCATGCATATGACATTCTGCAGTTAGAATATACAAATTGCAATTTTATTCGAGAATCATCTTTATCTTCTTGATCTCACTCCCACTTATGCTGCATTCAGCAGGCTAGTTCTGATTTTTTCAGTGGTTCATTACAAATTGTACGCTCAAAAGATTTTCGAAATAACCTTTGTGTAGAACAAATGTATAATCTGTTGTGAACTTCTAAAAAAATCTTTACTCGTCTTCTAACCGCTCTACCGTTGGTATTGAGCTTATATATATATATATATATATATATATATATATATATATATATATATATATATATATGTGTGTGTGTGTGTGTGTGTGTGTGTGTGTGTGTGTGTCTACACAAGCATAAATGTGTATGTATAATATAGTTTCTCTCTCCGACACACACACGAACACATAAATACATATCTATAAAAGTGTACCAAAGCTGGCAAATATATTTTCAACACAGATCATCGGAATCGTGTTATGGCAGATCTTTGTGATAACTGTAACGTATCTAACATCAACATACAAGAAATCATGTACGAAGATATATATATATATATATATATATATATATATATCGCTATAATTATTTGGATCCAAACAGATACGGTATTATCACATTAGATGATATCATGAGGTATTGCTAGGATGCCTTGGCTTAATGATGATGATGTTTTACTTGCCAGAGTACTCTCTCTCTCTCTCTCTCTTTTTTTTTTTTTTTGATAAAAGATATTTTCCCTCCTCTCGTGGGTTCTAAGTGGCTTTTAGGATTCCTTGTTGATCTGCAGGTTCTGTTGCAGATCCCACGGCTGCTTGTCACCACCATAATAACTCTTTGATTATCAGTATCATAATCGGCCTGTGTTTATGATAATGTAGCTAAACCTAAATGTGATCAACAGCCCTGTATAGAAATCAGGCTTAACAAGATGCCCGTTTGTCTCATAACAGATTTCAAATGATTTATCTGACCAGCCTCAGAGAGTAGAATACGACAGCAATGCAAGAATCTTGGTTCTTCCTTTGTTTCTCGAACTGGACGAAGTTATATGTCTGCGATCTCACGAGGTACACAAAGAAACTTCTGTGTGATACTTTCAGCCTCTATCTTATTCTACGTGATGCTTTCAGCCTCTAACGTCTTCTACGTGATACTTTCAACCTCGTTCTCCATGCCACACGAATTTTGCCCGTTGATCACAAATCTGAATAATCATTTTCGTATCCTTTAGGTAATTTGTTGAACAGGCTTTGTATCTCTTCTTAGGCTACCGTTGTGGTCGTTTATGATCTAATAGCTCTCCATGGAATATTTGTTCAGTCGGCAATCATCTAAACTTGACACGTGACCCACCCCTTAGTCTACTTTTCATGGCATTGCTCATGATACTCGAACTCCAAGATCGTTTGGGTACTCTCGTAACAGAAGTCGTTCTCTTCTACGATGTACCCAATAAGTGCCTCAGAACTAATTCGAGCTGTTTAATATCTTTGATAGGCATTCCAGGTTTCACAGGCATGAAGAGTCGGTGCAAGATTCATGAACACACGAGCTTCTGACCTCCAAAATGCCAATACATAAATCGTGAAAGTGTGCCACCAAGGTGAATAAATTCAGGCAGTTTTGTTCCACTTACAAGGATGGACGACGGTTCGTAAAAGAGATTTCTAGGGACAGGGTAAAAAATTGTACAAGAAAAACTAGAAAAACTAATCATGAGTCATTTCATGGTGCAAGCATCCGAGAATCTATCCATAATTGGCTTCTGAATGTGAAACAAGATCACAATAATCAGTATAAAGTAAATCTTTGATAAGTGTAAAATATTTTAGATTTTGATCTAAAGCGTCTAAAATCATAAAACTTTTCGGTGGTGCAATGACGAAGATAACAGTTTCATAGACCTGGAAGGCGACTGAGAAAGTTACAGCAAACTTGATTGAAAACTGAGTTGGTGCAGAAGATCGTTGTTTCACACTATTGACAACAGCTCATGATAGTTCATCATTATTATTAAGCTTCAGTTTTTGCACTATTATAGACCTGTGTCAGAATGTCTACGAACCTGGGTGGGCAGCCAATTTCCTCTAAGACATCACGTACGTCAAGCTGTCCTCCCAGAAAGTCAGTTTGGTTTTAAGAAGGAAGGGGAACCATGGATATGATTTTATTGCACAACTCATTCAGGAAAATGCATTGAACTGTTGTTAAATGTTTGATCTATATCATTTGTATTCATCACTGGATTAATGGCATAGTCATTGAAGGAGATTATGTTCGAAATATCTGCTGAGTAAAATGTACATTTTTCATCATTAAGCTACGGACTTATTGATATATATATATATATATATATATATATATATATATATATATATATATATATTGATATGTATGTATATATATATATATATGTGTGTGTGTGTGTGTGTATGTATATGCATTTGTGTGTGTGTGTGCAAATGAATATATAGAATTAAGAAATGGATTAATAATCCGACAGAAATATTTATAAATTTCATTATATTACTTTTGGAACTCTGTTCGAAATGATTCTTGTTATTAAACGGTTATTTGGCCTAGACGATGCAAATAGAATAAACAATTAAATAAAAATAGGGCTGCTGCAGAAATCGAACCTGTCAACCTGATGAGGTAGCTGCTTTAGTGTTGCGTTTTTCTTACAATTGACCTAAACAGCCAGTGGTAATGGAAAGGACCAAATAATTTTGAGTTAAAGCAACCGAAATTGCGTACTATATCGCAGATAATCTCCCATAACGAGTATACTTGTTAATAATTTCAATAATATACAAAATCTGTATCATAGATATGCATTGGTAAGTGTAGATGAAACTTGACCTTTATTTACACTCGTCCGTTGTAAATTTCTGTACGCACGTAATGTTTCAACACCATGCGTTTTGCAATCTCGTATGCAATCACTTTTAAAGATGCGAAGACAAAATTCCAGTTCATCAAAAGAAAAAAGAGTTGAGTGAGTATTTCTCTATCCAAAATTGATGAGCCAAACAATCAGAATAAATGAATCCACGACGAGAAAAACAAGTGAAACGTATAGTTGCACGTTTATTGCTACAGTATTCTTACAAAAATATTTAGATATAAAAGTGAATGCACAGTAGAAAATCGAAATAGTTACTTAATAACAAAAATACCATAAAATAATGTAAGCAATACCATTGTATTGAAGGGATTCGAAAAAGAAAATGTTTTCCGACAGAAATTTGGACTTCTTTCACGCAAAAAGAAGACATTCCTGAAGAACATGTTTTGGGGAACTTTTAGTTACGTTTTATTAAAATGGGCCATCAGAGATTCCACAAGTTGTGCAGTCAATCCTATGAAACTGTGTACAACACGAAACAATGGTTAACTTTTTATTTGTGAGTAAGGATATTTCATATTTAAATGACGATAAAAAGTAAATACATAAGTCAGTAATATATGTTTAATATCGTCAATGAGTATTATGTACAGTATACACTGTTGATATGTACTGAAACCTTATAGTTCTGACAGTGCAATCGCTATGTTTACATTTCAAAACCCATTACGACTGCCTACGTCCGCTTACGTCCTGTTAGCCGAACGAGATTTTTCACACTCACACACACACACAAATACATACATGGCATTCAAAGAAAAAAGTGCAGTCAAGATATATAGGAAAGAATTTATATAATTCATACAAACAGAATAAAGTAAATTGGTTCTTCGTGGGAGTAATGCTTAATTGAGTTAAAATGAAATCAAACAAAAACCTAGCGGTAAAGCATTAAAAAAAAACAGTGCCTAATAACGATAACTTAGACAATTAATTTCTTTCTCTCACTCACCCATATATATATATATATATATATATATATATATATATATATATATATATATATATATATATATATATATATATATATAAAGGGCAAAGCTGTCAAAAGCAAAGGCTAATCAAATGGTTGTACAGCTCGATCTGATTGGTTAAAAGGGGGTACTGGGCGGAAGTGGGAACTGAACATCACAGTGAGCATTGTTCCGAAAATCAGGCATGGTTCTGAATATTATCGGAACGAACGAACGAAAAATCAAGAAAACTCAAAAATAAAAAATAGTTGACAAGGAGGAATAGTGTCTTCCACACCAGCGAGCATTTGTCGTGGCAAACGAGAGCCAGACCAACGGCTTGGCCTGCTTTAAATGGATTAACGAAGACACTTCACTTCACCCTCTTTTCCCGCTCTTCTCCGTCACAATTTGCCGCGCGTTTCCTGTCATATTTACCGCCTTTTTTGATTGATGCCATCTGACTGTTATTTGACGAGTTATTGTTGCCGTTGTTGCTTCTTCGACTTGTGTTATTTGAATTTGTTTTTCGGTTTTCTCTCCCTCGCTACAGCCATTTTTCTTTTTACTCTTTTTCATAGTTTTCCATTTTTCAAATTCTCATTTAACATTTACTTCAGTGAAAATACAGAGTGACTGGTTTATATTCGTAATGTGTTTGCTGTACTTATTTGATGTTGTGTTGAGTTTTGTGTACGTTCTATGAAGATGGCTTAGATGCAATCGTACCGAATTCTACATTGTTAGGACCGAATGCCTGAGCACATTTTTCAAGCACGATAAAGCATTTAACTATATATATATATATATATATATATATATATATATATATATATATATATATATATATATATATATATATATCAACAGCATATATAATCTATATTCATATTTCTTTTATATTTATATTTTTATGAGTGTATATTTGTATGTTCACGAACACACATATATATATATAAATATGATTATAAATTACGTTATATTATATAGAAAAAATGGGGCTGCAGTAGGAATCGAACACGCCACCGATATCACGTTGCTTTTACCACTGAGTTAAACAGCCACCGGTAATGCTTCGTTTATTCCTGGTTTATATCTGCTCTATTCGTTACTTTCAACGCGATAGTTCTGTATAAAGAAATATGATCCGATAGAATGATTATAAATTGCGTTATATTATATACAATCTCTTATTCGAAATGATCCCCTGCGTCATTACACGGTTAATGTATCATTTGGCTTTGACAAGGCGAATAAAATAAACGATTAAAGAAAATGAGGCTGCTGTAGGAATCGAACCTGCAACCGGTTTGACAGTTGCTTCAACGTAGCATTGCTTTCACCATATAAACATCCAAAATGTTTGCTTGAAATCACCTCGAAGTCAAAAACAAATATTCAAATTTTGAACATAGTCAAAAACCTTTACCTACATATTTCTGAGCCTTACATTTATCTAAATAGAGAGCATATTTGACTACCAATCACACTGAGATGACTATGTCTATGTTTACGAGTAAAAAAGAAGGGCAAATAAGTAATACTTTTGCTTTGGATTGTTATGTATTTTAACTTTGTGCTTCAAAAGCGTATTAATATTTGGCCTTATTCAATATCATATTTAAAAAATCTTGTATTTTACCCTAAATATCAGCAAAAAAAAAATCACTTGAAGATGGAAAGGTAGTTCAAAAAGCAAAAACAAAAACATATTAAAATCTTAAGCATGCCAAGTCAACCCCTATAGACCTTAGTAAGTGTCCTCGGGTTCTCCTCTAGGAAAAACAGAGACTGGTTTGATGAGAATGACCAATTACTATCTCCCAACCATCATGCCCGTGCAAGAAAACCCCCTTCCACTTTGCTACACTTCTTCTCAATGCAATTTCCATGTATCGCATGAACGAATGATGAAGAAACTTTGCAGAGACAAACTCCGCAGAGACATTGGCGAAAGCAAAGACTTTTATCAAACATTCAAGGCTGTGTATGGTCCAAACTACCAAACCCAGACTCTGCTGCGAGTCCATTCTTAACTACTGGTCTGATTACTGTTATACGCTGTTCAGTAAAAAATCGCGAAATACAGGAAACCGCTCTCGACTGCATCCAGAAACAACCGACTAGACGTGGCACCCACAACACAAGAAACAAGCAATTAAGGGGCTGAAACCAAAGGCATTCACAGCATTGCGTCTGAGAACTTGAAAATGGTGTCCATGCTCTGAATGGAAAGCCTCCCGTTTGCTGTTTGGAACAGGATAAATTACGTCAGGATTTCAAAGAATTTGTATTTATAACTCTCTACAAAAACAAGAAAACAAATCGGACTACCAAGTTATATCCCTGATCTCGATCACAGGTGAAGTCCTTGCGGGGATACAACAAAACAGACTGGTGGACCAAACTGCTGAAGAACACACACAAACACACACACACACACACACGCATACACACACACATGTGCGTGTGTATGTGTGTGTGAATGTATATTAACAGAAACTTAAACTTTGACACTTTAATATTATTAGCATATTTGCAAGTATATAAAAAGAAAATAAATTTACCGTTTATATCTACATATATGTAAAACCGAATAAGTAAATGTTCTCACACATGAAAAAATAAGCTATTTAGATACAAATACATACATACATACATACATACATGCATACATACATACATACCATATTGAACCGTTTGACATGCTTCATCACCCACTTTCTTTAGCACTGCTTAAATCAGTAAAGTTGAAACCCTTTGCAAGGAGTACTTAAAGTCAGGACGAAGTTCCAAAAGGAGAGGATTCGGGGTAGACTTAGCAAACTGGTGTTGACATTTCGGTGATGTGATGGAAAGCAAGTCAAGCTTTTCAAGGAAAAGACGGAAAATCAGACAATAAGGACATACTAGATAATAGATATATTAATAAAAATATAGACAGAGAGAGAGAGAGAGAGAGAGAGAGAGAGAGAGAGAGAGAGAGAGAAAGATGAGGGGGTACAGAGGGGGTGGAGATAGACAGCCAAAGGCGACATTGTCATTTGTCGTGGCAGATAAATCGTTAAGTCTCGATTCATGAGGAGTTTAACGCACTAAAGAATGCGAGAGTAGTTAAAGTGCGTGTACACCCCTACCCCCATCCACACATTCATTACATACACACACCTTTACATACGTAGTCTCATACATATATTCACACATATAAATAGTATTAATGTACTATACACACATATACATATAGATATACTCGCACAGATAGAATCACATAACGTATTACTCTACATGGATATATGCTAAACGTGTAAACACATGTATATAAACACACACACACACACACACACATATATATCTTCAATATATATGTATACGTATATATTGACAAAGATAAGCAAATACATGCTCACACACACATATACAGTCCTCAGTAACATGTACATGCTGCGCAAATAAAACCATATATATATATATATATATATATATATATATATATATATATATATATATATATATATGTGCAATGCATAGAAATGTATATGTATACTCATACATACACATGTAGATCACACATATATGCTTTATCAATGTAATATATATATATATATATATATATATATATATATATATATATATAGTCGTACCTATATATATATATATATATGTATTCGTCATTTATGATAAATATATACATGTATGCTCACACAGACATATATTCATGTACATGATATATGCTGGCGATATATATATATATATATATATATATATATATATATATATATATATATATATGTGTGTGTGTGTGTGTGTGTGTGTGTTTGTTAGAATCAAAAGGGGAAACAAAAAAGAAGGTAAAGTTATAGAAAAAAGCAAACGTTGTTCACACATTTCGTGTGGTGCGTACGTATGTAATCCTCAAATCCATTGAAGATCTCTCAAAGCTTCGACTTAAGCACAAAGTAACTATGTCAACGTCGCTCTCCGTTTGAAACTATCAGCAACTCTTTGACGCGTAAAGTTGTCCGTTATAGTTGAGCTGTCCAGGTGTTTTTCTTGAGACGTTCTGATGGCCACTTTTGGCGCTGTGTGGAGGCGGCACAGGGCAATGGGTGGCAGGATGTAGGGCGACGAGAGGAGATACCTTGGAGAGGGAAACAGTGCTTCACCACCTCCCCTTGGTTGGGAGTCATTTGTTCTGGTAGAGAAGATGCAGCTGTGACTGTTTCAGGCAACAAGCGAATCTTTGTTTTCCGGTAAACTTCGAAATGGGTGGCAGGGAATAGAAAGGAGGGGCAGTTTGAAAAATCTAATGACACCGAAAGAAGAGAAAAAATCTATCGAGCGTGAGATAGAGAGGTTTACAGAGAGAGAGAGAGAGAGAGAGAGAGAGAGAGAGAGAGAGAGAGAGAGAGAGAGAGAGAGAGAGAGAGAGAGAGAGAGAGAGAGAGTGGTTGAAAGGATAGAGAAAGACAGGAGTGAAAGGGTGGGAGGAGAGAGAAAGAAGAAGAAAAAGACAGGTAAACAGAAAGGGGAGGAAGAGTGAGTGGGAGTGAGTGAGAAAGAAAGGGAGAGATGTTGAGTGAGTGAGTGAGTGAGTGCGTGAAAAATTGGGGAACCAGAAAAAGGAAAAAAAATTGATATCCGAATAGAAAGAAAATTGAAATCATGTAAAAAAATTTCCATCGAAAAATGAATATGATGAGAATAAATTCTATTCATGAAATCACTGAAAAACATCTGAAATAAAGTAAGGAAAACTCGAAAGATATTGATTCTCTAGAATCTAGATGCTTGTAATAAACCGGTCAAAATAAAACCCTATAAGGTCAAAAAAGCGTTTTGTTTTTTTTCGAAAATAAGATATAACATTTTTAGAAAAGGTCTAGCGGAGTACTGATTTCAATTTTCAAGTCAGTCGACAAAATAGTATGGCCAGAAGCGCTAGGGAACACAAGCACAGACCAAAGAAGCAGATGCACATATAAAAAAGAGAGACACCCCCATCTTTGATGGGTAAGGTTGTTCAATAGAGAATAAACAATTGCGAATGTACATATCAATTACTTGAAATTAACGTCATGTATATTTAAGACCAGCTTAATAAACCCTTCTGTTCAGCTAGCACCCCCACAACAATGAAGGGGTTCTCCAAGAGGTCTGATGTTTTGAGATTATATATTTTCATTATTTCAAATAGGTATGGTCGTAACGAAGGCAGTGGTAGTAAGATTAGAGATAAAAGCAAAACTGCATGACTGAGTGACTTGGTAAAGATAAGTAGTACATAACAGTTCAAATCTCACCCAAAGCCTCTGTTTTTCATTCCTATAATTTAATCTGAGATTCAAAGAATGTATCAACAAAAAAAAAACCGCCCCGATAAAAGATAGGAAAAAATGAAGATGACACTTTAGAAATGTCTGGAGTATTTATTATTACAGATCACGGGTGAGGCACTCGATATTATAAGAGTGATTATTATCAATTTTCATGAGTGAGATTGATTTTCGATTTTCGCTGAAATCGATGTCCAAGGACACACTGTCCTGTGTCACGTAGTCACGAATGTTATTAAAGTTTGCTGTAGGTGAGAATGATTCCGTGAAACTTCAAGAAAGGTATTGTTCCTATCATATCTTTCCCTAGATAAAACAGCTGATTTTTTACAAATTCGAAGATGTAAATCGTCGCAGAGAGTCGAATTTCTGGTCTCATTTTTTAGGACAACGATAATCGTTGCTTCAAATAAACTAAAAATTAAGTAACTGCCTCATTGACTGGATTTGTCCTGGACAAACAGAGTATGGAGAATATCTTTCATCATTTCAAGTGAAAAATCATCAATCATTCTGTTACATTTGATTTGAACGGTTTGTTGACTAATTATAGTCGCACGCACACATACATACATGCACACATAAACGGACAAACAAACGCTCACACTCACACATATACTTACAAGTACATTTATACATGGAGAGAGAGAAGGAGCGGGGGGAGAAAACCCAGCTGTTTCATATAGTTCTTTCTTTTGATTTCGGTACATTTTATATCCTCCAAAGCGAGTATATGTGAACGTGTCACTAATTCTCAGATCTCTACTAACCAACCATATTTTACTATAAATCCCAAGATGCTCACGTAAACACTCCGTGACTAATGGAAATCAATTTTTCGTACCGCTATCCAATCTGTGTTTTGCAGCATTCCATATCTTTACCCAGTCACAATAATCTCCAAATTTTCACTTCAACTCATGTCTTGTTGATTGTTTCTAAACGTAGCCATGTTTAGCAGAGGGACACAATAATTGGGTATTGAGCGAGGATTGAACTTACTGTCAATCGCTTACGAGACTAGTAATCTAGCCATCAGTTTCTGGAGATGAGGCGTCAGTTGTAACTTTGAAATTTGGTTTCTCAGTTTTTTCAAGTACAAAAATAATCCTACTTGTTGTCTAAAAAGGTTTTGTAGTGAGTGCAATTTGCCCCTGTCTGTACTTACTTTACATTATTGGTTTCTCGTCTCTAACCCGACGTTCTATTTCAAAAACTTTCTTGTTTGGAATCTTAAACGTTAGAACTTTCTTAATTTCCCAACATGTATAAAAATTGGTGAAGCACATCTTGAAATCCTAGAGATACAGGTAGTCCTTGAAGATATGAATGGGTCTTCGGTTGAAGGATGTGTGTGGGAAATTTGCATATAGTAAAGCTTTCCAAACTTTCTTCATTGGTGGTACACATTTTCTTGCAATACATTACTTTGGTTTCGTTAACCGAGCAAAACAATGTTATCCCAGCTTTTTAGCTGACTCATAAAAAGTATCTTTTGAAAGATATGGAAAATTATGTTTAATTTCGCGACACTTCACGCGATTATCGGCAACATGCTTAATTGTTGCGGCATACACTTTGGAAAGCTCTGTCTTAAAGGGACGAATCAAATTTTTTTGTGATATGGAAAACAATATCTAAATCTGTATTACACTCATATGCACACCCAGCTGTGAACAGGTACGCAGGCTGACTTTTGTCAACCGATGAGTTTTCCCAACTCTTCCAATAATTTAGTTGTTTACTTGGTATAGCTTAGATTTGACACAAAATGGGACACTCACTGAGGATTAAACCCATTATTAATGATCCACGATATTAGCTGGCTAACCATTACAACACGACAACGTACCCCTCTTCAAAGAATTTTATTTGTCAATTTTGAGTGAAGGAACTATTTACATATATTTCTTTCCTGTTATCAAACCACCTTTCATAAACTGTTTCTTTCTCTTTATCCATCTTTCACGTTTTTCATTTTCTTTCTTCGCAACTATCTCAAGCATCTCAAGTTTTTCTCTCTATTTATCAACAATCAATTCTTTCTCTCTTACTCACGCTGTTCTCTTTATCAACTTCATTTTTCTCTTTCTCTCTCCCTTCATCGACTTCTCTCTCTTTCCCAAGCCTTCTTCATTATCAACCTCTTCTTTTTCCCTTGCTCAAACCTTCCCAATTATCAGCTTCCTGATCGTTCCCCCTTTTTGAAATTTTGAATCCTCCCACTATCGCCCCTGTTTTTGTTTATCCTTAACACATCGATGTCATTATAACTCTTTGCTCCGTTTCGTGGCCGTTTCTCGAACGTGTGTAACTACAGGCCTGATCAGATCTCGCCTATCCTTCTGCATTGATGTATTATGAATTCCCACCACATTCGATCGGATGTTAGACGCTATTCATACAAGTCGGGTCGAGGGAGAAATATTGGAAAGATCAAGGAAACATTGAAGGAAGGGCTGAAATAGTTAATGGCTTGGCAAAGTAAAGGACTGCATTTGTATATCTCTTGGTATATAAGTAAATATACACGCCAGGAAAGTATTCTGATCACCAATAATATCAACATCCGTAACGATAACAGATAATAATAAAAGGTCTGGTTGGTCATTCAATCACCACGTGACCATACCATGTTAGGGGTGATCGATTGAAAGATTGAGAAAGAGGTAATTAATGATTAAGTTACATCTCTTGTCTTTTGCTGAGAGGTCTGAATTAAAAAAAAAAACAGCAGGAGTGCTACCGGACACAAACCAAGCAACCAATTTAGCATAAACCTACATTGTAAATTGACACCCCCCCAAAAAAACTAATTTGGGATAAATTTAAAGGAAACGTAGTAAATGTTTAAATTCACAGCATTCTAGGACCATTGGTGTGACATGTACGCGTGATACATATATGGCCAGCTTGCAAGTTAGATAAAAATGAAAACTGAACAAACTTACTTTGATTGACAGTTTCTAATGATATCAAAAACAACAACAACAATAACAACAACAACAACAAATAATGATAAAAGGTCATTTCTTAAACCAGAAAAAAGACGATAGGAAATTGAATCAGAAAACAAGGAAGTTGGTGAGAATGCATAAATCCTTACACCCGAGAGATGGTATTGATAGATTGTACGTGAAAAGAAAAGAAGTCAGAAAGGGTCTTCGCAGTACTGAAGATTGCATTGAGTCCACTATCTAAGAACATGGGGAAAACAAAAGGTAGAATAATGAAATGATTGATTACAACAGCGAAAAGTTGCAATACAATAAAACTGATACAATGACGGATTAAGAAACAACTCCAACATGAGAGGCTAAAAATGTAAAGGAGAACAACTGAGCGGGCATTTCAGGAGACAAATTGCAGATGAAATGACATGAGTGCGTTCACAAATAGGAAATATAAGGAAAGAAACTCTTTTTTTTAACAATGGAAGACCATGACAACGGCATAATAAAGGCCAAGATAGATAAGACTAATTAAAATAACAACTGCTGAATGTGTAGAGAGGAGAATGAGACTGTCATTTCTGTGATAAGCGAATGCTTCTAGTTGGCTTGGAAAAAGTACAGCAATATGTATGAATGGGTAGGAAAAATTATTCAGTGGGAACTGAGCAAACTACTAGGATTAGACAATACGAACAAATCTATTCACAAACCAGAATGTTATGGAGAATAAAAATCATAAATTCCCTGAAATGGATTACCAAATTCAGGCAAGGAGACAAGATCTAGTCAATAATCTTGCCAAATAATGGATGATACTGCTTCAGCAAACCACAGAGTAAAAGTGAAAGAAAGTGAAAAACTAGCAGACATTCCGGAAGAACTGAAAGAGGCGGAAGTTGAAGTGACAGTTATTCCTGTTATTATTGGTGCTTTTCCTGCAGTTCCGAGAGTCTTATAGAAAGATTGGAAAAAAGAAAGAAAAGAAAATCTGTGTAAAGAATTGAACCCATCCAAACGACAGCATTACCAAAATCAACGGGAGTGCTACTAATAACCTTGCAGATATACCAACGAGCGTTGGCGCACTAACAGGAAGGGGACCACGGACACAGCATAACAGTCGATCCACAACCCTCCGTCTCTGAATATTGATAGCAAGGTGTAAGGATCTGCATGACAACTTTACAACCTATTAGCCATTCGATAATGACCTTTTGTTGGCCGGAACCGGCCGCATTGGCTAGTTTATAGCGACGCAGCCTCACCGAATTTGAGCTGAATACTAGACCGCTATGATTTAACGCGATCCCGTCAGCCCTTGCATCTAATTCAACGTAAGACGGCACGAGAGGGTGGAGATATCGGGAGAAGAAAGAGGCCCACACTAATATTACGTCATTAATTCTTACACCTGGACAACATTTTCCTACCTCCTATCCAATCCTCTCTGCTCTTCCTCTCCCCTCCTCTCACTCCGTATCCCTTTTGCTTTGTCATTTCTCCGTTTCCCACCCCAATTCAAACGTCTTTAAGAGATTGCGTCATAACGACCACTATATAAGAGCCAGTGATTTTCGCATGCCCGTCACTCCGACGTGGGCGCCCTGGGCGATCGTTTCCGTTCAGTTTGCATAAATCACTGTCAAACAACTCTGTAGATCAAATGTCACTCTGCATAACAGCAGACAGTCAGTTTGGGCTGGCAACTGTTTGATTTCACTTGCGTGTAAGCATGTCGACTCCAAGAATGGCGAACCGCTCACAACCTTACCGCACCTTTGCCCACAGGTCCTTGTCAAGTTCTTCTTGCTTATTCGCAGGATATTAGCAAAAGTTGCCCAGTTGCATAGGTAAGTAAGTTAGTGAGAGAGTTATTGCCCTTGATATATGTTGCTTAGGTAGGTATCTTTATAAGACATGTCAGTGTTTGTATGAATAGAAAATACCGTATATAAGTTGACATTTTGAGATCATATTTCATATCACCTGGGAACAGGCTGTAGAGCAATGATAAACGGAGCTAATCTCGGAGACCATTCACTGGTGAAGTGAGTTCGATTCTCACTAGGAGAGGCCCGGGGCTAGATTAAGTCAAGTGAATAACTACTTTCTCATAACGCTCCCTGCTCCTCCAGGTTTGGTTACCGATATTGAGTATCGATGAGTACAAATAATGCATGCGTCAAAATTCTTGTATTAATCGAATTCAAATACACACACACGGAGAGTAATCACGTGTTCTTGTGTTCGGAGAATAATTACGTATTTTCACGTTCGAAATTGTGTATTTTCAAAAGGATGAAAACTAGTGAAGTTCAATTAGAGACTTTTATATCTGTAATGTAGCCACCGTCAATATCATTGATAATAGCTCAACGGGAAGGTGAATTCTCGATTCCACAACGAAATATTTTTTTGTTTTTAAATTTTGCTTTTTTTCTCCTTATAGTCTCTATCCACTATGGAGTTGAACTTTACGGTACCCTATAAGCAACACGCTGTCGGATAGAAACGATAATGAACTAAATCCAGTCGTCACTTTGCACCATTTAACTCTGGTTTTGCATTAGTTGATTGGCTTATAATTTACAGCATTGAAATACGTAATTACTTTCCGAACACCTTAATATATAAAATAGCATCAAAAAACTCGAAAAACATTTTACAAAAATTATCACATAAAAATGTCTATACTTTCCAAATTATATTATCGGAAAGTCTATTCAAACTGATCTCCAATTATAACATGGTTAATGTATCATTTGGACTAGACAATGTAAATAGGATAAACAATTAAACGTAGGGGCTGCCAGAAGAATCGAACCCACGGCTGATAGAGCTGCTGCTACCATGCAGCATTGCTTTTACCATTGAGCTAAACAACAATCGTTAACGCAATGGCCCAAATAACTGTTATCACCCCAAATTCTCATATTGTTCATTCATAGTCTATATGTCTATGTTTTAGGGGCCTTTGCATCACTGATAGCAGTTCAACTCAGTGGTAAGAGTGATCCTACGTTAAAGCAGCTACCGAACGGACGCATGTTCGATTTCTGCAACGGTCCCATTTTTCACGCTGTCTAGGCCACATGATACAAAATGATACGAATAATGAGAGGTCACATCACAGTTTCAAAATGTTATAATGCAATATATATATATATATATATATATATATATATATATATATATTGAGAGAGAGAGAGAGAGAGAGAGAGAGAGAGAGAGAGATTAATTGTCTAATTTATTATTATTATTATATGCTGTTGTTTTTGAAGTTTTATCTCTAGGTTTTTGTTTTTATTCAACATCAACTCAATTAAGCATTACACTTACCGAGAGCAATGTAATGTAGGGACTAATTTTCTATATTTTGTTTGTGTGAATTATCCAAGTTCTTTCCTTTTTCCCTTGATTGCACTCTTTCATTTGGTTGCAGGGATAGATAGACATAAACACACACACGCACACAAAAACACATACACACACACACACATATATATATATATATATATATATATATATATATATATATATATATATATATATATATATATATATATATCGCTATGCGTCGTTTTACGCCCTTCCGCTTAACGCTCAACTTCATGAACGTCCAAGGTTCCATGAGGTTTTAATAAACATGAAAAACATCGATTGGCTAACAGGACGTAAGCAGACGTAGTGGCTTTCAAAACAAAGCGATCACTACCAGACCTATAATGATACAGTACATATCAACAGTGAATACTTCTACATAATACTCGATACCGATAATGAATCATATATATGTGCGTGTATACTCATGATGGGGGACCAATCTAAATATGAGTGATATTGGTTAGGTAGAAATGTGTAAGGCAAAGAGTAAAAAGGAAAAACGGTATTGCAACAATATTCTATTCTAAATTACTTAATTATTTACTTGAACGAAAGTGTGTATAATTCTTCAAGAAGTTCAAGCATATCAGTGTGAGAAAAATCAGGACAACCTATATGCTGGTGCATCAATAAGTCTGTAGTCCAATGATGAAAAAAAGCATTTATTTTACATTTATTTTACCTTCTTACCAATGCAACTAATTCAGTACTGAATTATGATCACATGAATTGAATAGGATATAGTGGAAATTTCAGATGAAAATTCAGCTGGTAACTTTATATCTGTGTAAAGATTTGGTAGCTATTCCCATTTTGAGATAAAACTTGAGATAAAAATAACCAGATATGCTATGAAAAGTTAGACGGAGCTGAATAAAAAGATAGCGCAAGCAAATCAAACATAGAGCTAGCAAATATATTTTTGTCCTGAAGCATAAATGGAAATTGTCTGATGGCTTTTCAAATCGACAAATCATTTTCGAACAACGTTTCTGATTTCCAACTACCATCACACTAAGTAACTGGCATATATGGTCAGCTGATTAAGCAAATATTTCACATTGTGGAAGAAGTAATTTCTATCAGAGCTGTCATACAGAGGATCTACGAATAAAAATTGAAAAAAATACGGCTATTTGGAAGTCGAATGCATAAGAAATCGTTACTAGTTAGCATATTTTCTGTCGTGAGTGCAATGTTGCATTTTCGTACCACAGAATATCTGAAGAATTTAGGGACGGAAAACTCTGATAAAGTAAATAAGAAAAAAGCATTTAAAATCGAACAGAAACTGTGTGCAGCCCATCATCGATTGTGGTATTCACATTTTAAGCTTCTTGAATAAACCCAATCGACGAAATTTGGTGGTATTGCAAGATACTGCTTGGATGCACTTGGTTACTCCCCCCCCCCTTTATCCATATCTGACTACAAGATCAACGTCTAATGAAGACAGCGCTGTGGGGCGGGGGGCACTAGTGTACATGCATTCTTCCAGTAAGTGTATTAATTTATAGGTGCTGACTGTTTTAGCACATAACTCGTACAAAAGTAGAACTGTCGTTCATCTTTGTTGTAACCAGGAACAAAATAATTGTTATTATGTTTCTGAGTTTCCTGGCACATCAATTTGATATTTGAATACCAAAAGCAGGAGATTTCTTTTTTTTACTTTTGTTTCTCAACACAAACAGAGCAGACATTGTAAGGGGTCCAAATTTGACCTGGTCTCCAAGTTTTGTTCCAATGTAGGTGTGATACGCTTTTGGAACAAAATCTGTTCTATTTTGTCTCTATTTCAGCTTACCAATAAAATGATTGTCGTTTTAAAAGTCGATTTTAATGCCAGAAAGTTGAAAATACAAACTTATCATTGAAACGAAATATCCAAAATCGTGCGAAAATATACAAAAAAACTGTAATTGAACTGAAACAAAACAAACGTGTTTTTTGAAAAAATCTTTGGTGAAGGGTAAAAATAGTTGTCATTTTTTGATTCAGCAAAACAACAAAAATTACGTACATAAAAATCACCTGAAATAAAACAATTTTTCAATGTATACCCGAGTAATACAAATGGATACAAGTAAGATCAGAGTCATACATTTGACAAACGAGTTATGTGAGAGAAAACTTACTTGGCTAGTGCCATTTTACCTGTTGCAACGGGGGATCATATTTCCTGATTGATAAACCCTCAGATCATGTCTCACCTGAGTTGTGTTTGTGGTTTGATCAAGAGGCTAAAGCGTTTCCTACAGAAGCCAACAGTAAAAATGACCTTATATCAAATTTTGCATGAAGATGCGATGCTGAATAAATACATCACCTGGGTGATTATTAATATTTAGTTGGATTAGTCTGGAATAGGGTATCATAGGAGAGGAAAAAAGAAGGTGTTGAGCCAATCACCCAAATAAGAAGGGTCTAGATGCCTTGGAAAACTACCTGAGAAATCTTGGATTTTACCTGAACACTAACTACTGTCGTCTGTGGGAAATATGCAAGTACCCTTCAATTGAAATGTGATTTGTTTATATAATGATGAAGTTGACAGTAGACCTATACATTCTTGATGTTGATATTCATCTATGTTTCTATCCGATATGAGACACGGCAATTTCCAAATGTTTTATTTTTCTAAAAAAAATTCAGCTACAACAGTGACATTAGGGAATGCCTTTTTGAATACAACATGGGAATACTGTTTGAGGAGATGTCCCCGGCGCCCTGTGCACACTTTGCAACTCTCGAGATTGAGAGCTTTACCTTGGATGGAATACTCTGTTGTTTCTCTGCTCTCTTTAAATCCCTGGGTTAGTGCGACCTGTTCAACTACGGACATCAACGAAGAAGATCCGTTTTAGACAAGAATGACAAAGTCAATCAAACAAGACGGCTCCATCTGGTGACCTTTTATTGCGATTAGTTATCCTGAATGCAAGCGGCCTCAATCAAAGCTGACAGTTCGTCAATCGTCTTCTTACTGCAAGGGAGATAACTGCCGAACGTGAATTTTATGTCATAAGCGGCATTGGACTAATGCTCCTGGGGCTACGAACAAGACATGTTGTGACGTAATCCTGTGGCTTTGGGTGCCAGCATCCAATCAGATTGTTCTATCAGAAAGGTGACATAAATCACCTGGTCATAAGGCTTCCAAGTTTTGTCCCCACACCGCTGAACTGACAATTGGATGAAGGTTCATCTCCTTCGGAACGAAGAGCTGGGAATGGCGTAGGTGTATTGATTCTTACATCTCGATTATTATTGAGTCAAGTACACAGCAATCATTAATAATAATTGCATTCCTTGAATTTTTTTGAATTTTCTATCTATTTAATCTCGATTGAATGAAGAAAATGGATTAAACTGTCTTGTGTATAGTTCGTAAATAACTGAATAAGGTTTGTTGTGTATTTGTCAGCACAAGAAGTAGTTTCATTGACCCTAAAATATGCAGTGAAACTTGATGTTACATGGCCGATGTACATTAGAAAAATTATGATTGATCATGTAATCGAATCAACATCCAGTTACAAGTGGAATAATCCGTGTATGTGTGTGTTCAACAACCGACCATTGCACGATATTGACATTCGCGATATATATTGGTCAGTACACAAAGCATTGATGTGTCAAGCTAATTAATGATCACAGCTATTTCATCATGGGTTTTATGTATTATCTCCCTTGACTTTCACTTCGCTCTTTATTAAAACATAATTTGAAGAAAATAGCCTACTCATCAAATCTAATTCGAATTGAAGAAATATCTTATAATACCCGTATTTTCCTATTCTCTCCCTTTTAAATGCAGTACAAACATGGATTATTTCCATATGCTGAAATTTTCCTACCCCTTTCAGTAAACTACCGAACTTTTCTTTCTGTGTTCTCCCTTTCTACACCCTAATTAAGCTACTTGACTTTCTTTTCTTCTCTTCTCCCCCCCCCCAGATTTTACATGCATTTATTTCCTCCCCATTCATCCCACCCACTCATTAAACTACCTAACTACCGTTTCCCTCTCTTCCTATCCTTTCAGTAAAATACCCTTCTCCCCACTTTCCCCCCAAATATCATATAATACGCTGTCCATCTCTCAACTGATGGTGGTCTATGGAATGTTTTGTGTACTGAGTCGCATATTAGATTCGGTATTCGAAAGTTTCAACTAAAACTCAAAAAATATTGGCAAGAAATGGTACGATCGTAACAAAAAGAATATAAGTACATTTCACAGGAGATGATTTTAATGAAATCTCCAATGAATTGGAATTTAAAAAAATTGAATAAAGTCTCTCGCGTCATTTGTGTTGTTCCTTTTTGCAACAGTCATTTAGCCACGAGCAAACTTATGGTTTAATAAAACTCATACACTAAACAACGATCTATAAACGTTCAGTTAAAAAAACAAAAAACTTTTTTGGATTAATTACAATTCATGCACGACCAAGGCCATAGTTTTTTGATCATCCAGAGATAAATTTTGGTTTGATGCAATAATTGTTTGATTACGCTGCAAATATCAAAATAAAATTAATTACAGATTGATGCGCAATATTTCCAATATTAACATGTCACCGTCGGTTGTGACCATAAAATGAACAAACAAAAAACTTGAAGAGAAATCGAATGGAGAATACAGTTAGCAAAAACTCCATAGAAAGAGTGCAAAGGAGAGCCATAAAGATGGTCCCCAGCATCAAACATTTTCCATATTTTGAATGGCTAAAACTGCTTGGTCTTGAGACATAATCCAACGGATTAATCTGTGCTGATCTACTGGAAATATACAGGATAATCCCAGTTCTACATGCTATATTCCAAAGCTATAGGCTCAGTATTTTCCTGGATAAGATAAAACTACAGCCATTAAACAGAGCAATCAGAGGCCACGGCAAGAAGCTGCAAATCGAAATAGCCATTGGAGTTAAAAAGCACTTCTCCGATAGATCTTCCTCAACCAGGAACAAGACATCAGAAGTCACAGTTTCTTCTTCAAACATAAAAATGTTCGAAGCTAATCTTAGAAAAGCTCGCAGACACCCAATGTTCGAGTATGAATTTTCGAACTAAATCATAAACCACACTAGGACTCCTCACTAACCTAATATTGTCCTGATTGAGATGCAAAAAACAGATTTTAGGCAAAAGAGTGACCTGTGTTACCAGAAATCGTTTCAGAAAACTGTAAAAGTGTATAAGAGCAAAGAGCAAAAGTGAAGGTGACATTCGCCGGGAGACGATGACTTCTAATCAAATGAGTGAATTTGATGAATTTCAGAAAAATATTTAGATCAACAGAATTTTCTCGTTTTTTACAACTCGTCTCTTGGTTACTGTTTTACCGTCTATTGTCACTGATAATTTACCAAAGCCTTCCCATTTTTGACAAAATTCCACGATAGTTGAAGGAATCAGTTGATCCAAAACGTTGATGTAAATTTTAAAATACTCGCCACTACCATGTAAGACGAGGTACTTTCTCTCTTCTACGCCAATGGAATCTGGTTTATTCTGGAAAAAAAAATGGAAGCAGCGTGACCTGTTTGACGGATGTGACACAAGGGAAAATTCTCTCTGTATGGGAACCGTCAGGGACCTCGCTCTTACTTAAATAGTCCTCTAAAAGATTTATATGAAGTCAATGCTTCCTTATCACAATCTGCCTTCCCCCAATCAGTATCTCGCACTTCACCCCCATCTACCCAGTTGTTGCCATCACAGGATCTCATCGTTCGTGGTGACATAGAGGGCGCCACTGTTCTCTCTGAGCTAATACACGTAACCTTCACCAGTTTCCATTTATCATGGTCGTGTATCCACTCATGTGGAACGAAGACAGAGGTCTGGAGTAAGAATAGTTGGCCAGAGGAGAGTTTCGTAGATGAAAGTAGGAGCAGGACTAAAGACACCAGTACAAGATGCGCGGCCTGTTTAACTAGATTCTTCGTCAGAAGGCCGGGGTTTAAACCCTGAGTCAAAATAAACACTTTCTCCAGGGCCAGATTGAAGATGCATTGGACCCATCGCTCTAATTCAAATAGGGCTCCTCCCATCAAAATGATTACTAGTGTGAGTGAACAAGAATTTCTATTGAATTTAATTGTGATCATATTGAATTTCATACCCAACCTAATATAATTACTTCGTACTCTTCTCATGGTAATTTTTTTCAGTTCACTATTTTAGCTCTGTAAACTATTTTTTCCTGCTATTTTTTCTGTTAACTGTTTTTTTCCTGTATCTTCAATAGACCATTTAGCATTGAGAATGATAATCCTATTCTAACGTGACAACTCTTCAGCTCAGCAATCTCTATAAATTCCAACTAGATTTTACAAGCACAGACATGTACGGCAGGTGTGATCAATTTGTGGAAGAAAGGAGAGCTAAGTAGATATGAGAATAAATCGGTGTTGAACAGCTCTACTATGTATGTATGTATGTATGTATGTATGTATCTATCTATCTATCTATCTATCATAGTCAGTTAGTTCTTTTCTTTGTTTCATTCATTTCCTTCCTTCTTTCTTCTCTCTTTCACTCGTTTTGTTATCCATCCTTCTTCCTTATTTATTATTTCATTTCATCTTTCAATTTTCTTAGTTTCTTTCTTTATCTGCATTGATGTTTCTTACCTTCTTTCGTAACTTTCTGGAACACACACACACACACACGCACGCACACACTCGCACGCACACACTCACACACACACACACACACACACACACACACACAAACACACACACACACACACACACATATATATATATATATAAATATATATATATACGTGGATATGAATGTGAATATAACATGTTTAAAATAAAAGTATGCCTACTTGGATACCAATCTATTATGGTTGAAATTTTAAAATGCCTTGCTTAGAGTTTGCGCCAAAGTAACACTATCTGTATTTTGACCAGGGTTTTAATACAGCCTAAGAGTAACGGTCTGTAAATTCATTCATTCTTACAAAAGCATAGACATGTATCCGTGTGATTCTGTGTGTTTGTATCAACAAATATCTATAAATCTCTTTATTGATATTCATCTGCTGAAATTAATTTTGGTCTCAGGACACAATTATCGAGCTCCCAGTAAGAAACGAACTTTCAAGTTATAGGTCAAGTGCTGCCCACTGAAGCAGGTACTTCTACAAATTCCTCTGTGTATGCTGATTCAAGTGTTGAATGTCCCAAAAGTAGCAAAAGGGTTTACAATATTTTAAAGTCTTTGTTGGGTGCTTTTAATAGATTATTCTTCTAAATAGAATTCATAGGATAATTATGTAGGAAAAATTTTGTTCCAGTACCGTTTGGGTTAAATTTTGAAACTCTTCCCTGACTTTTCAGATACGACATTTATGAATTCGCGTGTGCAATTTATAAGTAAAGAGATTTATTGTGGTGAGCAGAAAGCGTTAAATTTTTCAAGGTCCAGATGACTGCCATATCACCAATATCTTTGCTTTCCATCCCTGCGTCCTTTCCGTCAGGATCCAATCAGTAAAGATCGGGTGTAGCTGCATAGAAGTTACCAGTAGCAAAGAGTAGATCAGGCAAATAGACTGGACAGTAGAACCAACAAGATTGGCAGAGGAGACTCCCGATCAACAAAGTCGACAGTGACGGATCGATTGATTTACTCACTTGACCAACACTTGATATCTCGATCCCCTCTTCTTCCTTTTTTTTCTTTCGTTCTTTCTTTTGATTTCTTTCTCCAGTTCCTTCTTTCCCCCTCCTTTCGTTTTCTTCCTTTTTTTTTTCATTTACCTGCCGTACATTTCTCTTATTCGTCCTTTTCTTAATAATCTGGTGTCCCTGTTCACTCCGTTATTCTTATCCTTTTCTTTCATCACCATTCCACACAATCTTTCTTTCCATTCATTTCTTCCTTCGCAACTGAGTTTTCTTTTCCTTTCTTCTTTCATTCACTTACTCTTCACATATCCCTTTATACCAAACTCTCCCAAATCTTTTACGCATCTTTTCTCCACTCTTCTTTTCCCTACATCATCTCTCTTCAGCCCTTCTGACACAACCATCTTCTTGTTCTTTTATCGGATCATTCATCCAACTGAAAATGACAATATTCAAAGCATCAACAAGAATATTGACACTCAAAGTGATACCAACCAAGGATCCAGCAAAGCAGAGATCCATAGCAAACGTTTCTCTCCCAAAGCATTTCTTATCTGATCGCCGTGGACTCGACCAAGGTGTACGCTTCCTTACATTTTCCTTTCTTTTTGTCATCAAAGTCCAGTCCAAGTCTGGAGTTGACTTTGTTTTTCTTCTGTAATAAGAACTACAAGAACAACGAGAACAACGAGAACCTGATTTAGTGGAGTGAAGAATTAACATTCCCATACACGATCAACTGATTGATAGGGCGTGTCTCACCGACAGAGCCAAATTGATAAGTCTTTCATATCTACAAATGTATTTTACATACGCTTATAGGGCGTATTTCATTCTAATAAATACATACATTCATACTAAAAATATATTTATTATTATTATTATTACACACATTACAAAAGTTGCTGTATTCATGTGCAGTCGGAATAGAAGTATCTTTCTTCCTTTCTTACTTTATTTTGCCCAGTTAGGATTTCTTTCTATCATTGTGCCCAATGTTATACCTCTCTCGGCCACGATGTTCCCACATTAGTCAAGGTACCGAAAGAGTTAATAGGTGTAAATATATGCATGCACATACATACGTGGGCTGCTTAGAAGTTCAAGAAAGCAATATTAGAATTTTTCTCCCCTTTGAAATTCACATACATAATCTGTTCGCCTGGAAAGTTTCAACAAACTGGAACAAGAATGTCATGCCTAAAAAGACAACATCTCAGATCAGTATAATTGGTCTTTTTGATTAAACTGAATTCGTCGTCCGCTGTATGAGCTGATAGAATGTGATATAACAGTATCAGGATGTATCATAAATCTGCTTATTTTCTCTAAGGATAGAAATAAATGCCAGCAAAACATTATTCACTTCCCTTGTTCCTCTCACTCAATTCGAGAATGACTAAATAAACACAAACACACACACACACACACACACACAATGAATGTATTTGTACATAAATCAATGTCGTGAAGGGGTCAAACTTGATTTTGGCCGTTAGCCTCCGTGAAGGCGTTGACAACAGGTTCTCACCCAAACTCACCACCAACGAAGAATTTCATTTTATGCCATATGAAGCATATTTCCAGAAATCATTAGAAAACCCATCTGCTTCCGGTAAACATGAATTTATCACACCCCACCTAATCACATTCATCCCTTCCCTTACGTAGTGGGCCAGGAAGGAAAGGAAACTTTCTAGCTAGGCCCATATTGATAAAAGAAAATGCTAACAATTCCACTTGAAACTATCAATGTTAACTAATGTAGAATTTAATCTCACTTTATTTATAAGTTAAACTACATTCCACAAGATGATAACTCTAACGACTAAAAACAAAATGGCCAATACAGGACGGAAACAAATCCAAGCAAAGACAAAACTACGAACGGGGCGACAGAAACCAACAATTCTATTAATTTACTTATGCACTTAGTTTCATTCATCCATAAACTCATCTCACCCCACCGAATTCCATGTATTCCCTCAATTATATAATAATCCAGAAATAACTTGAAACTTAGTAAACTAGGTCCATTCTTCTTCTTCTTCTTCTTCTTCTTCTTCTTCTTCTTCTTCTTCTTTCCTAATAATAATAATAATAATAATAATAACGATAATAGTTGTAATGACAATTCCATTTAAAACCATCAACTATGTTAACTTATCAAAAATGTGATCACATGTAATCATATTTATGAGTTAAGCTATATACCATAACATTATAACTCTAACGACAGAAGACAAAAAAGCAATAAAAAAGCCCAAAACCTGAGTTCAAAACTGCAGATAAAGCACACAATCCCACAATCTCCTTTATTTACTTGCTAATGTAAAGGCATTGAACCTCATTTCTGTTGATTCATTTAAAGCCTAATTCATGTCATCCATAAATGTATCTAATCCCATCCAATCACATTCATAAACTCACACATAATATGCCAATAGGACAGACAAACAAACTAGCCAGGCTTATCATTGAAAAAATAATTTCATTCGGCCTTATTTTCATCATTATCTATCCAAAAACCTACCGTTGGTCATTCGCAATTCTCAATTACAGCAAACAATATCCCCGACTCCAACCTAAGGTAAGAGAACGAAACACAACCACAACGCTCAGCAACCATCATAAATTTCTTCCAACCTGCCTTTTTACCCAAATCCCAACCAACATGGTAGGGGACCACAGCTCCCTCTAAATCACCAATTCTTACAAACAGGAAAATAGGATAAACAAGAGAGAACACAAAAATGATATAAATTTGGTATTCACATGGGTGAACTTTCAATAGAAGTGACTCCGAGAATGAGTTACGTCTGTTGTTTTACATTGATAACCGACGTAAGTAAACCCGATGTTTAAAAAAAAGTAGTGTCTAGTACATAATAACATCCATATACAATATATCATGATAATATTCTATATAATATAACAAAGTATAAGTAATACGACACAATCAATGCATCAAAATCATATCTGAAAGGGGGATGATCAACACTGCTGGGGAGCCATGTTAATATAACTATTTTGTCTTTAAATCCCTGAAACAGTTACATGGTAAACAACTGATGGTTCTAACTCGAAGAAGATCCCACATTCCATAATATCAAATTCTGTGTAAAACATTAAGAAATACTGAAGAAAAATTGCACAAATTACATTAACAGATTTTGGGAAATAATCAACTGAAATGAAATAATTTTTGTTAGACTTCGTATATGTACAGTCTCTTCAGCAAATACTTTATAGGAATTACAATTGATCATACCCCACAACTACCAACTAAGCTGGACCGAGATGTGGTGTCAACACCTCTAAAAGTTTAAGAAGCAATCAAGAAACTAAATTGTGGCAAAATTGCTGGCCACGATGGCATTCTTCCAAAGATCTGGAAGCACACAGCCTCAACTCAGCATGCAAAGCTCTGCGAATCCCTAGTCTGCTGCTGGAAACAGGATAAACGACCCCAAGAATCTGAAGATACAGTCACCATAATCTTCTACTAAACCAAGAAAAAATGTCTTTGGATTTTCTTTGTCATGTATACCTAGAAACTTATATATACTGCTATGTTTCCCTCTTTCCTAGTTGTAAAACTACTGACCATAATTTTGCAATGGATAGTGACGGCAAATTTTATTATCATTATCTCGAGTATTCTGAATACATTCCAATACAAATGTCTGAAAAAAACGAAACAGCAAACACAGAGCACAATTAGCTTTTACAACTTGAGTAAAAGCATCCATCTTAATTTTGTAGCAGAACGATTATTTTCAGTGAGATAAGAGCAGTAATTTGTTGATCGAAGTGAATGCAGCACAAGGCTTGATTCACGGAGCGTTTATTGGGGATCAAATTCATATACAAAGACTAAAGACTCTAGAACTATAGTGCCATAGCAGCTATTCCCCTTAAGTAGATATTTCTTGTCTAAGGATGACATTGGCACAAGGCCACACTTATTGAGTGAGAAACAAATTCACAAGTAAAGGCTGGCATGTGCTAACTATCAGTCTATGGCATTTACTCAAATAAATACTTCTGGAAAAGAGCCAATTGTGGCACCAGGCCACATTTGTGAAGCACACAGAGAGAACCTATTATCAATTACTAGCAAGACTGTCATTAATTACAGCATTTGTTTTGTGAAGAGAACAATAGGTCAACTGGCTGCTAGCCTTGTCCTTATATCTCATTATAATTAGCTCAGAGTTTTTAGAAATTTGATAAAAACAATGAAAAGAATAGAAATTAGTAGTCCTTTTAGTTAGATGCTAATTAGAACCGACAATCAATCAGTTTTGAAGACAGAGATTGATATCTAGCTTCCCAGATGTTGGCTAATATCCGTCTTGATCGATGAAAATAGTTTTAGTATCCGGGCTGAGGTCTCCAGAAGGTCTGACTGAAATTTAACGACCGCTTTGAGGCAGGACATCAAAAGCAAAAGGTCGCAATTTATGGCGGCCACATGTCAAAACATTTTGGCGCCAAAAATTTGCTGAATAGAGGCAAGAGATAGGAAGCACACCAGTTCTCAGAAAGAATAGTGAGAATTCAATACACACAAACACACATGTGCCCGCATACACACACACACACACACACACACTAATGCTACCACTAATTAGCAGTTGTGATTTCGATCATTTAGGAAACATTTATTTCCCATTCCTTTTTGTTACTCTGTAGCTAAGAAAGGCGCAAGTTTTCCATTTGTGCTGGAGAATGGTGTTCGAGTCCAAACAAAAATCACTGTTTCACAATAATCACGCCCTTTTTTCTGCGTAGATTTGCTTAAACACAGTTATCTATTAGAAAGCGACAATTAAAACTGACATCATCAATATAAGTCTCTTCAGTTTTTAAGTTGGTTTGGCTAGCTGGCTAGCTATGTGTGTATGTCTTTGTCGCACGCACAGGAGAAAAAGGGTCGAACATTTAAACATGAACTCATTAAAACTATGTGTAGAAGAAACGTTTTCTTTGATTTCCGAAAATCCCCCCTTCCAATTGATTTTTTTGTGGAGGAGTTCAATTTGCAATGTGAGTTCATGTTAAATCAGTACCCTAGTTTGTATCTGGCAGAATACACGGTTGTTTTTTTCTATTAAATTCCGACTGTTTCAGTGATAAATACCCAACGGAATGCAAGATGAGTAACTTAAACATTGATTACTCATTTCCCAATTTTTCAAATTGTTCATCCCACACATAGCATGCTGCCATAAGGTATTGGTCATATGAAGGTTTCTATTGAGCGACTAACAGACCTGCCTCTACAGTTATTAGACTCATTTACTGTGGCACCTCCATAGAAAAATCTTTTTTCTGTATGTTTGTATCTCTCCATCGTTGTCATTGGTCGTCTAGTTTGTCAGACGCAAAGATGATTCTCTGCATTGACAAAACTGTTCGTTTCTGATGAACCACGGACGATTTTAATTTCCCAAATTAAACTGACCATAAGCCATTAGGTCAATTGAGATGTCAGGGGCGTTACAGAGACTTTGCTGTGCCAACTCAAGAATGTCTGGAAGTTCTTTCTGTCGTCTATTTATGTCGAACCAATTTATTATTTTCTATCAATCTTTTACTACATACACACGCACACAGACACGTGCGTATACACACATACACACACACACACACACACACACACAGAGACACAAACACACTTATATTTACACGTGTATCATTACGGCAGGACAAACGCCTTTCCCAGCTCTCCCCATGCCTACTAATACGCATACTATATATATATATATATATATATATATATATATATATATATATATATATATATATATATATATATATATGTATATATATATATATATATATATATATATATATATATATATATATATATATGTGTGTATATGTGTGTGTGTGTGTGTGTGTGTAAATAATCAGGTATCGTGCGTGTACTTTTTCACTTCAACGCATCTATTCCAATATGTTTCGTCCTGTAGTATAATTTTGATTGAACAAATGTTAAGATTTATGTACGACAGTATAAGCAAAACGTGCCAGAGTGTACATGCACGTTCGAGTAGACATCTGATCGACAGCCATTTTGGTATCGCAACAGGTATGGTTCTCTTTGAAATTTTATTTGGTTTCTCCCCCCCCCCTCTTGCACGAGATTTTTGGGAGAACCCTTCACGGGATAAATGGATCTATGGCAACATTTGAAAATTTCACTGACAAATGATACAAATAGAAGATTGTGTAGCAGTATTTTTACAAGACTAGAAAAAAAGAATAGAATGTTAATTATGAGGTTTAGTTTTAGAACTTGTATGGTTGGGTTACTTCTGCATGATTACAAAAACGACTGATGTCATCCTCTTATCTTTACATCATTCATCTTATTGTGTATAAAAACTGCAAAGCAAGAGTAACGTGTGTCTTCTAGACGTCTTATGCATCCAGCTAGTTCTATGGGAATTACGAATCCCAGAAGGTCTCCGTGCAGAATTTACAATCGTGACGTTGAGGTCAAGTTGGTATCGAGAACAAATGACTTACTGGCTCAGCGATGCCCATGATAGTGAGGTCTGGCATATCCTAAGGAAGGTCTATGTCCAATGGCAGAAACAAAAAGGCTGTCGTTGATGATGATGATGATGATGATGATGATAGTTGGGCGTATCACGTTCAAATAGTCCGACTCAACTATAAGCTACTGAAATTTGTCATCAGTACTATTGGGCGATCAAAAGAAGATTCAACAAATTCAACAGTGTTTCTGTATTCGATTAGTTCTAGCACTATCTATATCATTGGTTAGGAAGGAATAAGATTGACATTAGTAGTAGTATTAAACAGAAAGATGTAATAATTGTTATGAATCTTGACGTTATTACTTTGCTTTTTCAAACTTCAATTGTTAGCACCAATAATAAAAGCATAAGTCACGCGTTTCTGAGGGCGCACAGCAGTAAGTAAAATGCCCGTATGAGCACGTATGCATTTAATGAAAATCCTTGCCTACAACGGTTTCAATGCTTGCCAACACACGTGCATGTGTATGAATGTTCTTGGATTACATTCATCCGATTAATAAAACCCAATTTTGTAAGTGAAGAGAAGGATGTTAATAAACGAGAGTCAGGGTCTCATGCATGTTGGCGTCTATATGTGAGGCTGGCTGTTTCAGGCGTTCGAGTGCAGAACATGCACTGATTGGTTATCGATTGGCCATTCCCTATTCAACTGTCATCCGGGTTCTTTGGTCAATCAGGTGTGATCGATCAGCTATATCCGGCACCTGTAGGTCTTGTGCAGCAAGGAAGAAAGATAAGAGATTAGAGGCATTCGCCCTTATCGCCCGGCAAACGTCTCGCTCGATGATTTCAAACCGGTCTCTCACCAATTCTAACCAATACAGCAGCATCACATCTTCCTTGTTCTCGTCTTAGACTTTCACAAGTATCCCCAGTGTCCTTCAAGGGAGTTGAACCCGAGGGTGATACAAAGGAAGAGGCTTGAGGTAAGTGGTCTGAAAGATCGAACGAAATGAACTACCAAACTGATGAGGCCAAACAGAAGGACTTGCTAACTGAACGACACATTCGGGTTTTTTCGTTTTTTTTTGTTTTTTTTTTGTGATTCATGTAGATTTTTTGCAAATCTGATAAATTATGCTGGCTGTTGTTCTGCTTGTAATGCTGTTACATCCCCTAGGAAAATCCTGCCAGTGTACATCTGATACTGCTTGTTTTTTTCTCACCGATTTTTCCCCTTTCTTTTGTAAAATTCTGTCCTCCATTATTATTCCAACACATGATTCTTTCATCATTTCTTCCAAAGATGCAGTGCATCATTCATAACTTTTTCTCTTTATTAATCTTCTACACTCATGTTTTATTTATTTCATGATCGAAGTTTTCGCTATTTGTTTGAAAAAGTGGGTTGTTCATGCTGTAGAGTATTAAAATTAGACAGAGCCTCCCTTTAAAGTCAATTTGAAATTATTGATAAGTCATTGGTATCATCCTGTGGAATTATTTTAAAAATCAGCCTCTGTTTAGGGAAGTATCAGGTTTGAACAAAATAAATGGCTTTTTGAACCACGAACTTTAAAACGTCATAACTGAGCCCAAACACAAATTTATTAGTCGTACCATTCGAATTGATACAATGTCGTCAAATATTCAACAGTGAGTTTATTCCATCACGATAGAAAAACAGAACAAAACAACATGCGTCACATGAGTCTGCAAACTGCCAGAGGACACAATCGACCTGATCCGTATTGATGTGCACCTGGCGGCACGTAAATGCCCGGAAAAAAGTGGTAATCAGGAGGGGAAAGAAAGGTCCAGTGAATAGGGACGATATGAGAGAGACCTCAATGTATCAGTTTGGGGCGGATGGTGAAGTATGAGGTCTTGCATTATCCTACAGCAGGAGAGCAACGTTCATGTTTAGCACTTCTGGCAAAAATGTTCGCAACTTTTGATGCATAAGTTCCAAATCACGACAGTTGGTACCCAATTTCTTCCGAATGTTGTATGGGCTACACCCAGCTTTGCTCCACACACCGAGCCTTCACAACAGCCCTCAATTCTTCCGGATCACAAGAGGTAAATCTTTGAAGCATGGTCCGTCCGTTTTGAAGCTAACTCCAGCCCCCAAACAATGTTATTGTTGCAAGTGGCGTTGTCAGTTCAATGGCCGAATTGGAACTCATGGGGCACATTGACACGAAAATCGTGTTGATTCATCTTCACTTCTATAGCCAGTGGAAGAACAAACATGGAAGTGATCAAAAAATTTAGACAACAGCTTAAATAAGAGATGCAGAGCTCTGAAATTGTATATATATATATATATATATATATATATATATATATATATATATATATATATATATAGACAGACAGACAAATAGAGAGAGAGAGAGAGAGAGAGAGAGAGAGAGAGAAAGATGTATGCATGAACAGAAGGGGGTGATGCATAAACCTGATTGCCCTAATGCAACACAAAAACGGCAATATAATTTGTGCAAACCTATTATTTCCAACTACACCACAAAATCATTCGAATCCTTAAAACACTTTCATTTCTTCCTGAAAAACTACGCAGTTTTCACAAAAATTTCGAATTTTCAAGCGCAAGTAACATTCCATAGTATAATCCATTAGCATAGAGCCATGTATATCTTTTGTATGGGAAATCAAAGTTTTTATGCCCAATTATGTATATATATATATATATATATATATATATATATATATGTATATATATATATATATTGTCAAATCGATCAAAAGCCGACAAACACTAAAAAATACTTTTTCTATTATCAAGATAATGGTAATTTAATTCTAATCAGGTTATATATATTGTTTATTGATATAAAAGATATGCTCAGATCATATAAATATTAAAAATACGTCACTATTGATAGAATTCAAAATATACGATGCAAAAAAAGAGACATACAAATTGAAAATTATCGGTTTTCTTTTTCATTGAAAAGGCAACGAATCCTATCCCAATAAATGTAGATGAAGTATAAACATAATACTGTATTCATTTACTAATTTAAATTTTCGAGAAATCGGTCGATTCTTGCAGGAGAAAACATTCGAAGCTTTTTGACCACAACAATTCAATGAGGAAGAATAATGCAAAACACCATGACAGTGATGAAATGAAGGAAAATATGTTCAGAACCAATATCGTCGAAACTACAACTAGTGATGCCATGGTTACAATTATTAATGAAGAGTGAGAATATTTACGCATGCAAACGTAAATCTTTACCGCATGACTAACATCGAAGAAGTAACCACTGCCCAGGACGAGAGAAAGCGTAGCAGAATGGAGAAGTGAGCAATTTTAATTAAAGGTATGAAAATAAACAAGAGTTGGAAAGAGTTGAAGTATCACCTCTTGTACTCTCGTCCTTATTTCTATCTTCTTCAGATGACGACGACTATGAACCCAGGATTTCATTTATTTCTCCGCCAGGATCTCCTCTTGCAAAATGTCTCAAGAAGATTGAGGTGAAGGATATTTTAAAGTCCTCAATATTAATCAGAGCAACGAATCGCGCATGTCTGTCAGATTGGTGAGCTGGATTGTACCTGGAAGTGTAGTTAAAGCCGTGGGCCTTGATCTGCCTTTGATGATATGCTCTCATGTCTCGATTCATCGTCGAGAAAGCAGGAGGGAAAAGACCGCCCGAGAAGATCTGGCTTTATTTTCTCCCGAAGCCTCAGACCTTCTGCATTGGGATGGAAGCTTCTTTCGGATATTCGGGGAAAAAGACGAACGTGGATTGAGAATAGCAATTCTTATCGCATTCAATTGCCAGGAGAAGCTGCTTGGTATATCTCAAAGACCAAGCAAGGAACTGGAGAAGCACAAGCCCAGGCTTACCTTCAAACTACATGGATCGGCTTGTTAATGGCCAGGTCTTTGATACAACTGCATCCAATATAGGTTTGCATCATGGATTTGTGTCAGGATTGAAGAGGCATTAGGGCATGAGTTCATTCGGAGAGTTTGTCGAAATCATATGTTTGAAACTTACTTGCTCGTGACTTTTCATAAATATTTGGCCGAACTGGTGGCCCTGAAACTTGCAATTTCAATAGATTTGAAAGAGGAATGGCGATTTCTCTTGAATAAAACATTTGTCTCATCAAGAGAATATAAATTCTCAAGTATGTATCTAATGCATTGCATGCAACTCATACTCCCCAGGAGAAAAACCGAGAGTCGAACCTCGATTTCAACACCATTTTTAACCCATCCTTCTAGTTGGATAGGGACAAAGAATTATGTACAAAAATTTACCTCTACCGACACCAGTTCTAGCACACTAAAAATTTAAACAAATTGACGAGGCGTCGCTCATATCATTGAGCCAAACGACCGGTAATGCGAATGCCAAACAACTGCTTATTTTGTTCATCCACTGTCCATATCCAATCTATTTGTTTCACAAAAGTAAAATCATATTATGAGATTGATATACAATCCGACAGAAATAACTATATGTGCATTATATCACTTTGAAAATCTGTTTAAGATGACTTCTCATTATTACAAGGTGAATGTATCCTTTTTAAAAAGCAGTTATTTGGACTTTCATATTGTGACCGATGAGGGCAATACGTACTTCTCTTCCAGTCAACATACTGATGATAAAGAGACAGTTTCTTTCAAAGTGTGCGTTATCAAGTTTTGAATGGAATAAAATAAGTATGATTTGTTGTATGAATTTTCGAGATATATATATATATATATATATATATATATATATATATATATATATATATATATATATATATATATAAAAATAAAAATTGCGTTATATCATAAAAGAACTTTGGTTTGAAAAGATCTCCCGTCATTATGCAGTCAATGTATCACTCGCTGTAGACAACGTAAATAGCACAAACAATTAAAGAAAATAGGGCTAGTGCAAGAATCGAACCTGTGACCGACTATTGCTTTTACCGTTGAGCTAGACAGCCCCGATAATGCAATTCATGTCGATCCCTGCAGCAACCCCATTTTCTTTAATTGTTTTACTCCGTTTACTTTGTCATTGACGGGACATCTTTTCAAATAAAAGTTTGTATATAATACAATGCAATTATTACCATTTTGTCAGATCATTTGTTAACATATATATATGTATTTTATCATGTCATGCACAGACATCTCTTCAGTGTGGCTATAGACTTTCGATTATCCCATCCAGTACCACGAGGCTGAATTGAAACCTTCACTTCAGACTTGCAGGCCAATATCCTACCTCTGGACTACGGGACTGGACAGTCTGTAAGGCTGAATTCAAGCAATATATTTATTTACACAGAAATCCCTCATTCATCAGAGTGCTATATAAGCCTTTGAGAAAGACTATGTCAATAAACTTTTGATGTTGAGCGTAGAAAATGCGATATAATTTCATTTCTGATGCTAGCCAATCCGGACCAACATAAACAGCGTCCAAGTACAGACAACTGTGAAAAGCAGATATCTTCCTCGCCAAACAAAAGCCAAGAATGGCGTAACAAAACGAAATGAAACAAAATAGTAGCGATATAAAGAGAAACGAAAATTTTCACGATTAATCTGTTTGTACTTTGCGGTAGAAAATATGTAAATGAATAAAGAAATTGCAAATATAAAACGAAACAAAAAAATGAAAAGCAATATTATGAGAAAATGGCACCGAGACGTACAAAGTCACGCAGAATATAAAATTTACGATAAAAACATCGAAAACAAGTTATTAAATAGATGAATGAATGAGTGACTGAATAAAGAAAAATGAATTAGAAGAGAATAGAATATACGTGCATCCCCATACATACACACACACACACACACACAGAGGATGATAGAGAGAGAGAGAGAGAGAGAGAGAGAGACTAAAAGAATAAATTGTCAGTTTACTTGATGACTGTTAGAGTTTGACTGATAAACTTTACAACGAATTCATTTTCGATGTCCTTTATTTTTATTTCCATCATTGCTATACTTCAATGTGTCAGTCATTTGTGGTTGATTATTTACCAGTTTAAAGAAAGCAAAAGTTTGTATGAAGCAGTTATGCTTGATACTTTACTATGAATTCGTGTTCTGTATCTAAAAGAAGAATTTTTCATCTAAAGAACATTTAGATGTTTTTGGATGTTCTCTCTCTATTTAATCATACATACATACATACATACATATTGACAGTTATTGGTGTTTGTTTAGTTTATGGAGAATATTTTTCAAATATTGCAACAGTTAAGTTTCCCTCTTAGGCGGAAGCAATTATAAGTGTTAGATGAGTGAATACTCAAGAAAAACTTTCTATAATGTATATTTAACAATTGAAAAAATGTTATGTCTAAAATTAATGGCAAGAAAATAAGTATAAATATGAAGACTATAACGTCCACGTATCAATGATAAATATTGAATAACAAATATTATTAAAATGATATTTAGGAAAGATCAGTGCATTGGGTGCAAAGAGACATCCTCATTTTCTCAAAAACTGTAGGCTAGAAAGTCCTACCATTTTATGTACCATTACAAAGCTTTTCTTTCTTCAATGTGATTAAGAAGCCGATATGATAGGAGGTACATTTACCATAGTTTGGTCATTTATTTCACTCGAAAGTAATGATTTTCTCCCAAGTTGTTGAACCTCAAGTACACTTAATCACAGGACCTTGGTAGAAACCTTTGATTTGCACTTCAGGGTTACAGGCTACTGTATCAAGCTATGATTAGATGTCAGTGTTGTCGGCTTAGATTATGATATTTGTATAAATATGTTGTAGGGAACAATGAGACAGAGTGTCAGGATGGAAGAATTTGAAGGATCTGTTTATTTGGTTGTTGGACCATTTCATTCATGACACCCACTGCTCAAAGAGGTCCCCCAAAGTGCTCATTATTGACAACCATGGACACCACGTTTTTATTGACATAGCCAAAGAAAATGGTGTGACAATTTTGACTCAGATACTTCACAGCAGTAACGTGATGCAGCCTCTTCATATGTCAGTTTTTAAACTCTTCAAGACATACAACCTGGCCATGGACACCTGGATTCTTCAGAATTGTGTTGGTATATGCCTCAAAAAGATGATGGCATTTCCAACATTCCTTCTGGGTTCAGACAATCGGGAATTTATCCTGTTAATTAAAATGTATTTTCTGATACATATTTTCTTAGTTCTACCATCACAGACTGACAAACATCATCAACCACTGCTTTCAAGAAAGGAACTGCTTGATATTCATATCGATCCACAAAAGCAAGATGCAGCTTCCCCCTTGGCTGTTGTTGTATTGTCCAGGAAACATACTTCTAAATCAGCCCAGGAATATCATACGAAAATGAAATGAAAATTTCACCATGGCCCCAACAGAGTCTCAACTTGATTCAATGAAATGAATTGAAAAAACAACAACAACAAAAAAAAAAACGTGTAAGAGTAGAGAAACCAGCCAATCTGCAACAACTTGAAGATTTGCTCTTGAAGAATGACAAAATAACCCTGCACAGATGTTTGTTCTAATCTAGTAACGGATTATCAAAAAAGATTAAAACAATTCATTGATCAAAGAGTACGTACAATTTTGGACTGACAAGTATTTTTTTTTACGGTCATCTAGATTTTAAATATTTATAATGTCTATTTCTATATTTAATAACTTCATACCTAAGGCTGTTTTGCAGGAAATCTTTACAACTGAATTATTTTGGTAATCATTTTCAATAAATTGAGAAAAATTAGACCATGCCAATAATTTCAGTCATAACATACATAGAGTGCTTGAGGCGACACATAGAAAGTTCATTGATTTTCGATGAAGGGGTTTGAAACATTGTTTACATAAACTGTGTTACTTGTGCTACAAGAATTATTGGAATCCCTATCTCCAGCCGGACCAAGGCCAAGAATTTCTCTGCAATTGTGACGTTATGACTTACTTATTGTGTTTCCCTCGTCGCACATTATGTCTTTTCCAAGGATTTTTCTCGTGTCTTTTTTCCAGTCTCCGATTTTCCCCTAAATATTGAATGTTAGAATTTACAAATAAAATGCAATATATGATATTTCAATGAACAGATACTACACTCTGATCCGTATTTACTCGCTTCCCCACAAGAGCAAGATGTGACACATGGTCGGTTTGTTGTGGGGTTCTGTACAGAAAGCTAAAAAAATTGATCCAGCCTCCGCAACTGGTGTTGCAAAGGCGTTAGGGCAAGCTCAACCCTTGCTTTCTAGTGCAATGGGAAGGTGCGGCCCCAGGGTTTACTGATCCCCAGAGACCGGGCCAGGTTATTTTTTGAGGCCACAGGACGAATCCTCAGCAATACTGAGCCTCAATAGGCCATCATCAGTCATGGTATTGTACCGGCGCAAAGCTACTAAAGAATATACTGCAAACGGGTACTACACCCAGATCATAGGCAGAGGACCAGGGATCATCACTTTGATCATAGGCAATGCACATATATGCTCTTATCCTTGATCGAAGTGCTGATTCATTGGTTTTTGTTCAAAAATGTTTCGTACTGTTCAAAACTGCATTGTTTAAGTTTTTTTATGATTTGAATGGGTTTTCATTTTCAGTTTATACTTAGTTACGCAAATATGCACAGCAATACTTTGACCGTGCTACATCAAAACCGGATTGATCAAGGCATTTCTGTATATATAATAGCGTGAGTAGATATTCCCTAAGTTTGGTAGAGTTTGGTATAAGGCCACGATGATGCATTCTGTATGGATCACACACACACACATATACGCACGTATACATATTTGCATTTGTGCGCGTGTATTGAGGGGGTGTACTAATGGTGACTCTTCATGTTGAATCAACACTTGGTGTTCAGATGCGAATAGAAACAGGTTTCAGGCAGCGAATTTCTCAGCAGGTACGTCGTCTCCCTGGGCAAAGAAGCAAATAATAAAAAAAACCTTGACAGATTTGTGCAATAAAATCTCACAAATCAGAAAAAAATAGAGAGTATCTCAATTCGAACATGTGTGTGCAAAGAAGTATTTTTCACCGTAAATTTATCAACGATTATGCACCCCAAAATAAAATACACGGACGAGAGATGATCAAAATGAAACAAGAACAGCAGCTATAATAATAATAATAATAATAATAATAATAATAATAATAATAATAATAATAATAATAACAACAACAACAACAACAACAACAACAACAGCAACAACAACAATAATAATAACAACAAAAACTTCACTAAGCCAAACAGAAGTTACAAAATTCCTCAGGAACGCAGATATCAAAGAAATACTTTTTATCCAAATTGACAGAAAAAAATGAGTTTGCCCTGCTGTTCAGAAACAATATGGAGCCTTATGAGAGATAATCATTCAAAAAAGGAAGATTAAAGAGAAAGAGAGAGACATACGAGAGAAAGTACCAACCAAGCACAACAGGACACGACTGAAAATTAAGAGAGAAAAAAAAAGGAAATTAACAAAATAATGACAATAAGAAAAATCACGTTAATTCGTTTCTATTTCGTGGCTTTGTGAGAAGCACCGACGTCTCTGGCTTGGGTTGGATCGGACGTACTGCATGCGAACCGGATAAAATGACATCAAGACCTTAAAACTAAACGATCAAAGATATGAAACGAGCACAGACAGGATTGCACGCAAGCACACAAAAAAGTAAAAGAAAAATGAATAAAGCTAAAAAAAATCAATAAACTGGACATAAACACTTGAAAACAAATCAAAAGAGGGATCTCAACTCTTAGCAATTCTGTTAGATTGGAATCAAAGTTGTTTTAGTAACAACCTTAGACGGTGTAAATTGTCTCATAAAATCTTGCCGCAACAAACCTCGATTAAGTTAGAAAAAAGGGAAAAAAAAGAGATTGCTGTGATATGCGACTTCACATATACGCTTCTTTTCTTTGGACGAAGAAAAATAAGCAAGTCTTTCGTGGAGCCCTGGAAACTTACAAAGAATGTCTCATAAGAGGAGGATACAAATAATTGTTCGCTTGAAATACTTTTTGGCCGAATAATTCCATGCACTGCAAAACAAACCGGCAAAATTACAAATTATTACAATTTGGGGTTAAATTAAGATTCGACTTGAAATTGGAAATATGGGCCTACATATACATTTGTATATGTGCAGTGTCTGCTCTGGAGCGGCGATTTACAGATTTATATCTAAAGACATGAGTAACGATTTCAATTCTGACATGGTGCCACCTTTTTGTGGCACGCTTAACTTGGGTGAGTATATATTTTAGTCACCTTAGTTAGAGTTAATACTATAATCGAGATTGGATAAATTGGAAATTCGATTAAGAATCGGGATGGCAGTGCTGGCGTCTGTGAGAATACAAAGGAAGGTGCTGGAGATTTGAGATGTGTTGTCACTCAGCCCTCAGCTATAATTACCAGCCAATTCATGAATAATATCTCAATCTCTGCGTTGATTATCTCAGTCTTTTTGGAAGATATTTTCATTCCATTGCCAAGGCTCCTGTGAAAATGAAGTTTATGATCATACTCATAATCTTAGGTAGAGAGATGGGGAGAATTAGAGATCTGAAGGAATATTGAGATGAATAAGGTCATAGCAAGTTCGTAAGAAAACCAAGGAAAGTAGGGAATTTGAGGTGTCTATTTCACATGGTCCCCGGCAATGATTTATGATTTAAAGATGATGATGATGATGATGGAAATCATGGTTCTGAAGTGTTTAGCATCGAGGAAAATGTAGATGAAAGGCAGGTGGCTGTAAATAGCGCAATGTTTGATATTTTGAGAGACATTTTTATGCAGCAACCTTTATGTAATGCCCCTCGGATACGTTTCAAATGTTTGATAGCCCGTCCATAATAACAGAACGTCTTTAATGTTGTTCTGGTGTGCCATATCCTTTCTGACCCCCTCTTCACCAATGCCGACGGAAACTGCGAAAGAGGATTTTGTTTTGTTGTGTTCTGATTAAAATAAATGTGATCGGTTTTTCCGTCTCCCACAAAATATATCAAAACAAAAGATGATCTAAATTGAAACAACGGATCCTGCCTAAATATTGGACTTCGTCACTGTTTAGCAGGTGGTTGAGTCGAGAATTATAAATAGTGTGTATAAAAAATTGAGAACATTATAAGAATAGTGCTTTCTTTTTTTTCTTTTTTTTTTACTCTTGTCTTGAATTCCTAAACTTGGAATAAAGAGATATATCAATTGCAATATCATTCTTATTTGAATGATATTGCAATTAATATAAGTAAAAGTAACGAATCTTAACCTAGATTCTCTTACAAACTTGTCATTCTTGCCGTCCCAAAAAAAAGTACACACCCACGAAAAAATACTTCTGACAAGAGAGTTCCAATTTTGTAGAGTTTGGTCATTAATAATACTCGATGATGTCAGTTTGAATTATGTTCTACTAAAAAGATCCTTTGTTTGGTTCGTGAGAAAATTAACTCTTCAAAAGTGGCAGGGGTAACTCATAAATGGCAACAGTGTATGTTGATGCTAAGGGTCACTGACATTGGACCCTGATAACATTTTTGATGACCTTTTCCCTGTTTTGTTTGGGACTTTCAAATTTTATGCAAAAAAGGGTTTTCAAGGACTTTTGGGGTTCCTCCGCAAAGTACTTTTCAGGTTCTTCTAAATATTGATCCTTTAATTTTATTCTTTCGTTGTGTCATTGTTATCAATTGTTATAATTCCGGTCGATACTGACTCTCACACTTCCGCATTATGTGCTTTGGGAAGGCATGAAGCCAAATTTCCCGAACTATTTGGTCGAAGGTAAGCACTTGCAAAATCTGCGATATTCATATGCTAAACTATCAGTCGAATGGGAATCCATAAAGAAATAACGAACAGACTAGCAGACAGACGGAAAGATGAGCGGACGGCGAGACAGACAAGGCGGGGTGTTGGTCTGTTTGCCAGGGAAACAAAGCACGTAGATTGGCTGATAAAAAACGGCTGGTGGATAAGTAAAGATAATCACAGAAGTCGGAAGCAATGAAGTGTAGATAGAGATTTCGATGAGATAAAGATAAAATATTCTCTGCAAGTATCAGGAAGATCGGTCACCATTAACTGATCGATACGAATACGGAAACAACCAGAAAGCAACAAAGAGAAGAGAAAAAGAAAGAATAATGGAAGTATTGATAGGAAGAAGAGGACGAAGGAGACGAAATGGTCAGATGGAAAGAAGGAAAATACCGACAATGAAAATATGAAAGAAAAACGAAAAAAACGGTAGGGAAACAAATGAATGAAAAAGTTGGTGGAATGAAAAAAAAATAAGAAAGAAAGGATCGAAAGAGGGGATAGATTGAAAAAAAGATAAAGATAAAGAATAGAATGAACGAGAGAGTAAAAAAGGAAAAGTTGAAAGGAAAATCAAGGTAGAGAGATAAAGAGAAAAAAGAAAGAAAGAAAGGATGTACGAGTAAAGAATAGATTGCAGGAAGAAAACAATTAAAGAGGAAAAAGAATGAAGAGAAAGAAAGAGAGGAAAAAAGAAAAGAAAAAGTTAATAAAAAAGAGAAAGGAATGAATTTTAGAGATCAAAGACAGGAAAAAGAAAAGACAGAAGAAAAAAAGTTGTGCTTGAATAACGAACAAAGAAAAATAACAAAGAAAAAATTAGAAAAACGAGAAAAGAAAGAAGTGTGAATGGATAAAGAAAAGAGTAAATAAAGGAAGGTAAAAGAGAGAAAGAGGAAAGGAAAAGGAAATACAAGAATAAAAAGACAAAAGAAAATAGGAAAAGTTGATAATATGGAGAAAAGGAGGGCAGAAAAAAGTACGTTTGACCCAAAATTTGGTACTTCCAAAAATTCCAAGTTATAAAGTATGGAAGTAACGTGCTTGTCGATATCATATATCAAATAGACAAAAGAATGACATTTGGCTATTATTTCGATGTTTATTCACATCAACTTAGTAAGTTTATGGATATATGTGACTTTTCCTGCCAGTTTATACTGATATGTACACAAGTAAATGAGACAATAAATAGCCAAAAGATTCATAATATTATGAGAATGAAGCGAAGCAACATCAAAACATCAACACAATTAGCCAGTACTCGTCTTCGTTAATTGAACATGGATTGTTTGTTTTTTAGTTACCTTCATCCTTTATCTCTCCCTCTGAATAATATAAATCTAATAACTGTTCTACTGCAGACCTGCCAACTCTCCCATTTTGCCGGAGGCTCACGATTTTAAACAAATTTTCCTGCTTTTCCGGTTACTTGTTGTAATCTCCCAGTATTTCAAAATTTGAAAATCTTCTGTACGGAAAGCAAAAGTGATAGCCGTTCAAATCTACACCCAGATAGTATATCATCTTCGATTCTAGCGATGAAATGAAAATATCCTGAGTCATACACATCCCGTCAAAAGGGACATCGAGGGAAACAACTATTGGCAAAATCTGCTACTGAAAAGTTTCTTTACCAATAAAACTGTCCACGTTCAGATATTCAATTTGTGTAGAGGAATACGCTATCTCTTGTTTTTAATACTGAGTGTACATTTTCACCGAAACCTCCCTATTTTTGTTCGTTTCTCCCTATTTTTTGCCCGTAAAAAAAAAAAAATCAGTTCTCCCTCTCTGATAACTTCTGACGTTGTCATGTATGCTACGGCCAATAGCCTTTGCTGAATCTACAAAATTATAATCAATGTTAGATAAAGCATCATGAAAAACCCAAATAAAAACTAACAACTATTTCGAATTGAATGAAATTGTTTAAATGTCTCTGATTGAATAAATCGATGTTACATCTGCTTTCAAATAATCACCCATTTTGAAGAATGATGTTAATTCACGCATTAGAAAGATTCAACTGGTGATTAATACCAGCAATTCAAAGTTTCGGCTGGTTCACTTTTCAGTTTTTTTTAACAGATGTCACATTAGATCGTCCGTTGGAAACCTAACGATTCCAGCTAACTTTGTTCGTTTCCCGTCACAGTATTGGAATGCTTATCATATATTCTTGTATTTACAGGTTTCTAAACAATTTTCATAATTGCAGTGATACAAATAAAATGATTGAAACAGAAATTAAATTATTGTGTGCTGTCAGTGATCAGTGTTAGATTTTTGGTAACTTGATATAGAAAGAAGGTAAGAGCCTCTCCAATTGTATAGATGGGAAAAACAAAATCTTTTTATCTTCTCCGTAGTAATCATTGATATATTTGTGCAATCTGCTATAAATTAATAGCTATTTACATGAATATATGTGTACGTATTTCAGTATGTGTGTGTGTCTGTGATTAAGAGAACAACCCTGTGGCCTTTTAAATTCCGCAGTTTCTCTCGAAATAATTCTTTCCTTGATAAATTCAGGATTTTAACTTCGAATCTTCGCCCTCTATTTGAATTGGTTGTAACTGAAAACGCCATTTCTAAAAATCCGTCCCAAGTCAGAGATTGAGATACAGATATATCTATGTATTATATGTTTACATTTTAGAGATATTCATCAAGATCAGTTCAGTCTAGCAGAGAATGTTTTTTTCTAAGAGAGAGCCCTCTCCTCCCTTCGAAATCCACATTCAATATCTTGACTTTTTCAGGTAAATAATATGTGAAAAAATTTCCTTCGTACAGAATATAGTAATGATTTTTCTATGATAGAATAAAAATGCAAAAACACACATAAGTATTCATATATTTGATACATTTGATGATACCATTTAATTTGACGTTTTAGTCCATAACTAACCTCTCTTCTAACTATTTCTTTCGATCTAATATACACAGTACACCCCAAATTTGCATGCACGCTAATACTTGATGCACTCCCTTGAGAACATAACACACAAGTCAGCTGATGATCAAAAATAAATCACAGCCTCAGTTTTCAACACTTAAAAACTGCATGGTTCAATTTAAAATATCAACATCTGTTCACATTCAGGGCATTAAACTAAAAACTATAGGCTCTATAAAAAGAAACCTTTTTATATCTCCAACGCTTTTCCGAAGAAGTTAGTTATGCACTCACGAAACGTAAAATAAAATAAATAAATCTCATCTGTACACAATATGGCCTCCCAAATCGTCTCTTCATTCTAATGCCGTCAGATAAATTAGAATCCATATTGATAAAATAGTCATATATATATGGCCCAGATTGTGTAGATGTGGGTGTGGACGTGCACATATATAATTTTATGTATATTGACCAAGATTACCACTCTCTAAAACTTGTTTTTATTGATCATCTAATTTTCCAGCATAAAAATTATAGGAAATAAGTTTATAGTAAAGAGAAGTAAAACAAAAGCGACATGTCCTCATATATTTGCAAATGTACGAATGCTTGAATATACACTGCGTAGATGTAAGCATGTGAACACTGTTATATGAACAACGCATGCATATAAAAAGTAAAATGAAAAAATACATTTTCTGCAAGATGGACAGTTATATTCATGTCTTTGCTTGTGCACGTCTGTGTGATTAAGAAGTTGTATTATTCTAAGCAGTCTACTATTTATTCATGCATTCTTCTTAACCTAGAATTCAATGTACCGTATTTGTTTGTTTTTAATAGTTCTTGATTATATAGCCTGATATATTATACATTCCTATTTGATTAAAATTATTTAATTTTTTTGCATGAAGAGATAGATTCTGGAATGTATTAGCTGCCCAGGAGAAATTGTCCGCCCTCATTCAGCCAACGCTCTCTCCCAATCATCATCCAAAGCTTGAGTCCTGATAGGCAGTCTCCACCATGCGTATATATATATATATATATATATATATATATATATATATATATATATATATATCACTGAACGTCCAGCTTACGTCCCGTCCAGTAAGAAGATAAGCAATTTGGACGTCAGGCGAACATCGAATAATATTGTATACTGTTCAAGCCTAAGGCATAATGGACCAAAGCTACATCACTTTTAACGACTAGATAATTCACCATGTTGCAGATATTCTCCCATAATATGCACTTTTTAAAAAATCGGATATATTTTAGATAATATATACATGATGTGTATCATTACCATATGTACAAACCATATGTACAAACCATATGTACAAACCATATGTACAAACCATATCTACAAACCATATCTACAAACTGTCCAAGACCTACCAACATCATCTGTCAGAAATTGCAAATCTGCATTTTGCATTTTAATAGCAAGTAAATTTAGCATGCTATACATGAATATTGTGCAAGTGTTATCAGTATTACAGTTCAGTCACATACTTACAGCAATAGAAATGCATTGGTAAGTTTAGTGTAGGTTAGTCTACATCGTCAAAACATTGTTTACATTTGTCAGGTGCTATACATTTCAGTATGTACGTAATCTTTCAATACCACACGTCTTGCAATTCTGAATGCGATTATTTAAATATCATAAACATACACAAAGTTAATTTTATTTCAATGAAAGAAAGAAGTGTTCGACGAGTCTTTACCCCTTAAAATGATAACCCCAAAATTGCTGAAAGAATTCACGAGGAGAAAGAGACGTGGTATGTTTATTGATAGAGTATTCTTACAAAATTATTAATCGAATAAAAAAACGATACAGAAGAATAGTAACAGTTACGTAATTACAAAACATACAATAAGATAAAATAAACAAAATAGAGTAAGATGTTGGCAGAATTAAAAAAAAAATATCACAGCGTTGTCTAGAATAGGCTTTTATGCAAAATATGATTTCTATTCACTATTTTTTTGAATTTTTCTCTTTATCCAAAGTATAACTTCTTTTCACCATTTTCCCTTTCTTATACTTTAAAATCTGTTTGGATAGACTTTCGAAAAGAAATTACCTCCAATCCTAAAAGATGATTGGGATCATCAACATCTACAGGAATTCTTGCATTTTATCCCACAGCAAGATGTCTCGAGTCTAATAACCGGATTTTAGTCATCATCGACAAGAATGATAACTTCGTATTCTCCAATGCCTGAAAGACCTTCGCAGGGGAGGGTGGTTCTTTCAAAAAATATCTCCAATTTTGTCTGCTTTATGATTGGATGAAGTATTGTAACACGTTATAAAATATCAACTTGTTTGATTTATCCTTTCCGTTCTCCATAAATCGCTTACTTACACGCAGCAGAACAGAACATAGTAAATGCATAAGTATGTTCAATACTGCTGTCTAGTATTTTGTACGGTATTTACTGTGGATATTTACCATGTCATCATACGTCTACTTACAAACTTGCCTTGCCCATTTTTATAGCAATTACATATGTATATGCCAGTCACACCCTATTTTCCAATAGAGGTTTTAGAACCTTTTCAAAACCTTATGGGACGGCGGACGAATAAGCGATCGGACGTTGAGCGAAACAACATTAAGCGACGGATACACACCGACCCATATCACACTCACACACACACACACATACACACACACACACACACACACACACACACACACACACACACACACATATATATATATATATATATATATATATATATATATGGATGTGTTTGTGTGACTGTGGTGGGAAGGTAATCAGGACCCGAGCTTCGCCATATTTTATGAATTACTTAGAATTGAATATCGTATATATGTAGGATATACGATATCGGATATACGTCTCAAGAATGTTTATATTCTCTATTCCCCCCCACCCCGATTTCCTCCATGAACAGAGTACCTTCCTTTGTCTTCATTCTTCTTTTCCTCCTTTGAAAAAATCATTGTTTATTGTTTTCATGGGTATCTTTGTTTCTTTCTTCATTTTAGAGACCGATAACCAAAACTGTCTTGATAGGTCTCTTCAGTTATTAGGATGGTCTGACTGCCTGTGTATTATGACGCATACAGACAGTAGCAATGGAGCTAGAGAGCTGAAAATTTAAGCATTTACTCAATAAAAACGTTTTATTTGTTTGTTTTATTTGAAAATCACTTTGCACTGTAAGTTTATGCTGAATTGGTCATTTAGTTGGTGTCTGGCAGCATTCACGCTTGTTTTTGTTGAAAATCAAGACTTTTTGTGATCACTTCCCAACACAAGGCCAGAAAGGTAATTTATTCATTGATCATCCTTTTGTCCAAATTTTTTTGATTGATCATCTCAAAAACGATGTGCTGTCAAAAGATGTTGGTCACGTGACGAAGTTTCACCGTACTTCACCATTTCTTTCTTTCTTTATGTTTGTATTTCTGCTCTTCTCCGTTTTTCTTTCTTTTCTTTCAATTTTGGGGTCTTTTTTCCTTCTTTTATTTTTCTCCCTAATCTTTTTTCAGTTGGACTTTATTCGTTTTTCTGCCATAAGGGACTTTCTTGTGCTCAAATGCTTCATCTTCCGGTTCATTTTTGATCATTCCTCGACTCTCCAGCCGATTAGTTTATTTCATTGAGTTCTATTATTTCTATCTCAATTGTCATTGCCATCATTATCCCTACCCCCAACCATAAGCACTGTCATCATCATCATCGTGATCATCTGAACCATAGACTCTATCCACCTCTCCATCAGCATCATCAGAATAATCATAATCATCATTTCCACCATGGATTCTGTCACCATCGTGATCGAGAGTACGCTCATCAACTTGATAATCCTCTGCTTCAGAAGTCAATTCGTCTCAACGCATTTGTTTTTTTCTTCTCTCTCCTCTTCGCTGGCATTTTTGTTCTCTTTTTTCACTGCTTCACTTTGTCCCGAAAAAAAGATTTTTTTTACAAATAAATCTACTACTGAAATAAAAACAGAACAGAAAAAAATGAAAGATGCTATGGTTTAACATTACCATTCTCCCTTTCTTCCTTTCTTCCTTTATTTCTTTATCCAAAGATTTTTTTCTTTTGTTCCATTTTTCTCATACTTCCTTTTTTCCGTCCTAGTTCCTCCCGACCATTTTTACGTTTTGTTTTTTTTCATTTCACCCTCAACAACGTCCTACACCACTCATTATAGCCTAACCAATTCCAGTGATTTTTTGGGCGTAATATCAAGGAATTATCCAAATCGTGAAACTTAAACTTGCTCGTCTTGAGCTAGGCCGGATTTTTACGTGGTCATTGGACCGGTGCTGGGATTGTATGCACTCATATTCATTGCTGATTATTCCCCTTGACTTACTTCACGTCACTCAGATAGAGGGAGTCACGTTTACAGAGTCCGGCCGCAATGGCCCTTCGTTGATGACAAGTGAAATTGCAGAAGACGAAAGGTAAAAAAAAGAAAAAAATGGATGAAAATAAATAGAATAAACTAAAGACGAAAAAGTGAAGAAAAATATTAAAAGTAAAACAGAAACTATAGAAATAAAACTTAAAAATGCAACTCGGAGCGTGTAAAAAAAATCTGTTCCTGAAAAAATATCATTACAGTAACAAACAGATATAAAAATGTTGTTCTCGTAGTTGCAGTTATGAGTGTGCATCTTCTAATTGTGACTTGTTTGCCTTTAAAAGAGTTAGTGTGTAATCATATACCTGTCATTGTATATCTGGTTACCTGTTAATGCATTTATGCATACAAAAGCTTTAATGTATTGGTGCATTTGCACGAGAGTGTACAGCAACCAGAAGTTCTGTTTGTATAAAACGTTTGTATTTGTATGTGTGTGTATGAATGTTACTGTAGAACGCTTTTTTTAGTAGACGGACATTCATGTTTGAATGCATAAGCATGCATAACTCTACACACATACAAGTGCACATGCATGCACACACACATACACATGTGTGCACGTGAGTACATATATACATATATATTAATATTAGGAAAAAAAGATTTTCATAAAATTAAAAACGCATCTCTAATTAGAGGATTCAGAACTGCATCCAATGTCATAATAAATATTTTACATGTATGTGTGATCGGGGAAAAAAAGAAACTAATCAATAAGTAGATAAGTAATTTAATGAACTAATGAATGTATGAATGAATAAGTAATATTCATGAATACAAGAATATAAAACCAAATTTCAAAAAGATTGTGTTCTTTTATTTTGTGTGTGGACGTCGTGTTTTATTTTCGGAGTGAAAAACAATCGTCAGAAGTATTAAAACATGTCTTGAAGAATGAATGAATAAAAAGCAAAAGAAAGCCAAACAAAACAAAAACAACGCTGTGGAACGAATATGAGGCAGAACAAACACAGAAAATAGTAAAAAATGATCCTCCCAAACAACAACAATAACAACAACAATAACAAATTAAAAATGAAAAATGAAAATAAGAAAACATGAGGAAGATTTCTTTTCCCCATGTCAAAGGAAGAAACCCTCCACAAAGTTGCCTAATAATCGATTCCGATAAAATGACAAGAAAGAAAGGGATGAAGAGTGAGAGAGAAACAATAATGAGGGTTAGCAAAAAGAAGAGAAAAGATAGTAAAAACGAAATGAAGCGTGAAAAGAGAACGAAAGATGCTTGGCAAGGAGAGATAATGAGAACAGAGAGTGTGTGTGTGGGTGAAAGAGAGAAAGAGAGAGTGTGCTTGTTGGGGTATCTGTGTATATACGTTTGTGTGTCTGCATGCGTGTGAGAGAGAGAGAAGAAGAAGAGTGACACAGGGGCAAATAGAAAGAAAGAGACGTTTGAAAGAGAATGTTGCGAGGAAAAGAGATTCTACGGACAATAAAAAACGACGAAGATAGAGGAAAATTTCCGTTGTTTTTTCAAACAACTTTCGCGCCCTGTTGCCGTATAAATAATCGCCCAAATTGAAAGTTCTATAAAAAAAAAAAACAACTTTAAAATTCCAAGTAAGGATGAAGGTAAAAACTAGTCAATGTTTAGTGAAGGTGATGAATCAGTAAGCTATAAAAATTATAAATACTTGATTACATTTTGCTTTGTGCAAGACTAAACTAATATTGGTAAATGTCGACAAAATAATGTATAATACAAAAATATATGAAAGATTATATGCATGCATGCACGCATTTGGTTGACAGATAACTTCGTTTTTTTTTTGTTTTTTTTTTTAAATTTCCGGTGGCATATGGATGAATTTAAAGTTCATCAAAAAGGATCGCTTCCGATTCTCTCAGGACAGCTGTCAGTCATATCAGCGTGCTTTTTTAAAAAGATACTTTGATCAAATTAGTGTACTTCTCTTTCGGGAATGAGGTTGGAAGAATATAAGCAACATTTCAGGCATATCATGTCTTTTTTTCTCCATTTTAAGGATGGTAAAAATGCCATCGAAATACAATAAAGATGTGTGCAATTTACAGAGATTATAGCGTGAATTGTTGAGTGCCTTAAAAGAGATTTGCTAAGTTTCATGTTGGAGATTTATTACTGAACAATGCTCCTCGTTCGGATAGTTTGTTGTTGATAGCGATCCAATCGAAACATTACTTGATTAAAAAAGAATGCTAACCTCTGCCAACGCTATTGTCAGGGGAAGTAACTGAGCTTGGATCTATAAGAAACTTTAATCCCTTTCCCTATAGTCTATTGCCCACCCTTTCATAAGTTATTAAGAAATCCATTGAGAACTAATAGCAATATCATTTAGTGTAAATATATACCTAGGACGGAGGTAATCGTGCATTGACCCACCTTGAAATTTCTTGCACAAAAGTCCGTTGAAATTCATGGACTGTGTTTGGAGTTATCAGGTGGTCAGTCATGTATGTGTAGAGGAAAATATCTCTCAATCAAAAATGAATTCCTTGATCCGCCCAAAAATTTTACGATTCTTCTTTATTCCATCGTCCGTTTGTCTATAGATTTTCATTGAAATTCATCGAGAACTTTTGGAGATATCGTTCGAACGGACGAAAAGAAAGACAGACGGAATGACGGACACGCATAGATACATATACCTCTCCAACTTTGTTAATAATAAATTTGATACGACACGGGATATACCTAACATAACCAGAATATTCAAACAAGTGTTCAAAATCATTTGCAACATTTTGGTTATACAACTTCTTTCACTGTGTGGCTTCCACATAAGTTAAACGAAAGAAAAAACTATGGGAACGTATTTCCATGTGCATTTCACTTTTTAAATGTTAAGGAAATGTTCTGTTTATGAAGCAAAGAGTGATACTTGAAAACAACATGGAATGCATAAATCTTTGAGCAGGCTAAATGATCCATCAAATACCGAACTTAAGACTGGTCTTCATCGAAATTAGTTGATGCTGTGCGCATTATGGGATCGGAAGTGAGTCCTCTTCCTCAGCTCCTTCTGAAGTGCCAAACGATTCATTCGAACAAGTACTACTCCCATTTAGACAAATCAAAGGCAGCAGTCGACGTCTTGATTCAGTCAACAGAAAAGGCGTAATATTTTAACAGGGTAACAGCGCAGATTCTTTTGTTCCTCTGGTGATCAGTCGAAAATTGTTCCAGGTTGACTGGGAATATGTCATTCATCCTCTGTATTCAGCATATATTGCTTTTTTGGATTATCATTTATTCCGGTCTTTACCCGATTGTCTCACTCTTCTCTCCTGAGAATGATCAAAATTCTGGATTGATGGAATCATGAAGTTGCTTCTAAAGATAGCGGAACAAAATGTATGTTATTTTATTGAGTTAAAATTTTTTTTTTTTTGATTCAATAAGCCGAATGAACTTTTTGTGTGTGTATGCATGGAAGTATATATGCAGGTGTGAGTAAATGTGTATGAAATGACAGAGTGAATTTCTCTTGCTTTTATCCAGTTTTTATATATTACACGTTTCGGTCATATGTGACTGGGTCATCAACTGCAACATGAACTTTTGGAAGGCTGAAGAAAATATCGACCGAAAAATTTAGATAAAATCAACTGAGATGAAGACTCTACGCCAAATAATTTCAGGTAAGAGTTTAAAAAAATTCAGGTTTAACGCTGGCTTTATTTAATCATAATGTTTTGCTTTTACAAATGAAAATTGATCAATATTCTGGCACGAAACCAGTAAAACAATCACAGCACGCGAAAAAATCGATTTCGCTTGTTTATTTCATCCACAAAACGGTTCGAACATCCTGTGGCAACACTTAATTTAGGGAAATGAATACATTAACTTTGGAATAATACTTCTCCTCTTTTATGTAATTTTGCATGGAATCATTATGCAAAATTATAGCATATTTTATGCCCTTTTGAATCAGGAATGTCCGGGCAGAAATAATTTACAGGTAGTAATACATTTCTCTGTAAATGTTATTTACACTATCATCGTTTAGTTTAAGGACATCGCTTGAAATTAAATTTTACTCTTTTCCATTGATAAATAACATCAAATTTTCTATTAGAATTGCAGTATTTGAGGCAAAAAGAGTAGTTCATTATAAGAAACTGAATCCTGCAATTACATAAGCTTTATTAATCGTCCAGGGCAATAGATTCGGAAGTTGTTCTGAAAGTCCTGCTTACAACGCCATAAAGTTATATTGCACAACTGGTGGCTTCATGAATAGGACACCAGAGAATAGGTACATTCATCGCCCTTGGTTGAACAATGGGATAGCGACTGCCATCAATGTAAGAAACTATATAAGCTACATGTACGATTTGGAAATTTGGGTTCATGGATCGCGTCGCCCGCATGAAATCATCTTGATGAATAGACGAGCACCCACCTGAATCACCAAAGGGCCCATGGGTGGGTACTTGGAAACGAAGTCTGAAGAGGTATGGAGAAACGAATCGAAAATCACCAACTGATAATCGGAGGTCCAGTAGAAAAAGGGTGGGTGAAAAATAACCATTGAATTACTCAACTTACATAACCAACCAATTGCAAATTATTTTCAATACATTCTTTGGATATTTTGAATATATCGTATAATATTGAGTATTCTCAAGTAACATCGTGCCTTAGTTGTTATCAACCTCAACTAGTTTACCCAACAGTGGAACAACTTTTAGCGAGAAATTTCACAAACCACTTCAGACACGTTCGATCAATGACAGTACTCTCTCTATAAATAACGAAATCTTTTAGGGTTTGAGTCATAGTTCGACCTTTCTTGAAATAATATGATATCCAGAAAATATTGCTTATTACATTCCATCTTGGAGGTTGGAATCAATAAGCAAAAATATGCCGGTTTTGACAAACTGTTTTCTTAAGATATGCATGCTGATACTACAAATGTTCTAACAGAATCAAAAGCGATATTTTGAATGAAATTAGCAAAACGCTCCTAATGCCACCTAACGACAAGAATCAAACAAAGTTTGCTGATATTTCATTAATAATCAGATTTTACCTCAAAGCTCCATTGTATAGGAGTTTAGGATATCCACACATAGGAACCGCCGACTCAAGACTTGAAAGTCAGGGACCCCCACCCCGGATCTCCTTTCGTGGAGTCACACCATCATATATATATATATATATATAGGTGCGCGTGTGATGACGGCACAATTCAAGATAAGAAAAATATTGAGAAAGGGGCTGGAGCTTTGAAGACACTTAGTCTTACTTAACCTTTAAGACTAGCAAGATAATTCTAGTGTCAATGACACGACAATGATGACGATGATGATGCTGATAGTGATGAAAATACCGGAGAGCTCAACCGATTGTTGGATGAAATGATACGAGTAACAAAATAAGGCGAAAAAATGAGTGAAAATAAATTGTGAAAAGAACTCTAAAAGAAGAAGCAATTCAATATTCCTGGCACCGACCTGGTGATATTTTGCATTTTTACAACTCCTGTTACAGAAGAGCGAACAGCCATGGTGCCAGTGTCTGTTGTGTGCGGCTGAGAAACGCTGAAAGTGAAATATGTTAAACCTTTGACCAACAACCCGTAGTCATTGTCACGGGCAAACGAAACACTGGTAAAAGAGAGACAGGAAATAAATAAATGAAAAGAGAAGGCAAATACAAAAAGAAATCGTGATAGAAGAAAGAAATTATGTCAATAAGAACAAATGAAAAGGGATGAAAGGTTCTTCTGAAAACAAGCAAAAAGAAACGAGAACAGGAAAGAGTAATAATCTAAAACCATCTGCATTGGTCAATGATTTAAGCGCTCTTTGGAAGACAATGGACGTGCGTGACGTCCTATGTAATAAAATGCAATGACTCACGGTCAATAGACTCATCATAGTAATAATCGAAGAGGGACAGGAGGAATGATAGAAGAGGAAAAAGAAAAAGCAGAAAAGAGAAAGAGTGGAAAGGATATGGACTGAATTGAAAAAGGAAAGGGAATGAACAAAAAACGGTCACAGTTATAAGAAGTGAAGGAGAAAAGGGAGAAGACAATGCCAGAGAAAGGAAAAGAAGGAGAACCGAGGATGAATGAAGGAAAAAACTGGAGGGCGACTTAAAGGAAGAGGAGGAGGAGGAGGAGGAGGAGGAGGAGGAGGTGGAAGAAGAAGAAGAAGAAGAAGAAGAAGAAGAAGAAGAAGAAGAAGAAGAAGAAGAAGAAGAAGAAGCGTATATATTGGGTGGAAAATGCAGGAAAACCAACAGATGAGAGGAATGGAAGACACCGTAGAAAATGAAGAGATGCATATAGTTATGGCATTGTGAAAAAAATTGGAAAAAGAGAGATTGCAAAAGAGAAAGAGAGTAAATGAGAAGAAAAGAAAGAAAAGAAAAAAGAAAAGTGAGAGAATATGTAAAATCGAAGGGAGATGAGAAAAAGTAGATAAAGGAAGGGAAAAGAAACATTAAAAATAAAAAGAGGGAAGAAGATAAGCAAAAGAAAAAAGAAGGCAGAAAAGGTTTCGACAAATAATGAAAATTTAGAACGTGAGAAGAGATAGACAGAGAAAAGTTCACAAAAAAGAAAGAAGAGAGAGAGAGAGAGAGAGAGAGAGAGAGAGAGAATGAGAAACAGAGAGGAAGAGGGAGAGGGATGGGAAAGAGAGAGGTGGAGAGGGAAAGGGTAAGAGAGGGAGAGAGAAGGGTGATTGTTGGAGTTGATGGAAAAACATAAAGAAGGATAAAGAAATAAGGGAGAGGCAAAAAGAAAAAAAGGAAAACATACAAAAGAAGAAGAAAGATTACAAACAGAGATTTAACAGAAAAAATGAGTTAACGCTGCCAAGACACACGCGTGTGCACACACATACACTATATGTATATACTCGATGTATGTATACATAATTCAGTTATAGGAATTCGGATGAAAGAAATAAGTTAACACGTACGTGTGTGTCTTGGCAAAGTTGACTGATTCCTTCTGCTGAATCTTTATGTTTGCACTATATGATACTGGAGATCCGTAGGAAGGCTAAAAATATGTTTGGTCAAATATCGGTAGGTTGCACAGGGGAGAAGCGAATGGGGCGAGGGGTAATTCCTTTTATTTTTTAATTTGTCGAATTATGCGTGTTGCGATGGAACCACTTATATATTCAGGGTGGAGCACTCTTCAAGTGAGGTAACTCGTTCATAGTAAGCTTATGCAATGCTCTTCCATAGGAATAGAGCACTCTGATGGATGGGGAATTTAAAAAGCAAAATAGATATATCGCTTAAATTCAGCCTTACTGTTCCGTGGCTCAACGGTAGGATACTGGCCTCCGGGTCTGAAGCGAAGGTTTCAATCCTGCCTCGTGGTACTGGATGGGATAACGGATTGTCTATGGCCACACTGAAGAGTTGTAATACAACTATGGATGATGCAATAATATATACACACACACATATATATATATATATATATATATATATATATATGGCGTGTCTTGATAGCTAGCTATAAAGATATATATATATATATAGGACGAATGTATTCTATCAATCCGTACTAGTGAAATAAACAAAATTCTTCAAGTAAATGAAAGTGATGTAGAAACTAACAGCGCCCACTTTCTGGTGACAGTTTTACGGACTCAATGACGCTATTCATTTTAAGTATGTTCAAGTAGATATGATCAGAATTGATGGAATTGCATATCATTTCAAAAAAGTCTGTCTATATTCATACAAGTATACATCATTATGATTCTTTCATTTGCAGGTTGCTTGCTTCTCCGTTTGAGGGTCAGTCTCTTGGTTAGGTTCTATCGTTTCAGTTTTAGTAATTGTGATTACCATGAGTGCTCGTCCGATATTGAAGTCATGGGATCTGGTGAGGATTTGAGCTAAAGAAAAGTGTCCTTAATTTGTGGTGAATTGCAAAAAAAGTTAGAATATCAAGAAGTGTATTCAACGTTAGAAAAAAAACCCTGAAACATGTTAGAAATGTCCCCTCGGTACATCAAAAAATGTAAACAAGAGCGTGTTTTAAGACAAGACATATATATATATATATATATATATACGACTCAATTATTAATTATTATTTTCACAATTAACGCTCTCTCTTTTAGGGTTGAGCAATGTTAAGTAGGGCACCCGTCTATTCCTGCTATAATGCAGTGGTCTCCCAACTCTGGAATGGGGCAGTTTTGGTAGATGGGGAATTATGCGTAAGTAAATACATATCGCTTAGTTCGGTCCTCCAGACAGTCCAGTTCCGTGTAAGGCAGGGGTAGAAATGTCTGCCTCTGGTTTCAATCTTACCTTGTGGTACTTGAATGGATGTTGGATAGTCTATAGCCACACTGAAGTGTTGTAATACAACGAAGCAGCTGTCTGTGGATGACACAATTAGTAATCATATTTATATCATGCACGCTTCGTCTGTGTATATATGTAGATAAATTATCTGAATCTATGAGCATATTTGTGCACAGGTTCTATGCACATATTTGCGTATAGACATAAGATATAAACTGCGATCGGTACAAGACCAGATGAAAGTGAGAAGATTGGACTGCCGGTTTGTTTTGAAAATCATTCTTTGAAACCTTGGCTTTCACCTATATAGATACATGAAGATATAGGTATACGTGAATAACACACACACACACACACACACACACACACACATATATATATATATATATATATATATATATATATATATATATATATCGAATCACCATAGCGTCACGAATGAACTGCCTGACCAATCAGCCAAGTGGGCTGTGTTTGTATCTCCGGGCGCCCCTGGTTACATTTTCGGGGCTGCAACCTTTGCAATTTGTACGAGCACGCCACCAGGCACCACCGAAAAACGTCTTTTTGGATCTATAGGTTCATCTTAGACCAACAAAGGCCAAATCTTGAACCAGTATTTTTTTTATACATAATTTTAGATAATGTTGTCGAAAGTTGATTACTTGGTATTGAAAGAATCAGTTACGGGCGTTGCTACAAATCAAACATGAAATATCATCATTTTAATACAACGCTTTTTTTAATTATCTAAATATAATTCATTTCATGCTTAAAAGGAAAATTTTGAAGGGTTGATTATATAATGAACATGTTTCATGTTTCTTCATTGAAAATTAAAGTTTAGAATATCATTTTCTAAACGGTAACGACAATGATGAGATCAACGGCCAATTTTCAACTATGATGTCATTGATGAGGAAGAACCTTTTAAATGCACCCTGCTGCAACTTTATAACAGGGTTGGTACGTCATGTTTTAGAGAGGGGTTCGATTCAATATACGATTACAATGCAGATTTGGATACTGACTTTATAGCCACTTGAAAATACATCATTCAGAGGATAAAAAGAATATCTGATGATATCATAACGATTCAAAGAACAAAATAAAACCATCTTATCAGACATTCATTTTTGGGGGAGTTAATCTATTTTCACTTGACCTCGTATTGTTTCTTTAAAAATACCATTAGTACAGACATCATCCGATATAACGCGGATCGTGATACCAAAGATGCAATTATTATATTGTTACAGGCGCCCCGATGTAGCACCGTTTACAGTATATACATACACTCCTTATCAATAATATCTATCATATTGATAAAGGTATCCTCTGATACAGCACGTTTCGCTAGAGCGCAGTTTACGATATATATATATATATATATATATATATATATATATATATATATATATATATATGTAATGAATGTGAATCTTCTTAGCCTGTCACGGGAGAATGATGTAAGTAATGGCAGTTGGAATGTAGACGTATCGTTGGAATAATGTCCTTTTTATCTTTATTATAAGGAAAATAATTGAGAACGGGGATACAACTGAGAATGGAATTTTCATGCAAAGCTTATAGAATACGATTAACAAACTGAAGTGATTGTCCAATCAGCCTTTAAAATCAGTAACCTTTTGTAAAAGCGACTCTCTATGATACATAAGTGGCACAATTAGAAGTCCAATTCTAACCTCACCGACATATTTGTCGAATGGATTTTTTAATAATATTCTGATATCAATGCTATTTTCAAAAATTTTTCTCCAAAACATGAAGGTCAAAAGATAATGACAAAAAGCAATAGTTTAACTAAAATTTCCGACATTGGAGATAAGAATAGAATTATTTAGACAAGAAGGAAAAAAAAACCTCGGAAAAGTCAGATGATGCATCGATTCGTCATATTCCCAAGAGAATAGACCATTCATGGTGTAGGGCTCACCTTATAGATTCCATGTCCATTCATTAATACTACAAAAATATGATAATTAAGGCGATAATTGTATACACAAAGAAAAGGTCGGTTTTCTTCCTCAATACTCGAAGAGAGATTAATTAAATCCATCCACTATAATGAGCTTTCATTAAAAATCATTTCTATTCATCGTCATATTTTCAGAAAAACAAGAAAAAAAAGGAAGAAGCAAGTACATAAGTATTGCATCATTTTTTCTCCAAATATACAGCTATACGGTGACAACTTCCTCGCCATAACCGTAAAGAATTCTAAGAAGAAAAAAAGCTGTTAATCTACGAGTAAAAGTGTCAAGCGATAAATTTGTGAATTTCTAAAATTTGATCATTCCGAATAATAAAGGGGAAATAGCGTTAGGGTTCATAACTAAGGAAGCTAAATCAGCGACAAATTAATGTCGGGACTGTTTTAACTTCATCATATTACATACTATTCGTTTTAAAAAAAAATCTGAATTTATGAGTTGAATACCAAATATCTGTCTATTCATCATTCAGTTACCGTTTGTTAAATTGCAATTCATTAGATCTTCTAATTTCGATTGGAAATATAGGTCTATATCATTTCATAATTATATCAATGATATAATTCATAATAATCTACGATAATCTAGAGAGGTAAAATAAAGGATCGGCCATCAGAAACTAGTTTGGTTCTTTCTAGGATGTGATTGCAAGCTGAGACCCCGCAAAGAAAAAAATGATTGGTATGGTGTATTTTTATCTCGTTTTATTCCTGACTGTTACAATAATACATGTTTTTATGTCTTGCATAATTACATATTGGTCTCCATGAAATTCTGAATTTCTGAATTATCTTTACGCTGACAGCCACGAATAAATCATGATTCTAAGATTCTTTGTGCTTTGTCCCATCACCGGTCATCCTGACCATTGTCCGGTCACCATGATAATAGTCAGTTTGTGGTTGGTAATCCTTACCCGTGTCTGGTAATATGCTGCGCATATTTTTTTTTCTCAGTTGACAAGATATTAGCGATTGTCAGGTCATTTTTGCTTAGCCACCTTACGACATCTGTTGTACACATTAACGTTCGACTTGAATGCTTTGGAGAAAGATTGTAAAGAGAAACAATCAACTACATTGTTTTGTTTATTTCTTAATTCGAATTTCTTGATTTTTAAAGATATTTGGACAAGGAAAATAGAACCTCAGGTGCAAAAGCTTCCAGTTCAATCCTCTAACTTTTACCTAATTCACCAAAGGCGGGAAATTGCTAAAGAAGAATATACGCCGAATTCAAAGTGAAATGTGTGCTTTTCTTTCCGTGTCATTTCGATGCAAGAAAATAAGAAAGTCTTAAAAGATATGAGACGCTTATATTGAATAGATAAATGTGATATACGTTTGAAAAGGAAACATATAATTCTCCACCTTTTTTTTTTATACAAAAAAGAATAGATGGATTTCCATTTGATATATTTTGAAAAATCATAAAAGTCCGTGAAGATTTCGTTGTTACGTTATTAAAAGAAATAATTTATATGCACGCGAACATTGCAAGGGGATACACGAGTGTGTATAGAATGATGTGCATAAAAACGAGTTATTTTATCGGATCAATAAATGCTCACACACACACATATATATATATATATATATGAACATGATCTAATGGGTTTCAGCTATTTTATTTTTAAATATATTCCAGTCTATGCGTTTACAAATATGAATATATAAATGATTCTCTTTATTAGAAAACATTCATACGTGCAATATATATATATATATATATATATATATATATATATATATATACTCTTATTGATAATACTACTATTGTTATTATTGATACGTAAGGTTATATTGCTTCAGGCAATATAACTGCATGAATTTATGCGTATAAATAAATTTATTCTGAGCATTCGATATAGGCTAATAAGCATAGTTATTGACATCACTTTGATGTAATCATATCTACATGCATACTCATACATACACAACATTTACACACATAATCAAGTATATATATTTACACACACAGACACACACAGATACAGACACACACACACATATATACATATATATTTACAAATGCATATATAAACAGAAATATTCATATATCCGTACGTCCATGTATATATTAAAATAGATCTGAGTCTCTCTCTTTCTCTCTCTGATACAAATAATCATGAGATTTTATATATTTAAGAGATAGAAATAGTCTTTAAGACATTCATAAACTTGAAGAGATATAAAGATGCATTTTTGTGTGTTTGCATGTGTATGCGTGTGTTTCCGGGAGTGTGTTTTATATCAAAGTGTGTAATTTGCTTGCTTTCTTCGTTTAGTTCTAGCATTGGTCGGAAGTCGTGTAGGTTCTTTGCGAATCTGAGGTTGCTTAGATATTTGCCGTCTATTTTTATTCTTCTATTCTCCTGGTCCAGGTCTCGGAAGATATATATATATATAAATGTTGCAGTACCCTGACGTTTAAATAGTCTGGACCTTGTAGAGTGATGGCTTTCACGACCATGGGAATTTCCACAGAGTCGAATGCCTTCTTGGAGTCAATAAATGCTACAGAGAGTGGCATTTTGTATTTTGCTGCATCCTCTTTCAGCTGATTTATTGGATGGAGATGGCCCATCGTCGAGTAACTTCTAAATCCAGCTTGTTCCCGTGGTTGGTTTTCAGCTAGTGTTTTACTGATCCGGTTGGTGATGATTTTTGTGAAAAGTTTGTCGATGCAGTTGAGTTGGCTTATAGGTCTGTGATTGTTGAGGTTTTCTGCACTCCCTTTGTTCATGCAAAAGCATTATGATTGCCGTGTTCCAGTATTTCGGGACTTTACTGTATTTCAGACACAAGTTGAATAGAATATATAATTTTTTTATTGACGATCTCTCCAGCTTTTTCAAGCAGATCGACGGTGACATTATCTGGTTCAAAACGAAGGTCATGTGCGACAACCACAGCGAGAATAAGAACACAACTGTCAAAATCAAAGATGCAAAACTGGAAAAAGTAGACCACTACATCTACCTATGACAACGAATCTCTATGAAATCCACAAAAGGAGAAGAAATAAAACGAAGAATCACTCTAGGATGGCAAGCATTCGGCAAAGCAAGCTCAACCTTCAAAAATAAGATGATCCTAATAATTCTAAAAAAAAGAGTATACAACCAATGCATTCTCCCGATAGTCACTTACGGAGCTGAAACATGGAACCTAACCACGAGACAGACCAGCAAACTGAGAAACATAAAACATGCACATAAGAGAATCAGGCTCAACCTCACATGGAGAGATCACAAGACAGCACAATATATAAGGAAGATAAACAGGACACCATAGAATCTACCGGGGCCGGCAGAATACAAGATGGAAAGAAGAACAAGACTAATTGGGACAATACTAGCTTTGCAACGCCTACGATAGAGGAATATGGCGAATTCTGGGAAAGGTTCATGGGAAGATTGATGATGATAGTGATGATGACGTGTAATTTTTCCTCTTTAACACACGACCCAGCAATTCAGGAACCTTTAAGATTATCATCAGGAAAGGCTCATGTATATATGAGTTTATCTGTGTCCACATTCCTTTCAACATATATCAATATGAGTAAACATGCATGTGCATATATATATATATATATATATATATATATATATATATATATATATATATAGAGAGAGAGAGAGAGAGAGAGAGAGAGAGAAAGTAGATATAGATATTCATATAGATAGATTATGCATTAAATTCGGAACAAAGACATAACTTCCAAGAAAATTGTTTCAATTGGTCTCATTTTATCCACGCACGCTCACATACGAACACAAACACACACACACACACACACACACACACACACACACACATATATATATATATATATATATATATATATATATATGTGTGTGTGTGTGTGTGTGCCTATATATATATATGCACATATAGAAACGTCTATAAATCCATACATACATATATACATATGCGTCAAGTAGATGTCAAAATGCTTAAAACCATATCTATTTTAACACACATGCTGATGTTTACGAGTATATCAGACTAAAAAGGTATAATTGCATATGGATAGAAAAGCATTTATATGTATTTGCACGTGTGTGCACTTATACAGAATATTTTACAAACACGTACAGACATTAACCCAAGTGTATCCATTCCCATTCTTATACATTTACAAATGCATACATAAGTCCATGTATGTACTAATTCCTATCCATGCATTGATAAATATTTCACGCGCATTTGATACGTAAGAAAGATACTCTATGGCAATAACTCAATTTACCAGAAAACGATCAAAAAGCACCTGCATAATTACTTCACAACGTATCGTACTTCAGCAGCAAATGCAATATCGGATTTTTATTGAGGCAAATTGTTGGTCAACAAGACCTTCGAATGAACCTACATCAAACAGCATCAGAATTGAAAATTTCCCATGCATTTGTGAATTGCTTGGCAGAAGTGAAACTGTTGCATCTCCCTCGGGCCAACCTGCTCCATCTGAAATGTGTCTCCATGGGATGAGACGTGAAAATGAAACAAACAAACAAATCCCCATTACAAGATATGTGTCTCTTTTATCTGTCTTTTCTTCATCGAGGACTTTCTCAAAACTATAACAGCTAGATCCATAAAATTATGTATATATATACATATATTGTAAACAGCGTCATCCGAGGGAAGCTTTTTTTAAAAAGATTTATTTGAACCTATACATGATCCTGAATCAATGATCACCATCGTAATTAGAAATTGCACTGTTTCGTATCTGCATGAAGAGTATCTGGTGAGAGTCCAAGACAGCTAAACACCTCTTAGTATTCATTGTCAATTTTTAATGACACACAATACCCCTAAAGCACCACCAGAGAAGCATCTCCAGATGATGATATAAGGGATTTGTCTAATTGTTGTCTTTATTGTTGATTGGTTGGATATGATCCTCGTTGTCTTCGTACAGGAATACTAGATCGAACTATAAGATAAAAATTGGATTCATCAGACCACATTTTCTTTGTCCAATTCTCCACAGTCTAAATATTCATGGAGTTACATAGTTCTTTGTCATTAATGGTTTCTTCAAAATCCTTCAAGCTTTCCCGCCTTTTTCAGGATTATAACCGCTTGCCTAAACGTTCCAATTCAATAATTGTCCCTCACTGGGTTGATTGAGATTTCCCATTCTGAATGTAACATTACCAGATTTTACCAGAGCTGTTGTTGAACTTTTCAATGGAGATAATTGATAAATGGAATTCTTTTGTGAGTTCAATTTTTCAAACAAAAATAAAATGAATATCAGGGGTTTCAATAACGCCGTAAAATTAACAGGGATTTCCAAACCTTTGGAAGATAGAGTACAAATTTGTATACATAAATATGTGTGTATTTTCATAAACATTGATGTTCTCTCTCGACACATATGTGTACGTGTGCGTTGATAGTAATCAGGTAACGCAGAAATATATTTGCTTATAAGTGTATCTTCCTTTTGTATTCATTTATATGTGCATGAGTGCGCATACGAATATACAATCGTTTCTCTCTTCTTCTAACTTACTTTCTGACTTTGTTTTATTCTCTCTTTTTCTCTATATACGGGCGTATGTATATATATATGTGTGTGTGAGTGTGTGTGTATTTATTTGTAACTATGTAATTTGGCGCACAGGTGTTGAAGAAACAATCTTACTACCTGTAGTAAGACGTGCGACACTCTGGCCTCAGTTTCATCCCATCGCTCGAACGTAGCGACATGAAAACCAGGCATTGAAATTGAACAGACAGTAAAATACAGCATTTTCAGATGCGAACAATCTTTCACTCTCCTCTTCCTTTGAGGACGACCAGTGCAAAAAAAAGTATCATGAGATGCAAATGTACGTATTTACAAAGAAACATACTCATAAGTATATATGATATATAAACAGTGATGCAGTCACTTATGTAGATTTTTACGATCAAAATCTTACAAGCCATAAAGTAAAAACTTCTTGAGGATCAGAACAAATAAAACGATATTTGCTATTATGTTATGAATATAGATTACAGAAATATGTTAACCCAAATGTACATAGAAATATAAATCATCATACTTAGCAAAAATTGAAGAATTTTTTTCTACTTTTAATCCGAACTTGTATATTTCTTTGTGAAGATATCGCATAATGCAAACGTACATATATATATATATATATATATATATATATATAATTTTCATATACAGACCACAATGTAGGCATTCATATGCGTGAATGTTTATTGTTTGTTTATATCTACATATACAATGTTGAAACTGTAAGAATTTATTGTCATGCATAAAAGGCTGTACAAAAAGGCTGATGTCAAAACAGTGAAGAGTAAAGAGACAAGAGAGAGAAATAAACGAAGTAAAATTCAAGAAAACAAAACGTTGTAAAAATTGATGGAGAATTTAAAAATAACCATTAACAAGGCTCACACCAGGGAAACAGGGAGGCATCATGCTGGGAAATACAGGAAAGATGTAAATGGAATTGTTGCATTTTGTTTCTTTTTATTCCAACTTTTGTATCTATCTTAGTATATATCTATGTATAAAATGCTTAGCAACTGATATGCAGGTATACCTTGATTAATACGGTTAATTCGTTCTAAAACTTCCTTTTCTTTTCAAAACTGCACTGTTCAAAACATGAATATGTTTCTATGAGCTTTTTTCAGCCTATTCTAAACTAGATTAGTTAATAAAAATATATTCATATTGATTAAAACTAATTAAAATAAATATGCATATATATATCAATTAAAACAGCACTTCTCAAGGTATATTTACGTGAATAGTTGCGTTTTTCCTCTGACATATTTTGATAACCAGCTGGCCGGCTCTCTCCACTTTGGAGACCGCTACAGCATAATCGTTTTACATATATCATCATCATCATCATCAGTCTTTTAACGTCCGTCGTTGGACATAGACCTTCCCCAGGATTTGCCACACTTCTCTATCATGGGCATCGCGGAGCCAGTACTTCCTGAACTTGTCCAGCTCGTCTCTCCATCTAATATTCTGCCGGCCTCGGTTGAGCATGTGATCTCAGGGGATCCATGTCGTGAGTCGTGAAACTGAACAAATAGCGGTAGCAGATCTGTATATCTCGGTTCATATCTATTTATCTACAGTTCGCTTGTTGGCTGAAGAAGTTGAATCGAAGGTCGTTGCTTCACAGTATGTCTAAACACAGATCTCGATATTTTTTTGATAATGAAATATACGACTATTGTCTCTCCCTCCCAATCTTTTTTCTCGTTTCCGATATGCTTGTTCTTGTAGCCTCTTGGGACAGACAGCTTTGCTTGTTTCCGATTACATCAGTTGTGGAGCCACTCAGGATGTCAAGAATGAAGATCACATGATTAATTTAATAGAAATAGAAATCCAATTTGTTATCAAAACTTATAAAAATCGGATGATATCGATTGCGAGACGATGACAACTTGGATGATTGAACGTTGACTTACAAACGTCTACATGAATAATTACAGCAAAATTCCCTATTTTGATGGGTTTATGTTAAAATTCATACGTCAACTAATGGATTCGTTCAGCGCGCAGCTGAGAGTTGATGCAAAACTGAACAAATGATGTGCATCGAGCAGAGTAACGAATCAAGAAACAACTCTAAATTATTAATTCAGAGAAATTCATCGAAAAATCCTCATAACCACGAAATTGAAAAAGAGAATAGAGACAAGCGCGCGCACAGACACTCACTCACACACACACATACGATTGCTAACCGAATGTAGTATGAACTTCTGCTTCTACTCTTTGTGAGCAGTGCACTTCGTGAAACATTATGAACTATAATTTCACTCTTGAGAAAAGATCCTGTTCTGACTTTTAAAACCAAACTATACAAGCAAAATTTCTGTTGAAATACTCACGTTAGTTACTGAATACCTGAAGAGAGTGGGAAAGCCATGGACTGGTATTAAAGTCAGTGGTGTAGAAAAATAAAATTCATATTCATATATTTATATATGTGCATGTGTTTATGCGTAGGTGTGTGCCTGTGTATGCATATATGTACGTGTGTGCATTTGTGTGTGCAATATACATGTACCTTTATATATGAAAACAGAGAATCGATTAAGCATAAGGATATTCATTTAGATGCACATACAAATTTATTTGTGCATACATTTTGCATATATATATATATATATATATATATATATATATATATATATATATACATATATATATGTATGTATGATAGATGCATAGGTCTATATGAGCATGTACGTATTTATTTGGGAAATGGATGTGTTGTCAGCCCAAAATAAAAAGTGAAACTTCAAGATAAAAGGAAGATTTTCTGCTCAGCAAAGTCGATAGCGATGGGAATGCATTGGTGGAATAAAAGTCTTAGATTCGGAATATTTCCTGCTTGAATGCAGCCAAAGAAACGAGCTTTTGTCATGTTGGTCAATCGTTTCAGTCTCACTTTTTTCTGATGAGAATTTCTCTAATCTAGCAACATTCAATAAGTTTAGCCAGTTTTTCATTCTCTCAGTTTTACTTTCTTCTCTCTTATATATTTCGTTTTTCTTTTCTTTCTTTTTCCCTTTATTTTCTCAAATCTTCTTTTCCCTCTCTTTTTCTATCTTTTTTTTTTCATCCATTTTCTTTGTTCTGCTCTCATTCTCTTTTGTTTATTTCGTTTTGAAAGAATCTTTTTTTTTCTTTTCCTTTCTTCCGTTATCACCTTATTTCTTACTCGTCTCCTCTCACATTCTTCCTCTCTTTTTCGTTCTTTTTTTTCTTTCTGTTATTTGCTGGTATCTTATTTTCGTACTTTTCTCTGTTTCCTCTTCTCTCTCCTTGCTTCTTCTCAATTCTTTCCGTACATTTTGCTTGTTTCCCCCTTTTTTTTGCTCCTAGTTCAATTCATTCCGTTCCGATTTTCATTCTTGTTTTTCTTTGTTTCTTTTTCTATTTTTTTTCTTGAAAGATTTGTCTTTATTTACTGGGCATTCATTCCTTTCTTTATTTCTATTTCTTTCATTTTCTTTCTGTACGTGATTTTATGTTTGTTTGGTGATCTTTTCATTAACTTTCTTTATTCTCTGCCCTTTTCCTTTTCTTCTTTTTGTAATCTCTTCTCTACTACTTAGTCTTTCCACCTCTCTGTTCTTTCATTCTTTTCTTTTTCGTTTTTATTTTCCGTTGCCCGCTTTTTCTGTTCCCCTGTGTTCTTAAATATTTTCCTAATCTTCAACACTTCTTCTGTAAACTTCGTGCCATCTTTTTTTCATTTTCCCAACCTGATTTCAACTTATCAAAACACGTCGCCGAAATTTCAAACTACATCACCGAAAATAGACTGTTTATAAGCAGAAACAAATGTTACCAAGCAAATCTGAAAGAAAATGTTTCGCTTCACTGGCAAATCCTTCACAAAATAGAAGATGCCACTCAAGTCGTTTTTAATTCAATTTACACCCGGCTGCACTGAGTTGCTCGCGTGGCATGACGATATTTCTGATTCAGTCCTTTTCTTCTACAGGAGACCCATTGGAGTGTACGATTTTATTAATCAGATCTGGCTTTTGAAGCTCTTATCAGGTACAACTGCTTTATTTACGTGCTTGTTTCAAGTAGTGGAGGAAACAAGTAGAGGCGGAGTAGCAAGAGGTTCCATCTCGACTGCAGATGTGTTCAGATACATCAACACAAAACCAAGTCTCAAGAAATGTAACCTTTATTTTAAAGACTACCAATAAATCATATATATATATATATATATATATATATATATATATATATATATATATATATATATATATATATATATATGTATGAATGGATGGCTTGGCATCCTGGGCGAAGATTTTTAGAGGGGTTTCCACGACTATAAGACCATACTCGGCGGGTCGTGTATCGCAACGATGGCCGATTGAGTTTTAAGGTGAAACGTAGCATGCTCTCAGTCGACCCCATTCTTTGAAGCAAAAGTTTCTACGCATCGAGGTGGTACGAATAGCAGCAAGACCTCTAGGTGGTAGGTTTAACTGGAGTTCCCTTCTCTTGGCAGATGCCTGCACTAGCAATGGGGGTTTGTGGATACTTTGCGTGAGTTATCTAACAGTATGGCTGACGTATACACACACACAAACACACACACACACACACATATGTATATATATATATATATATATATATATATATATATATATATATATATATAAAATACGTTTTGTGATAACCTCTCTCTCTCTCTCTATATATATATATATATATAGAGAGAGAGAGAGAGAGAGGGAGAGAGAGAGAGAGAGAGAGAGAGGTTATCACAAAAGGTATTTACATGAAAATGCATACCTATTTGATCAAGTTTAAAACTTGCAGTATTTTTCTTGGACAAAACCGCAATGGAGTTACGCTTGAACGACGGACACATGAACTGGAACGCTACTCAAAACCTGAAGAGCATAACCGAGAAAAGAGTACAATATGTTTTTGCAGATACTTTGCATACATACATTCCAACTTATAGATTCACATGTACATGCACCTCTGCACACAGATACACTTTAATGCTTGTTCTTCTACACACACATGCAGATGCAGATAACACACACACATAGGTACGAACACATTTACACGTGTTATTTATAGATATATTTCATGAAAAAGCATATCTACAAATAGTCACCATTCAAAATTATACTTACAGACTTTTTACTACAAAATTAGCTCTTAAATTACGAAGTATATTTTAACGGGAAATTTAGACGGTAATATATTTTGAGTTATTTGTCGTAATTTGAACTCTTTCTTCCTTTATAAACTTTGAATGTTTTATCAATCGAAAAGATGAAGCATTTTTGCACTTGAAATTTTTCTTTCTTCTTTTTTGTTGCTCAAGTATGTGCAGCTGTTGACCCATTTAATCCTACGTTCATATCAAAAATATAGTTTAGTCCTCTGTACGCAAACATTAATGGACCGCTGTTACCCCATCTAGCACTTGTTATTAAGTGTGATTTGCACAAGCCACTTGACAAGAATGCTTCCTGATGTCTACGGTTAGTACGAACTTTCTTTTCATTTATTTTTGGAAGTGTCTCTGTTAGAATTTACATGTGCTCCATTCCTTACCACTTCGGGATTTGGATAATTGCCAATTGTGTCTCAACGGGTCAACTGTTCAGTAAAATATAATTCTACTCTACTTGTCATTTTAAGTCATTTTGCAAAGTATTTGGACTTGTATCGTCAACATAGTTTTATTTTTAACGTTTCGACCAATGTGTCTGTTCCTAACGCTAAATCACAAGGAATAATTTATGGAGTAATTGCAAGGCTTCATCTCAGAAATTCAAACGACACCGAGAAGAGTGAACCAATGGAAACGTTGTGATCTAAGTAACAACGATGAAGTCTAAATGGGTCATTGGATGATAGAAGTGTTTCACGTCAGAATTTCATGCAACATTTATGCTAATTTGCTTCCAACTTTCAATCTGCTCTGATGTGTTGAATCAAAGGAAATGTTTCGTTTAGATACTTTATTGGCCTCATTTACAGAACATTTTGCAAGGAACAAAATCGCTGTAAATGTTTTGGGAAATCACCCAGCTCAAAACTACAATACAGTTCGGATCACAAACTTTAGGAACTTTAGGGAGGCCGAAGGACAAATCGTCGAACACGCTATGATAAAATCAACAAAGATGAAGATACAAGTCCGTATAATTCATGGAATCAAATAAGCCAACATGTTTCGTGAAATTCACCAGTATTTAGGGTAGAGAGGGTGACTTACAGTTCTGTTCTAGTAAAAAGTCGTATTTATAGAATACAGGAAGAGATTTCAGCTCACTTTAATCGACTTGTATAAAAGAGAGGAATGGTTTCGGGGAGAAGGTGATAGAAATCTGATTAAATAGAAAAAAATGGCTCGTTTGTTAAATCGTTATTTGGCCCAAGATATTTCAGGAAAGTAGAAAATAACCAGCTGTGCATTGTGATACAGTAATTAATATACCAGTGGTGTAAATACATATCAGAATCACAGGCCCACAATATCAGATCAATTCTATTGGTGTGGTGAGCTAATCCTATGAATATCAACGCGAATTAAACTTTTACGGGAATAGAATCAGCGCCTGTTTCAAACCACCGGACGTATAGGAGAGGATCTCCATCATGCCCCATCAATTAAAAACAAACCATTCCAGGCAATATGATAATATGCCGTCTCGTAAGAAGCTGTAGAACAGAAGTCTGTTGTAGAAACCACATTAATTCACATCATATTCTTATAATCAAACTATAAACCAAGTGAGATATATTGGAGATTCCTTTCAGTTTAACTTTTTTAGCAGACAATCAATTCAACCTTTCCGAAAACCTCGTCACAGCAAAAAAAAAAAAAAAAGAAGAAACGTGACACACCTTCTTGAAGAGCTAGAATGACATGGAATTTTCAAAAAAACATTTTATCTCACCTCACCTCAAGTCTCCATATATTGGGGTCTAGACGCAGTAATAGTGCGTCAGGTTAAAGAACATTGCTCAACAACAGTGATCAATACGCTTGGTTGTTGAGGGTAGGAATGGCGGCAAGATTAACAAGAAAAATCGAGAGAAAAAACAAAGAAAAAAAAGGAAGAAAAGAGAGAATAATAAAGAATCTCTGATTAAGGAATAAGGATGGTGATGGTATCCTTTCTAGTCATCCAGCTTTGTATTATAGACTTGGAATTAACAAAAATGTTACGTGTGTATTTCGGAAAACTGCAAAAAGTTTATTATGCGTCCGACGGAGAAAATTAATATCAATGATGATAGAACAGATGGAATTGAATTACTGAAGAAATCAATGACGACATCAAATTCAAATGGTACTTTGGAGCACATGGATGAGACTTGATAGAGCAAGAGGAAATGAAGGGAGCAAACAAAGAAAGACCATCACCCGTGAATGAAAAAGATATAAGAAACAAAACTATGTTGTAGAAGTGTAAACAAGGTGATGAAGGGGTAGGCAATATCAATAATGAGGTACGGGGAATTCTGATCAGCAGAACAATAGAAATCAGAAGAGCTCAAAACGCTGCAGTAAGTGGTAGAAAGATGACAGACGCAGGAATATTGATAAACAAAACAACGAAAGTGGAGTTTAAAAGGACTGTTTTCTTTGGTGAATTTCGAAACAATGTTGCCAATTTTAATGGGTTTTTGTTTGGGTTTTTCGAAATTCCGACTTCAGAGTTGAGAATATTTAGATTTTTTTCCGTGTTTCAAATTTCCGTGTTGACAACTGAGATGATTAAGAAAAACAAAAAACAAAAAAAACTTTCGAATTTCAGGGTGACTACCAGACTCAAAAATTTGAAAAATTGCATCTCAATTGACAACTCAGCTTCAAAGGCTGATAAGAACATATGCAGATGGATGGTCATGGGCATGGCTACGTTGAAAACCCATGGAAAGAGAATCGTAATTTTCCAGAATATACGTGTCAGGATCAATTATATCAAAGCAAAAGTAGACGAAGCCATGAAATCAGTAAAATTTGATTTTGTGAAGGGTAAGGCATGAGTGAATTTAGTACTCTGGTTCAAAGGGGATACATAAACAGATATCACAAAAGAACAGTGATACACAGGGAATTGTGCAAATAAATTGCGTTCGACCATGTAAACAAATAGTATCATCATTATCTAAAATCTGTACGTAAAATGCTCAGTTGATAGTTGTAAGGAGAGAAAAGAAAGTGTGTCAGATCGTAGATGTAGTTGTACTTGGGGACGAAAGTTTGGAAACAGAGAGCGGAAATAGTGGAGAGAGAGAGGGGGTTTCGCACGCGCATCTCACTTACAGAAGCAACGGGAGACATACGGAGAGGCGTCGGAAGAGGAGGAGGGGTGAAGTGGTGGGAAAGGCGTCGCACAGGGAGTGCGAAGGGAGACAGTGGGAGGTCGCACGCGCAACTCACAGAGAATGAACGAGAGACACGTGCAGAGACATAGTGGTAGGAAGAGGGAGTTTTACAAGGAGGAGAAGGAGGAGTGGGAGAGGATCCTTTCCTCCCACTTCTCCTATAACCACTTTAAGCTCCCCTCCCCACTCTCCATACCTGTTACCACAACCATCTGATAAGCTTTGTTTAATTTGGCACATAGGCCCCGAACCCTAACCCTACCTGCTGTTTCTAGGTGGTCACCCATCCAAGTACTGGGGCAGTTCCTCGCTGCTTAACTTCGGAGACATGACAGGAACCGGTGCTTTTAGTGGAACCTAACCGTCAACCCTTTACCGCCAAAATGGCATAAAAGGAACTTCGACTGAATTAATCTGAAGATACAAATGAGGAAGCATGAGAAGTTCAATTAATATTTTGGAGTTGATTCCTCAAATCCCTAGCCTAGAATCTCGTCGAGGAAGTATCAAAGACAACTGGAATAACAGCCATGAAAATCGCATGAAATCCGTCCGTTGTGTACATTGCGAAATGAATATTTAATGGGTCATTTGTCTAAACGGTGCTTAAGGTCAAAAAGAACAAGAATTGGTTTGAAATAAGATGGGGGGAGGCAAAGAGAAAGCGTGAATTAAAGCCTGAAAACTTAGGGGAGAGAGGGGAGGGGATGAAGAGTCTTTGAAAAAGTAAGAGGGAGTAAGGAATTCTTAGCGACGAAGGAGTTAAATTAGAGGAAATGGCAATTTAAATGATTGTTACAAAGGAAGTAGATAGAGGGGAAAGGGGGAAGAATAGAGAAAGAGAGAGCGGTAGAGAAGGAGAGGATAAGAAAGAGATTTTAATAAGAGAGGAACAAAGGATTGAAAGAAGGAAAAAAGAAGGAAATCAAGAAGAAAATGCAGTGAGGGGTAGAATTGGGAAAATATTAAGTGGTTGGGAAGGAGACCGAAAGAAAAGAGACTGAGGCGAGAAGAGAATGAAGAATCGAAAAAAAAAATGAAACAAGAAGAAAGTGGAAAAAAAGAGAAAAAAGCATCATCATCATCGGCAGTAGCATTCATCATGATCATCATCATCATCATCATGATCATCAATGATTAACGTCCGTCGTTAGGTATAGACCTTCCCTCGGATTCGACACCTCTCTATCATGGGCGTTGCGAAGCAGCATACATAACGATGATTTAATATGAAGTGAGAAAGCCGATGAGAAGGGGGTGCTAATTTGGAAGCGTATTGTCACTGGAAGAAATTGGTATGAAGAATTTATCTATTGCAATGATTGAGTACCGTATTATTATTATTATTATTATTATTATTATTATTATTATTATTATTATTATTACACCAGCTGCTTCGTGGTTACCACTGGGACAGTGTGACAACAAGTCTCCTCAAGTCTCTAGCCCTCTTTTCTAAACTCTCATAGTCCATAGTGGTACTGTGGTTTACTATTTCACACTAGTTGCACGATGGTTATCGTTGTGTGTTAAGGCTGTGAGAACGAGTCTCCTCAGGTCTTCAGCCCTCCTCTCATCCCATCTCTTCCTCACCTATCACAGCAGTGCTGTGGTTCTTACCTTCACCAACATTTGGATGGTTTTGTCTTCCTCCTCATCCTCTTCTGTTGGGTCACTGCTAAAGCTGGGGTCGTAGATTTCATATTTCTAGCGCTTTGCTCAATGTTCGTGCAGTCCCTTGCAGTGCTGTTGTCTGCACATTCTCAATCCTTCTGTTTAACCCTAATTCTTCCAATCTCACCTCCAGTGTAGTTGCTACACTTCCAAGTGCACCTATTATTACTGGTGCTACTTTCATGTTCCACGCCTTCTTCAGTTCTCTTGCCAGGTCCTGGTAATTTTCCAGTTTTCCACTATCTTTCCTATTTACTTAATAGCTACGTCTATTATTTGGCAGGTTTTCCTCTTCTTGTCCACAATTATTAAGTACAGTCTTCTCGCTTGGAATGAGTGGTCAGAGTCCCAAAATGATTTGTGGTTTCCATTTTCCAGGACTGTGTCCGGTTATGCTGGTACCACTTCTCCACATGCTTAAATCCCATTTGTTTGCTCAGTTCCCAGTGTATCACTGTTGCTACTCTATCGTGTCTGTGTTTATACTCCTCCAGGGGTTGGTGACTACACTCTCTGATTATGTGGTTTACGGTCTCATCTCTTTCCCCACATAAGCAGCATTTGCTATTTGAATGTTTTCTGTCGATTTTTGTTTTGATATAGTTCTAATACATCTGTTTGGGGCAGCCATTCTGTTTCTCCCTTCAGGTTTCCTTTTCGTAGCCATGTCCCTGATCTCTCGTTTGCAACATCCTGTATCCGTCTTTTAAATTCTCTGTATAGTTTTTTCTGTTCCCATTTCCCTTTCCTTGTTTTCTGATCTATTCTATTGTTTTCTACTTTTTTGTTATTTGTTGTTGGAGACTGACGGACAGCAAGTTTCCTCGAGACTCCAGCCCTTCTCTCCACACGGTCAGAGTTTGAACTCGGTTTGCTGAGTACATTCTTTGAGCCGTCCATCCACTCGACCGAAGAGCTAACAAAAGAAGACATGCCAACGATGGAACAAACAGGAAGGATATATATATATATATATATATATATATATATATATATATATATATATATATATCAGTGTGTATAAGTCCACTGTCAGACAAACGTCTTTGCCAATTCCTCACAATTAGATCTTTGTTTGGGTTGTTTATATTTGGTAATTGCATAAAGAGTCATTAGAAACCTAAAAACAATGTTTAACTTTGATTATGCTGAACTTATTAAATATATATCTTCTCATTCGCTAGACTTGAGTCAATATTACAGATTTATCGGCAAAATTGGGAAAATCAGCCAGTTCTAGGCGAAAATTGCTTACAATTTGGCAATCCTTGTATGATATTTTGCTGTGAAGGCCAAGCTGCATTCTGGTTTATAATTGCCGGCTTCTTTATTCGATAGTGGTGAGACTAGTTTGATTTGAACCATGTTTTATCGTCACATTATTATCTTTCTTTTGTAGGCTGTAGGGTTTTATTTCCATTTCTTTATTTTTGGTAATGAGTTTACGGATTGCAAGAATATTTCTGTTCTCTGCAGAGCTTCAGAGATTATCCATTGGCCGAGAATCTCGTCATTTCTCGTGACGATCTGAATTTTTTTGGTCAGTATTGTAATGTTATAAATGGCTCGGCTCAATCAAATAGGCGATTACTTATTTCATTGGATAGATGAGGATAAAAAAGGAAATATCCTAGAAAGGTTATAGATACTAGCGTTAGCAGAAGAAGAAGAAGAAGAAGAAGAAGAAGAAGAAGAGTAAAAAAAAGCTTTGTGAGCAAGTGAAATGCCGTCAAGAAGCCGACGTCTTCTGGCAGCATGCCGTTGATCAAGTAAAAAAAAAAAGGAAAAAAGTAAACAATGTATAACCCGCTTTTCATTGGTCAGTAACCATTAGAAAAAAGATCAAATTTTTTAGAAAACAAGTGCAAATGCTACTTGATACAAAATAAGGGATCAATTTAGTATGAATATACATTGCAAAAACACACAAAAAAAACATTTCAGTTGCGAGGATTAAAAAAAGTTGTTCTAGACATAAGAGGTAAATATTAAAATTTTCTACATTTTAGCTCCATTGCTGCTTGGTGTACGTATTATGAATCCATAAATACATAACCAGACAGCCAAATCAACATAAAAACTGACGAATCCGATGTTGACTGGCTTGGTGACAGTTTTAGTTGACGGTTTCTAATATTCGTTTTAGCTTTATTTTCTTAAATTTTGTAATCAAAGGTAAATGTTACTTTATGAAATAGATTAAAACATAGTGCTGCATGATTTACGCTGAGTAAATTCATCATCTCGAGTGACTGGAATGTCTGATAAATTGTGTATTTACATTGGACCAATACGTATGTGTACGTATTATTTCTCTTTGTTTATCTATTAGATGAATGAAACATTTGTTTGATAGTCTATTTTTCATCACCCCTCTTTCTTTCTTTCTCTCTCTCTCTCTCTCTCTCTATATATATATATATATATATATATATATATATATATATATACATATATATATATATGTGTGTGTGTGTGTGTGTGTGTATGTGTGTGTGTGAAATTATGGTTAATCCAACAAAATGAGAGTAAAATGACAATTTCGGAAGACTTCATGAAACAAATGAATCATTCATCTTAGAAAGACTTCCGATATTGTCATTTTACTTCCGTCCATACACACACACACACGCGCACACATATACACACATAAAATTCTGATAAAAGGCAAAGAAACTCGGAAAAAAATCACTATACTGTATCTTAATGTTCTTTCATCTCGTCAAAAGGGGCAGAGTTAACTCTTTTTGTGTTTCCGTAAGTTTAAGATTTAAACCATCGTCCAGAACAAAATTCGGGTAGAGATACATTGGATTAATGTCTATTTCATCTTCATGTAAACTTTGGTTCACTGATGAAGTAAAATTGATTTTTGACGTTGAGTTTACGATGATGATCAATAGTTATTTAAGTTTCGTGCATTTGTTCACGTAGTGATATGAATTAAAGATTCTGTGTATGGTGTGATGGTATATAGGGGTATTTAACCGAAGAGAATCAAGTATGTTGGTTTCATAGCGGCGAAGGGTGGAATTTCAAGAAACAAAAACCAGGTGACGAAATATCTTGTGAGACAGTATTTAATGAATCAAAATTTGATTGAATCGGTCAGAAAATGAAAATCGAGAAAAGGGAAGGTTACTATAAGAGTCAAATTAATCTGAGATTCACTATAGCATACACATATATATTTTTAGGGAGGAAGAGAGAGAGAGAGGGAGAGAGAGGGCAGAGAAAGGGAGTAATATTGCAAGACCATCATTGTGTGATACGCTCGCTCGTCACAGGATGCCTCACTATTGACTGAGACTTGAGGTCATGACACAGTAACGTCTTTGCATGAGTAACTTGCTGACCATCACACTTTGGCAGACGCTCTATTCCTCTCGATAGAAACATAAAGATTTGAAACAGTCATGGAGGGGAAGGCTATTACTCTTTCCCACCATATCCTAAAGACCAGCACTATCAACATTACAGCCTTTACATTAACCCCCTTCCCTCTGGCTGGTAAAATAAAGAACAAATGATCTATCATTCGCATGGATTGCCTTTATTTTGTTTAAATTTATCACCGATCTCTTTTTTTCTTGTCAATTGAAAATGAATTTGTCTGTTTGTTTGTTACTCTCTTGTAGACGTACTTATTTGTTCTGGTAAATTAATGACATCGGCAGAAAAAATACTTAATCAAAAACCAACGACCTCCTGAAATATTTATGCAAAATGATTTAAAATGGTGTTGTTTTTCGTGGATTGAAATTTGCAGAGGAAAAAATAGAAAAGGTTGAAATGGAGGGGATAAAGTTAGAGAGAGAGAGAGAGGGAGAGAGAGTATGAGAAGAGTGATTGCATTAAATTTTGATGAATGTTTTTTAAGGATAGTTTTAATTTCTCGCTTGGGAACCTAGTGGAGAAAAATTAAATCGGTTCGTATATTCAATCGATGCGAATGCGTGTTCTACCCTCAACCATCACAGTCAATGTAGGAACAAAAGAGCGTGAAAAGCAGCATTCGTAGACCTTGAAACATGTCTCCGCCTATCTATTGATCCATCCATCTATCTATCTATCTATCTATCTGCACACACACGTGCATGCATGCAGACACACACAAACATGCACAAACAAGCACACACACACACACACACACATATCTAGGTTAGACCAGATATGCATACCCGCAATCTCCACCCACTGCAAATTTTATCAATATTTTCACATTTACCGTATCTTCCTAATTTTGTCGTAGTTCTTGTTATTGTATATTGATTCTTTCATGATTCCTACATGTGCAGCGGGACAAATTTATGACATATTAAACATCATCATAAAATCGAATTTTCCCCACCCAAGAATGCACAGATATAACTTGACAAATAATCGCTCCACTTCGCGTAAGGTATTTTCTATTGTTACATATCCAATAAACCAGAGGTCAACGTTCCTATAGAAGCTAATATCAGCAATTGGTGTAGAAGCCACCGGATTACCAAGTCCGTGTATTTGTAATTTGTGTCCTTCAATGCTATTCTATCAGTGCAATAATGTACATAGAATAGTTTGACAGTAAATATATATGTATTAAAAAAATACATTGGACAACCATAGCCATCAAAGATGCTGAAGGATTCTATTCTTTTTTTAAAATTGTGTGTGTTTATGCGATTATATGCACCAGTGCTCCTGTCCGTATGTTCAAGAGACTTGCAAATTGGCATCAGTACCCCACTAGATACCTTTCACAAATGTCTTTTTTTGAAAAAAAAAAAATTTTCTGCCCACTTTGGGACCTTATTTTGACCTTATGTTTATTCTTCAACGGAATTCTTTTCACTTGACATCAAATTTTGACGCTATGGTTGTTTAATAATTGACTGTGATGATGAGTTCATAATATATCGCTATAATCGAAAAAATGATTATTTGACTTTATTCAATTCTGAATCACCCTTCAAATAAGTTCAAAAGAGACATATTCAGTTCTACATTTCGTGTTTTTAACTTCAATATAAACTGAGGAAAACTAGTGTGTGTGTGCATGTGTGTATGCACTGCAATAACTCAACAACTGATGATTGAACAAAGTTGATAATCGCCAGATACGTTGGTTCGTGCACCAGGCATTGCAGTGTCAAGTTCGAAGTCGTTTGGGTCAGCGGTTTTCGGTATGAGGTGGTACTCTGTTAACAATTAAAATTTACATTGTAATGAACACATATTTTGTAACCATAAAGGTGACGTTTTTATGACGTGATATGGTTTCGAAATAGAACCGAAAGAGAATGAGTGAGCGGGAGAGAAAGAGAGAGAAAGAGAGAGAAAGAGAAAGAATTCTACCGTATTTTTCTGCAGAACGAGATTAAATTATCATTATTGTTAGATGACCTCACGACATTTAAAAATATGTTTTGATTGTTTTTACGATTAGACCATATTTTCTTTTTAATTGTTGCTGATAAAGACATTATAGATGAATAAAGAACAGTGTCTCATTATTTCAAGTTTAAACCGTTCGAAGATTTTCATGGAATCGTATGCACCCTCTGAATGGACATGTCGTAGTTTCATCAATCAGCCATTCACGTGTCATGTTATAAACAGTTAAATAAAACATAAAATTTTCCCTGCATTTATTAACTTTTTAAACTAATTTTACTAAAATCATCCCTGCCAGGATTTACAGTAATTAATTCAAGTAAAACTTTTTCAGTATCTTAATTTATGCTTTCAGTTTGTCTTTGCAGTAAGATTTACCTTCAATATAAATTAGCAAAAACTTAGTGAAATCAAAATAAAACTTTTTCCAGATTCTGAACATCACTATATTTCAGCTAAAATATAAAAAAAGCTACTTGGGTTAATTAAATCTCCAATGAAAACAAAAGCTCATCACAGAGAGAGAGAGAGAGAGAGAGAGAGAGAGAGAGAGATGAAAACCTTCCAAACATATAATCACTGAATATCTAACTTCCAAGCATCCTGAGAATGTGCGTGTGCCTTGAATTACACGCATTTCTGTGTCTTGTTTGTTAATCATTGTTCTATGACAAACCCTCTTATTAGATATTTACTAAACTAATCTGTCTGGTTCGTAGTACTAGGATTACATGGGATGATTGAACTCATTTTACGGATAATTGTCTGTGAGTCTAGCTTTACAGTAGGTTTCTTTCAGACTACGTATGGCTTACAGGACACCCAGTTTAGATCAGAACTTCTTAACAAACACATTTTTAAAATTCTTCTAATGCCAGGTTATGATACATATATATATATATATATATATTATATATATATATATATATATATATATATATATATATATATATATATATATATATATATATATATATATATGTATAAACTTTGGCAGCGTATTCATTGGAACCAAAGATCCGTTCACTCGTACGGAAACAAGAAAAGATTACTAAAAGATTAAAAAGATACGCCTTTTCTGTCATTTTTAATTATATATATATATATATATATATATATATATATATATATGTGTGTGTGTGTGTGTGTGTGTGTGTGTATAGATCGTGCTTCCAAGCCCCATAAAACGAAAAAAAAACAAAAACAAACAAAAAACAACTCACCCAATTCTTTATCCGTAATAGCCAATTCCCTAAAAGCATTTTCATATTTCATTTTTGCTGGTGGACAAATATGTGTCCGAATTGCTCTAGACGCCCGCAGGGTCGAAGATGGACAAGGAACAGACTGACCTCTGCACGGTCACCGTGATTTTCTACAGCCATAAAATATGACAGACTGTGTCCTGTAAATTTATTCTCCGCTGTTTTTTCTCCCTTGTTTCTTGCAGCATCTCCACCGAACTGTACGCAATCAAGTGGCACTACAAGCCTACGTGGACGGCCCGGGTGACCGTGTGTCTAAAGGATGAAATGGATAAATTCTTTGCAGGTCTTTGACTCTTAAGATTGCTTTATCTAACTCCAGTTTCGAAAGTACCCGATTGTTCATTTTGTATACCCGATTAGATATTCCACCCCGTTAAACTTCCGTCTACTTACCATTAGATTTTCTGATTTGTTTGGTTTATGTTGCCTATCGACACCTTCATTTAATTCTTTTTTTTGTTTGTTTGTTTGTTTCGTCTATTATTCCTTTGTATTCCGATATTTTCTCTTTTCATGTGATTTATAACATTTTCTATTACTCACAAATAAACGATGGTCGTAAGAGCATCTGTATTGTATTTTAGTACTGTTTATCATAAGTTTTGCATCAGTTATTTTCCTAGCGTTCCTTCCTATTTATACCGTTCTTTCATAGTTGTTATTTTCCTTTTTCTACTATCTATTTTTTTAAAAAATTCCAAAGTTTTGTCAACCTTTATGAATGTCAGCAATATTTAAAAAACAAATAACGAATACAATTTTCCATGAAAATATTCCGTTTTCAGTTTGGCTTGAAGAGATGTAGAAGACAAGATCAACTTCATCGAAGCAGAGAATAGTTAGCGTTTAATCGATGGGGTCACTTTCTTAAATGTGCCACTATCAATGCACTTGGGCAGTGAATTTTGATCAATCACTATACACTGAAAAATTAAGATCAAAATTCAGCTAAGAGCTATGGACTTATTGATCAACCGTCGTAGTACATTGATTAAAAGAAAAATAGTCAAAGTTTGTCACCTTCGAAACATTATATAATTCACGAATTTATAACGTGAACGTGAACGAGTTTGACTGAAACACAAAAATCAAGAGGGTTTAAAGGTTCTACAGTGAATTCGTTAGAAAACACTTCAGAAAATTAACCGCCATTTTATGCCATCATTTTCGTAAATCTTACTCATTCATCTTATATTCGCCATTTTTCTTTCACGTATGATTTAATCCGTTTTGCCTTTTCCCCGTTGCTCATATATGTTTCAATATTTCCATTCGTTCTGGTTCGAAACCGTCAACCAAGACTGTCACCAAAACTGTCAGCATACTCTCTTCACTTTTCAAATAAGTCTAGCTGGCCACAACCATGGAGCTAGGGGGCTGAAAATACAAAGATTTACTCCAAAAAACATCTTTTGTTTGAAATAAAAAATACCCCCTCTAAATATGTTTAGCGGGGGTAAATTGACCCTTTAGTTTGTTTCCGGCAGCATTCATGTTTTGTTTTTCGTAGAAAATTCAGACTTTTTCTTGAGTGATCACCCCACAACAAAGGTTAAGTGAAGCAACTTATTTATTAATCACCCACAACACAACATGCAACCAAAAGATCTCGGTCACCTATCGGTTTCTATTTAGTGACTAGCCAGACCTGTTTTCTTCTCATTTCTTTCCAACTGCTTCTATTTTTTTGTTTCTTTCGAAGCGTACACATTTGCACAGGAATTTATAGAATAGTCATGCAAGTCTGCTTGCTATAGCCTTTTTTTCTCAGTGAATGAAATCAAACGCTTCTTTTCTAAGCACGTCTTCTTCTTCATGTAGCCATGGATTTTTCTACCTCTTTTTTACGGACTCTCCCTGCTCTTTCTATTATCGTTTGATTTTATACATATTCTCCCCTCCATTTTATCATTAATCTCTCTTCATCCTCTTTTCTCTCCTTCACATTTAGTCTCTATTTTCCTCATTGATTCTCTCCGTTGCTCTTCGACTGAGTTCGTTCTCCCTCTCTGCCTTCTTTCTTCTTTTCCTTCCCCTAATTTCTTCTCCCAATATCAGAACTAATATTCAACAGGCAAATCATAAAGCTATGCCTCGTCACGTCCTTATTACACTTTAATTAAACCATTACGCTCAACAAATAGCTGCCCCTGCCTGTAAATTTGCCCTTCAAAACTGAAAATTCCAAATTTATTTGAGTTGCTGAATCCCAAGAATAAATAACCAGAAGTAAACAGCCACGTTCTGAGATATTTATCTGATTACATAGTAGAAACTGTCAATCAAAACTGTCACTAAAACGGTCAACATAAGTTTCTCCAGTTTTTAAGTTGGTGTGGATGGATGGCTGACTGGCTAATTGGTAGAGTAAAATCCAGACATTTGTCACTTATCATCTCGAAAAAAAGTTTCTTTATTTTTATTTTTTCAATGCCCCGATAGGTTTTTAGCGTGGGGTTCGATTTGCAATGTAAGTTCATCGTAAATTGGCCTCTTAGTTTGAGTCTGGCAGGGATCGTGTTTATTTTTTGAAAAAAATCGGAATTTTTACTGGTCAAAGTGCAACAAAAGGCAAGATAAGCGATTTATTCATTGATCACCCTTTTCAAGATTTTGAATTGATCACCTCCCAAAAGGAATGCTACCAAAGAACGTTGGTCACGAGACGGTTTCTATTGCAGGACTAAACAGACCTGTATCTTTATTCGTTACAATTTTCCTTACTAATTAGAATTGACACAGGCCTGGACTCGGAGAAATATGTGATATTAAGGGAATATAGCCTCAGGGTAACGCGATTGGTAAACGCCTTTTATATGCATCAAGTAAATCAACATTTCGTACAAGTATTTTTTCATTCAAAAACTCTTTACATAAAATATCTTTTTTGTTTACATCGTAAGTTTATCAGAAACTGGCATTTAATTATTGAATTTGCAAGAGAAGTGTGTATTAATAACAATTGTCAAGGAAAGAACAAATCTCACTAAATTGGGCGAGAATCTTTGCCCATCTATTTGAAAATAGTAGGTAGCCCCGAGAAACATATCGACAGAAATTAGTATTTGATTGACAAACAAGAGGCAGTACTTGATTTAATATTTCACTGTTTATTCTCACGCTCCTCGGAACAGCAGGACTGCGAGTGATCTGTGTTTATCTCATACAAGGATGTGGATTATTACTATATAAAATAAAATACTCCCCAACACAGTCAATAATTGAACAAACTTAGCGTCAACATTTGAAGTCACGTAAAAAAGAATTCATTGAAAAATAGATATTTTCAGAATAAATTCTACGGATAACATCACTGACGTTTTCTATTCGTAAACATCGGAGAACATCTAGATTCTGGAGAATATAAATGTTATTGATGAACCCATCAAAATAAGCCAGACCCCACCTCAGGCTTGAGAGATTTTCCAAAAATCAAAAAACATTCTTAGAGTGGGTTTAATGAATATTGATGCCAATTAGGTGTCAGTAGATCAAACGGTATGGCCAGGAGCACTGGAACAAACAAACAAATAAAATAAGACCCAACACTCATTCATGGCTACGATTGTTGATTTAGCCAAATAATTGTGCATTTTGGGATAACAGCATATAATCTGGTCCACTTATAGAAGAATTTGGATATTGAGCCATCATGGATGCTCAATATATTACCCATGGCAGCCATTTTTCTCATCGATCAAAGTATTCAGCTTACTATAGCTAATAAATACATTAACTTCCAGTTCATTAAATTTGGGTCTTTCTTTTCAAGGAATCTTAGACATCAAGTGTAAGTGTAATGGTCTGTGAGATAAGCCCGAAATACTAAGTATGGTCAGTGTTGCCAACTCAAAAAATCATCTTCACGCTAATCCGACCACGAAAAAAGTCAAGGAACACCAAAACGTACTATAAACGGTCAGCCTTTCCAAGGACTTTTTAATAGCTAAGAACGGTTTTATTTGAATGAGACAGTCAGAAAAATCTAGAAATTAGCTAGAAATATTGAAAAATGATGATGATGATGATGATGATGATGACGATGATGATGATGAGGATGATGATGATGATGATGATGAGGATGATGATGATGATGAAACCATAAAATAACAAAAATCGACATAACCCAAATGGCAAATACTGTCTATGCAGAGAAAGGGATGAGATCGTAAATTACATAACCAGTAAATGTAGTCAACAAGTCTACCACGAGCTATGCATGATTCGAAATTCAACTAAATAGGTTCTCATTATCATATCCATTGCTGATACGAAAATTAAGCTGAAAACAGTTGCCACTGGCAGTTATTTTGAGATGCCTGCCATAAGCGACATATTGAAAATCTATGGTTGCTCAATATCCAATTATTTTTTTTACAATACTTTAAGCTATAAGTGTAGCTAATTATATGCTTTTATCACAAAATGCACGGTTAAGAGACCTTACTAATAGTTAGTTATGATGACATGGAACACTGAAATAATAACTGGAATATAAACACAAATGAGGCAACAAACACATCGAGGAAAGGAAAAAAATAATCAAGGTTTTACCCATCCAATTATGGGAAAGGATAGAAACCTGAATAAAATAGTAAAGACCGACCAGTAAGTCAAGTAGACGTATAATCATTGGGAAGAACCTGTGATTTAGTAAAGTGCTTCTCATCACATTGTTGATTAAAGGATGAGTCAGGTCGACGCAATTCTGAGTACAGATCAGGCTTAAAGAAAAAAGCATCCATAAGAACAACCCAATTCTGATCCTTGAATAGCATGAAGGTACTATTACGAATTAAAAACATGAGAAAAATAAGCTCCCTCAGCACTTGAAACTTGGAGCAAAAGCTAATATCGCTTACCACAGGATTTTCAGCAGAAACCTTGCTAGTTTTAGAAGTGGAAACTTGCTTTCATGCAAAAATAACCAGAGTTAAATTAAGAAAACTTCCATTCCAGTTCTGGGTATTTCGAAAATAATTAAACTTATCAATAACTATTTGCTATTTGTTGGATAGATATTTGTATACAAATACACACAGATGCACATTTATAGAAACATCATTTTTGTATTATGTATGATATGTGAATATTCATTGTATATATACAGTAAATATTGTGTGATATACATACATATTCATGTATATATATATATATATATATATATATATATATATATATATATATATATATATATATATATATATATATATTGCGTATTTGTCTAAGTATGATGCTCAATAAATATAGGTATTTGACTACATATATATAATCATGGAAGAATGTATATATTTGTTGGTGGGAGTTGAAATTAGTGCGGTTTGATCGAACTGTGCATGGTTTATAAGACAATCAGGCCCGCCACCATTGGATTTCACATGCATTATGAATATGTATTTGAGTGATTATTCGTATAAGACTGCCTTCAACTTACTTTTTGTACGAATTACACACCATGAAACTTAGCATCATCCAAGCATCAAGATAATACCGCATAATTCAGCCTTTGCATCAATGTTTACACCATACCATTTGTATCTCAGCACCCCAGTGCTAATAAAGTATTTTGTGTTGTATCAAGTATCAACAATAAGTTTGAAAAATGAGTATGAAATACGATTACTTTTTTAACTTGATTAGATATTTAGTTTGGAGCATATGAAACATTGTGAGATTCATCAACGCTCCACTTTGGTTTGAATCCCCCCTTGCACTTGCCATATTGTGGACAGTTAGCAGAAATCTGACAAAAGGAATGAACACATGGGAACTATAGATAGTAAGATACACAGGTCCATTCCTTGGATGGACAAAGGAAGAAGGCCAATCGATGGACTGGCAAACAAAGAAGCTTATGACAATGTACAACGCATTACACCCCAGAGATGCCACAGGTACACTGCATGCAAAGAGGAAAGAGGGTGAAAGGGGACTCATCAGCGTAGAAGAGTGTGTCCGAAAGGCCAAAAAAGGATTAGAAAAGTGTGTGCAAGTGAACAGTGAAGTCATCATAAAAAAATACTTGGGGCAATGCAACAAACAGCAAAAAGTAGCAAACGAGGGAGCAGCAGAGAAGACAACAATGAGAGGAAAATGGGAACAGAAAAAACTTGCACAGGGAATTCAAAAGGTAGATACAAAATATCACTGAAAGATTATGGACATGACCAAGCGAAGGAAACTTGAAGAGAAAAACAGAATCGCTCATCATGGTAGCCCCGAAATGCATTAGGACAAACTATATTAAGGCGAAAATCGACAGAATCCAAACAAACAACTTGTTGCTTATGTGGAGAAAGGGATGAGACCGTAAATTATGTAACCAGTGAATGTAGTCAACTAGTCTAGAAGGAGTACAAATCAGACAAAATAGGGTAGCAACAGTCATACACTGAGAACTGCTAACCATAGTACTGCTGTGGACGATGAGATTGTTGAGAGAAGGGGTAGAGACTTGAGGGGACTTGCTGTCACTTAGTTACCAGTGACGACCACCAGGCAAATGGTGTGACAGGGTTAGGGTTAGGGAGCAATAACTACCGTCACACACACACACACACACACACACACACACACACACAATCAGAAACCAGAAACTCTCTTTGAAAAATAAGAAAAGTCAAAATACGAGAGCTATGGAAATTTTGAAATATGAACATGACACTCGTGCCCATAATCATAAGAACACTAGGATCGACCCCGGTAATATGTAGAAGGACTTGAGAAGTTTTAGATTTGAGGAAGAACGGAGACACTTTCGAGCTCAGAAACTATTTACTTTGGCAAGAATAATCGACAATTATAATGAGGAGGATGCTGGAGATTTAAGATTTGCTCAAATCTGATTCCAGGCGATGGTCCCCAATGAGATAATACAAATAATAGTGTGACAGTAATCGGGATAGGCATGAAAGAATATTCAGATATTTGAAAATACTAAGGAAACCAAATTTATGACTGTCACACGCTCAAATTAGAGGCTCGGAAATTTGAGATATGCTTTCCTATGAATCAAGGGTTTCTTCAACCTTGAGGTTTAATCGACCATATATAAAATCCTCAATGTGAATAAAGTTCAACATTTCGAAACAAAATGTTGAATGACTGAAAGAAAATTGAGAGCATTAAGATTAAAAAACGAAGACATACAGAAAATTTCCCTGTAACTGTTCAATATTTAAAGGAAAATAATAAAAATAATAATAATAATAATAATAATAATAATAATAATAATAATAACAATAATAATAATAATAATAATAATAATAAGAAGAAGAAGAAGAAGAAGAAGAAGGAGAAGAAGAAGAAGAAGAAAAAGCAAACATGAAAAGACTGAAAATCAATAGATTAAAGAAAGAAAAATATGAAGAAAACAAAAATCCAGAAATATGTGGTGAAAGAATATGGCAGCAAAAATGGCGGTAAAATTTATAAGAGTAATGCTGATCGCAGTTGAAGAAAATTGCTTTGCCATACTTAGTCCAAGAAAATAATCCTGTATCTTCTACGCCTTTTAAATGATGCCTGAAGGCACGAAAAAAGCCTCTTTCTCTGAAAAAGAAGCCCACCTCCTCAAGAAAAAGGGTAAAAAAAAAAAACGACCCACGAAAATGTAGAGCAAAAGATCGGCTGAGTTATCTTATTGTCTTTTAACTGTTCAGTAAGTTAACAGTTTATTTATTTCATTTCTTTCCCCATTTTCGACATTCGGTCATTAAAAACGTTCTTGACTGCAGCCAGGGTATCTATTTTTTGTTAACCTTATATAGCTGATACCAATTGTTTTCTCGTCTTCTTCATCTTCTAGCTCTCTGTTTTCTCAGATTTATTACCCGATTTTCTTTCCATTCGATTCTTCTGCTTTAGTTTTTTTTCAAAATCGTTTTCTTCTAATCACTATTTTGATCACCTTGTTGTAAATCGTTTGGCCCCCTCCTTCTCATTACCACCATCATCACTATCAGCAGCAGCAGCAACAGCAACAACATAATGGCCACTTCTGTGTTTTATTTGATCTTTTTGATGATATATTATCTCTTTATCAAGTTTATTTTTCAGACTTTATTGGCTACATTTCTGTCTCTCTTCTCCTCTCTCTTTTTCTCGCGATTGAGAAGTCATCTTGGCGTTTTCTTTTACCTTTCATCTTCGTTTCCTTCTAAATGTCGAAGATTTTCTGATTTTTTTCTGGTTTAATTTTAATTCATCTTCCTTCTTTTCCGTTTTCTTTCTTTCAATTTATCCAAGTTACTTTTTTGCCCGTTCTTTTCTTTTTTATAGCTCACTCTTTCTTTCTTCTTTAAAGTATCATTGCATTCTCCTTCCTCTTCCATGACTCAAGTCTTTCTCATAGTTTCTCCGTCCATCTATTTATCCTTCTTTTCTTCTCCTCAATTAAACCTTTTTTCATTCCCAGCACCAAACAAATCTTCTCTTCACAAGACTCTTCCTCATTTCTCGTGCTCTCCTCGTTCTACCCTTCTCGCTCTTACTCTGTTTCATTTTTTCCTTCCACTTCCGACTCTCTCCTCCTTCTTCCATTTTAAAAACTCCCCATCTCTCCCCTATACTCTTTCACCGGGACCCTGTCCTGATCTCCATAATCTGAGGTGACATCATCGCATTTTACGACACTCATTCATTCCAGTTACATGGATACCTCGTATAACAGTCCAACTTACCCAAGACAAGCCGTAAACCATTCAAACCATCGGCAGATGTTAGTTCGATAGCCGTACGTAGAGTTGACAGATACTAAATTACACTGCAAGTTCTCAGGATTGTAAAAAAAAATTCAACGTACTACAAATGGATAAAAGGAATAAAAATAAAGAAAGAAGTGTAAGGGAGGAGGCATAGAAAGAGGAGTCGAACAAAGAAATACCTACACTGTAAAAAATATGGCCTAAGAAGAAAAAATATCGAAAAATACACAAAAGTTACCTCCCTTGATTTTCGCCGTTTTGAATGCTGTTTTTATTTTAAAAAATTAGAGAAAGAGGAAAAAAACGACAGTAGAATCACGTAACATTCTCCAGCAAGAAAAGGGAAAAAAACAGATAAAAAATGGAGGACGCCTTTAAACATAAAGTGATTACCAGAAATATCTGTCGAACAACTAAGATGGAGGGTTGAAAAATGCAGTGTACGTGAAAGCAGATTAGCATATTTCAACTGGGAATACTTCTTCTATGACATTGTAGAAGTTGGCTGTAAGTTAACAATTGTTAGTTTAAGAATTATATTCTTGGTAAGAATTACGTATGATTCATTTTTAAAGTTATAGTATGTGCAGGCTTATTCTTCATGTAATTGGACTTTTCCAATAAAATGAATCTTAGATTTAGTGCATTTGATTTTATTCGTCATAACTCTTGGGTTGGAATGTGAGTAATTGAAGACTACAGTTAGACTTGGTAATCGTGATTCGTAGAGCAGGACTTTTTTATTTGTTGTAAGGAGCATAGTTATTAGAAGTTTATGGACTAAGAATTACTTTATGAAATTCATAACAGCGAATGATACAACTAACTTGAAACAATATATGATGAACTGTGAGCATGGGCAAACAGTCACTGAAGGCATCCAGTGGATTCGTTTCCCAAAGACATCTGAATCAAAATTCAAATCAATATTAGAAATTGTTAAAGAAAAGTTCTTTGATATTACATAGATAGATAGGTGTATTTCATAAAATGCAATACATGCTTTTGGATGAACTTTTCCAAGAAGCTCTCTCAGCAGTTCCTAATTTTTTTATGAGAGTTCGCAGCGGGCCGTCCACCTCTTTCTTCGGCGCTCAGCCACCAGTTCCCCATACTTGGACCTTTTTTCTTTATTGAGCTTCCTCAATGCAGTCTTCCCAAGGAAGAGTAAATTCTAATAAGACCACCTGATTCATCAAAACCTGAACTGGTTCAGAATTGCACGATGTTGCCAGCATTCCCCTTTTGGGGAACCCAAACGTTCTCCACGTATTTCTGCCGCTTCGGTACCCTTCCCCTCCTCTGGTCTGAGTCTGGTTTATCCAATGTGTTCGGGGAACTTTAATTGTTGACCTAAGTCGACGAGACGGTTCCCGTCTTCAGCTGTTGCAAGTAGTCCAACACGGGGTTTTGCTGGGATTTGGACTTTTCTCCTGCTCTAACAAATGTTATGGCTTGCTTTGCTTGGTTCTGATATCTATTGCAGTTGATTCCATTGCAAATTGTCTCTGATACTTCCTTCAGAATCTGATCATATCGCCAACGATACGACTCTCCCCAAAGGTCTCAGGCAACAACTGACGACATGGTGGGCAAGTTGTAACGTCTGCTAGACCCCATCTGAATATGTTGGAACGACTAGGGAGGACATCGCATACCGACTGTACTAAAAATCAGGTAATCCATAAATGCTCTAATTGGGGGTTGTCTCATGCCAGATTTAGTCCTTGACCCTCTGTACTTTCGCAGACTTCACCAGCATATTCATGGCTAACGCAAATAGTGCCATTGACATAGTGCAACCCGTAATAATGCCCCTCCCAAGCCAATGTCTCCTTGATGTTAGATTTCCATAGGGTACCTTTAGCCTGAAGTTGTTGTAGTAGTCGAGAATAATGCCCTAAACTTTTCTAGAACTTGATATCTTGAAAGGTGCAATCCAGCGTGTGTGGAACTGATCAATAAGAATCAGCTAGGTCTAGCCACAGCTGAGTTACTACGCTGGTATGTTTCATACATTGTTGAATACCAAAGACCTCTCCCTCCTGCACAGAAGTGTCAATGTAGGTGGGGGGGGGGTTCAGGAGAAATTCCATTAAGCAATTTGAAATGATCCTGAGAAATTTTTTCATTTCTCATTGAGGAGTGAAATGGTAATGAACTGAAAAATGTTGCTTGCATTCTGCTCGTTGGGAACCCTAACTTCCTATGCGTATCCCCGCTTCTACAGTACCCTTCCCTCCTCCTGATTAATTTGTACACTCTTTAGAGGCGCCCAAGAAGCCTGGGACATGTTTTGGAGAATTTCAACGGCAGACCACTTGGGGCTGGGGCTGACGATATTCTGAATGATTTTATGGCCTCTTTGGCTATTTCAGTGTGGGTTTGATCATTTTAACATGGCGCCGGATTCTGGAGAAGACCCAAGGCCTGCACAATGGCTAAGATCTTCCTCCCTCTGGCTGTCACATCGGGTTTCTGGTGCTGTAGTTAACTTCCTCCTCAGAGAATGATAGGATTAGCAATGAAAGCACTTCTTTTTGGGGCCTTTTCTTTGCATTTCTTCCTATGTCACTCAGCACCTTTTTTCTCTGAGGCTCCACCAAGGAAGCCTTCTCTGTGCCACTAGCTGTTTTATACTGGTTCCTGAGTGACTTCAACTCCCTTCTGAGTATGAGTTGAATAATCCCAGCCTCTCTGATTTGGGTTTGATTTTCTGATGCAGTTGCCCGTCCGATGCACCTTGAAACCAAGGCCCCTAAACAATGCTGATGATGAGTGTGCTCATTATATGGAGCCTTTGGTTCCCCCACCCCTGTAGTTTGAAAAGCTTTGTGTACATCCCCATCGAATTAGGGCCATACAGACTCTTTATTTGCAACATGCCACAATACCCGTCGGTTTTCGGTTGGTCTGCTATGGCCTGCTTGGTGCTGACTGTGGTTGTGTGTTCGCACTCAGCACTCATTGTCAGTATTCAAATTCAGGTAAAGGTCGGTTGGAAAATCGCAACAGCACCAATCTTACCACCTCCATGTGACTCTGTCCGAGATTAAATTAATCTTAGTTAGTGTGTGTGTCTTGATAGAATGAAATATATTGGTTTGATCAAAAAGTTTCTCATCGTTCGATGACATTAAGGGCGTTTAGTTTTAAATAATTTCGTGAAAATATTGATTTTGATTGTGTTGAGACAGTTGTCATATTAGTGTACATTTATCAAAAGTTCTTTGTTTGCTGATTCTCACACTGAAAATGGAAGAAAATATGTAACATGACGCTTGTTATTTGAAGAACATTAGAAATGCTCCCCAAACATGAGAATAAATTCATGCAGTTCAAGAAGAACGCAATATGAATGATCGAACATGTCAAAAGTGGTTTGCAAAATTTTATACCGGATGTCTCCCGATGAACAATGCTCCAAGGCCAGCTACACCAGTTGATATTTATAGTATTCATTGTATTCGTTATATGACGTGGGAGATGAAGCTTTGAAAATAATTTTCATTAGCTTGGTCATATTAGTCACTGTGATGTGTGATGTGAGTTGAAAATATCTTTTACATTTATTTAATAAAATGAACGGACTCTCCCATTACCCATTAACTATGCAGTCATTCTATTTACTGCTACTATTCTTACTTGATTTTGTCCAAAAAAAAAAAAACAAAAAAAAAAAAAAACGAATGATATTACAGTATTTTGAAGTGATGTGGAAAATTATTGAAAAATCTGCTGTCGCTTAAATTTAGACCTCTGATTTATTATAGGCACCTGTCAGGTTTTTAGTTGCTACTGCCTGGGTGGACAGAGTGTTTATAGGTATGACGAAGTAAAAAAAACGAAAACTCTCTTGGTAGATTCTATAAGCTAGCTGCAGATACCAAACTCGCTTCGACTAGATTTCACCAGCTAGCTGCAGTAATCACTCTTAGTTAAACTGAGAAATTCATTTACAGAATTGGAGGTGGCTTATTCGGCAAAAAAATCTGCACAGCACTCACATGCCAGCTACTGTATGCGACTGAGTGTACTGATTACATAGGCCAGGTGTCAAATCCAATAGGCATTAGTGGAAGGATAAATATGTCAGTGAAACAGAAAATAATGACTGTGAATCAGGCATTTGCTTAGCTCGCAAAGTGAAAGGAACATATAAATATTTAAAGAAAAAGGTGTCAATCGAATGAGCTCAGTAGTACAAACCTATGTATCAAAAGTGGATGCGATCTGATCATTGTATTGATCAAACATACCAGGAAAGAAAAGTGTGTTTTGAAACAATAACCAGAAATTAAATCATCGGAACAATAGGAAAAATGATATCGAAAAATGTCAGTTGACAGCCGACCTCGAAAAAGGGGTAATGTGTCAGAAGATGGGGATTGGTTGAATTGCCGATGATTTATTGCCTTTGTCTATCTCAATAATATGAGAGGAAGGCTGTCTGCCCAAAGTCAGTTGGCCTGGTGTAGGCTACAGGTTGCAGATCGTGGCTTCATGAGGGTCAGGTCACAACTCTAAAAATTGATCGGGGCCACGCGATTGCACAAACAAGTACTATAGAGTCAGTGTGGCACAAACGTTATTCCGTCTTTTTAGGACGTTGGGACGTAAATAAATATATTTCCTGGTAACAGGAACAAGCCAAGTTACTGCCTCCAAAAAGGAACATGATACTGGTTTTAGCTGTCGTCCTTCCGAGCATATAGCCATAGATAAGGGGACCCCCAAAAGACCAACCCACTTTTGTCTCGCCTTGAGAGAAAATCTGCTCTACATCAAAGAAAATAAACTGATAAAATAAAACACACAAAATACATCTGCAATGAATCTAGTCAGCAAAATGAAATCTTTGGGTTTTATAAAAATAGATGACCATAATATAGTGCAGTTTCTTTGTTATTAACATAAAATTCCTATTATAGAATGTAACAGAAGGTTGACTGGACAATGTACCGTCGTAACCTTGAGGCAGATGTAGAAGGTTTCCCTTAGGTTATATCAACTCCGCTTAATTTCATTACTCAGAAAGAATGATGATTGTTAAAACGTCTCAGCTAAGTCAAATTAAGACGTGGGAATCGATCAGGCGAATATATAATTTCAACTAAATATTGATGAATAAATATTAATATATAAGCCTGCTCCAAATCTGCTTTCGGACCAGTGGGTTGTACAGAGATTCCCATATTCCAGTCCCTTCAAATGCAATCTGGTCTGAAATTTTAATTAAATATAAGTGACAATCGTTTGAAATTTACTTCAGAGTGAAATTAAGATACGAATGATAAGATATAATTTAGCTGTTGGTTTGTGTCAGATATTACTTTCATAGATGGGTAACGCAAAAAGAAATATGATATTCAGAAAATAAATTGGAAACATAAATATCCGTTTTCAATTGTTAAAAGAAGAGTTAATAAGCATTGCTTTTTGTTATAAATCTATCCATCTATCGATTGAACCGCCGTAAACAACAAAGGCAGCAAAGGGACCTAGAACATTTTATAATTGCGTATGTTTGCGTATGTGTTTTTGTGTCTGGTTATGTATTTTTGTGGTTTAGTGCTTCTGCTCATACCGTTTTGTCAACAGACGTCGGTACACATTATACCACTACTGGAAATGTTTTTTGTTTTTTTTTTTAATTTTTTCAGGGGGATGGACTTTTTGATCTTTTGAGAGCCTTATTTTTCGGGTTCATTGATAACATCTAGATTCTCTATTTTAGATATTTCCAGTGATGAAAGCCATGATGACATAAATAGAATTAATTCTGACCACATTAATGATTAATTGGAATCGTTTTTCATCAACAGCCCTTTAACGCTCGTCCTTGAACATAGACTTTCCCCAAGATTTGCCAGACCCCTTTATCATGGGCGTCGCGGAGCCAGTACTTTCTAAATTTGTCTAGCTCGACACGACAACCTACTTTCTGTCGGCCACAATTTCGAATATGATCTTTGTGGATCCATGTAGTGAGTCGTAATGTCCAGCAGTTGTCTGACATTCTTGCAATATATCCAGCCGATCACCACTTGAATTTTCAAATGGTTTCAATGAAATCTCGTATTCCTGTCTTTCTCTAATATACTGTGCTGTCTTATGATCTCTTCATGTGAGGTTGAGCATGATTCACATAAGCGCGTCGCATGGTCCTCAGTTTGAGGGTCAATGTTTAGGTTAAGGTCCATATGTCTATAGAGAGAATGCATCGGTTATATAGCCTTCTTTTCAGGACTAGTAAGATTTCTCTGTTCTAGAATGTCGAGCTTGCTCTACCAAAAACCTTGCCAACCTAGTGTGATTCATCGCTTGATTTCTTCTCCTTTTGAGGGTCTCATGGTCGTTGTCCTAGATAGATATAGTGGTCTACGTTCTTCACCTCTGCATTTTTCATTTCGATCGTTGTGTTTTTAGCTTCGGCATGTTTGTTGCACATGAAATTCATTTTGCTGTAGTTCACGTGAAGGTCACATTTCTTATTTTCTTCATTTAGTTCTTAGCAAAAAAAGAACGAATTCATCAGTAAATCTGAGGAAACTCAGGTAATCATTGTCTATTCTGATTCCTTTGTGTCTATATTTCGGTAGATAATTTTAAGGCAGACTGTGAAGAGTTTTAGTGAGCTGGTATCACCTTTTATCAGTCCTTGTTAAAGTTGAAAAGACTCATAGTCTTCATGTAGCCTGAGGAAGGAACTGCTGTGTTGGTGTCTTCAGACTTTTACGCAACGGTTGTATTTAACTTTGACTGTCTATCTATCTAAACACACACACACACATACACACACACACACACACACATACACAGAAAGATATATGTACATACCTGTGTAGGTTCATCAATAAGTCCATATCCCAATGATGAAAAAAGCTGTGGTTAGTAACATGATACATCAATATGGTGTTCAAAAGGGAATTGATTCCATTTTTCCCGACCTCTCAGGCCCCTAACAGTAAGCCGATGTATCCCCTATGAATACGGCTGGGTTCTTTGGCTCAGCTGAGTTGCACAATAGACGTGAGGTGTGGAACGCAAAGGTGGAATGGAGAGAAAGAAGACACAACTTGGAACAAACAATTAACCCAATACGTCCACAGAAGCAGAGGCCCGAAATCATAGTTCCTTGTTCCACCTCCTCCCCGCTATTCTTCGCCGATGCCAACTCTTATAGTTACACTTGATGGTGTGATGACAAGACCGACTTGTTATTGACTGGGGAGGGTTAACGAATTTTTTTTGAAATGGGCGTCTAATTTTTTCATTTTTTATTCAACTTTGCTTTGCAACGTAAATCACTTTCTCAGATGCTTCGAGACGACATCAGAGAACTTCTTCAGATCTAAAAATTCACATCATTTACAGAGGGGACATGAAGTGGCCTGTTGACACTGGTGGTATAGTATTATGAACCTTTATTGGCATTTGTCATTCTATTTATATCTGTGTATATGTATACGGGAACATAGATAGAGATAATCAGGTACACATATGTAGAGTGAGATAATCACCAAATAGCTTAATGGACATTATATATAGATAGGGGAGGTGGTGTCTGATGAACATATATATATATATATCATATGTATAACATAAGCTGTATATGAAAATCATAGCTGAAAGGGAGATGATGCTTGATCAACATTGCTGGGGTGTCATGTCAATATAACTATTTTGTTTTTAAAATCCTCGAGACGGTTACATAATAAACAACAGATGATCCCAACAAAAGGAAACTTACACATTGTAACAGAATAATTTGTCATGCATGTTTTATATATCTATATGTTCATCAAACGCCACCTCCCTTATATATATATGTACACACACACACACACACACACATATATATATATATATATATATGTGTGTGTGTGTGTGTGTGTGTGTGTACATATATATATATATGTGTGTATGTGTGTGTGTATGTGTGTGTGTAAGTGTGTTTGTGCGTGACTGGAGTGACAGGAAAGATTTCGGAAAATTCTTTTCACTGTTCAGTGTATAAAGCTACAAAGCCTTTTAAACTATATCTATGCATTGTAAGTCGAACTACACAAACTATTGATAAGTAATTAAATAATTCTGCCTTCCATATCTCTACTTGAAACAGATATGAATTAATGTAAACACATACAAATATAAGCTCAGATGTTCTAAATCTATAATTTGGATACCCCTACAAATATATATCCATACATACGTACATGCAATAAATTCAGATTGATCAGAAATTAATTATGCATACACCCACGCATGCACACATTTCCACGTCTGCTAGCACGTCAGCACTCACATTCACACGTATATAATACGTAATATGAATACATAAAGTTTGCATTTCAAATTGTTGGATGTTGGATTTATCTAAAAGTGGATATATATATATATGTGCTAAAATATTGAAAATCCATGTTACCTCTGTCTAAATGAGAAATTTGAGGTGCTTAGTTTTGCTAAAAATAAACTAAAAAACCCCTAAAAGATTTATTAATCAGGAAAAACGGCATCTCTCGAAATTCTTATAAACAATTATAACTCAATACCCCATACTTTAGTACACTAAAAGTAATATAAATAGTTTACCAACATTCTTCTCAAAGAGCCGCCAAATCAACATTATTTACCCCCAGGACCCTGACATAGGAAATAAATCTACTGTAAAAATCAAGGTTAAAACCAAGACATTCCCTTGGAACATACAGCTCAGCATCCATTGATAGAAAACCCCCAAAACCCAAACCATACCTCTTGACATGTAACTCATAACCACCAGCAAAACACACGCATTACAAAATTAACAAATAAAAATAACAATAAAACAAAAGAAAAACTCCTCCTACTATAGCAACACCCACGAAAATTTCCCTAAATTCCCCATACAAAAATATAAAACATAATCATTCGCCTGAAGAGGCCCAAACAGGGCAGAAACATTAACCTGTTTGTGTAGCGAATCTACTTTCTGCTATATTTACAGTTCTTCTCAAAACCAACTTAATACTTATAGTGTGAAGTTGAATGAATCGAGCATTCTATGAAAATTATCCATCACCTATCAGACAATACTGTATGTAATATTATGTGATACTGCAAACCTGATTCGTATTGTGTGCAATATATATATATATATAGTGTCATCCACAGACTGCAGTTATAGACTATCCATTATCCCACCCAGTACCGCGAGGCAGAATTTAAACCCTCTCATCATACCCGGGAGCCGATATCCTACCCCTGGACTACGAAACTGGATGGTCAGTAAGATTGAATTTAAGCGATATATCCATTTTACACAGAAATTCCTCATCCACCAGAGTGCTCTATTCCTATGGAAGAACATTGCATAAGCTTATGATGGATGAGTTACTTCACTTAAAGAATGCTCAACCCTGAGTAGAGGAGCATTAATATATATATATATATATATATATATATATATATATATATATATATATATATATATATATATAATTGTATTTGAATAACGGAGTTGGAAGATGAACATATTAACGAACTTGTAAAAGTGACGTTGTCAAAAGCACTTTAGCCAAATGCTCATTTGTATTTATAAAGTGCCAATCACATAACATGAACAATTACTGAAAATGAACCAAAGATTGGCATGTAACCTCGTGTCATTCAGCAAAAGTGAATCCATCAAAGGATTTAAACATTGAACCTACGATGCTGATTCAGCAAAAATTACATTCCCAAATCTTTCTGTCAACTCAGCCAAGCGTTATAGTAGAATTGTTCGATTTTGATTGGTCAATGTGAAATTAACTTGGCTGAATTTGATTAGCTAATTGAAATTGTCATTGACTGTATGCTTTGTCTTCACTGATGAGGAGAGGCCATTTGACCAATCAGAATTACCCGGACAATCTTTTGTTATATCTCGTTTCCTTTTTCTCCCTATCTTTCCTCCATACATACGCCACAATTTGGTGGTAGGGGGGGATGCAGTTTTCCATAAGGACCACAGTTGCCACCAGGATCGAAAGAAAACCCATTTGGCAGCGGCTAAATGGATCCGAGCGGAGGCTTTGTTTTTTCACAAAGATTTCTACGACGAAAGCCAATGAAGTTTTGTATCCGATGGAAATGAACACAAGTTTTGAACTTATTTCATTGTTTTTCGTGATTCACTTCAGTCAATATTGTTCAGCTGTCTGGATCAGAACAATTCAGGTTACGCGTTCGGGTATCAGAACAAATGAAGAAATGAACTACACGGTTTGTACACAACATACGTCCAGTGAAAACATTACATCACAACGGGTTCTATACAGCAAGGAAAAGATCGCATCAGAGCTCCAGGCCACAGGAATCCTCGGGAAGAAGACAACCACCCTTTCAAACGTTCCTGTTGTGTTACGATATAAGCTCCGATACAGATACCCCTTCATACTAAGGAGGATACAAGAAACCTTCCTCGATCATTCGAATAATCGTACCGTGGGAAAATAGAGACGTGGCATTTGTTACTAGGTCGGTAGCTCGTGTCTCCACTTCGAGAAGGGACAGGACGTCGGCTCGCTTAGTTGCCACAAAATCAAGATTATTAGCCGCACGCGCCTGTATTGCATTCGTCCATGAAGAAAATGAATTATTGTTAGAAAGTTTTGGATACATCCACTCTTTCTACCCTAGAGTTAAACAAAGAGATTTCACGACTGATGTAGAAGCCATTGCTCTCAAATCGACAGCAGTAGAATTAGAAAACGATCCGAAACTCTCAGCCCTTATATTCCATACTCTACAAATGCAACCCGTTACCTTCAGTAGTACCTCTTCAGAATTCTACGACGGTAAACTCTAAGGGACTAGAGATAACATATCCCAACCACTGAGCTGGACTACATTCTGACGTTGACCATCACAACTCCTGAGATTCAAGGTCGTAATGAAGCCCTTCTCTCTTGCACCCAAAATGAAGCTTTTCATACTCTGCTGACCATACATACAGTGGCCTGACGCAAACTAATGAGTTCTTGTCTCACCGAATTTGACAACCGTTTTGAAGGCTATGAACATGGAGGTCAAGCTTCTTACTCCATTGAAGGAACATATTTTACTTACACTAAGGAGTTTGATCTTTCAACTAAGTGATTAGGCTCACAGTCTTCAACTCACGTTGAGAGAATTCGAACCGTCCACATCAATGACCCAGCTCCAGGCTTGGAAATAAAGCGGTTTCATCTCCAGGATTGCTATGGGCCACCAGAAATCATTGAAAAAGCTCTTTTCGGTAGACTAAAGAGATTTCCAAAAATAATAAAAAAGATCATACCTAAAAATGTTTGATGACAGCGACACAAACCACGCAGGACTCGTCATTGGAAAGGTCAACTTAGCCCCTGTCAGTCCATAATATAACCCCAGGGACCAAAGTAAGAGCAGCAGTCCTAATAGTTCAGATTGCATAACTGATGACCAGAGAATTCGATATCAAGCGTGACGGTATTAGATGTTACTCTGACTGCAAGGTCTTGCTGAGTTACATCCACAACGTTGCTCACAGGTTCTACGTCAGTTACACAGAAAAACTGATCAATAACTTCTTCATTTCACCATATACCAACCAACCAAAACCCAACAGATATAGCAATCAGACCAGTACCTAAAGTGCTGCTTTTAACCTCAAGCTGGCAATCACTACCAACAAGAAAAGAATTTTATGTGGAAATATCTCACAACCTCATAGACCAAGAGTCCGACGCAAAATTTCAATTTCACGGCATGCTCCAATATAAACGATTCAAAAAGTCCTCAGCGTGGCGGTCCCTCATAAGAATCAATAACACTCTGATCATCGAGACCACATAAAAAGTGATTATACAAAACTTAAATGGCAATAGGCTGGTCATGTTGTTAGAATGACAGACAACCGATGGACATCATGACTCACAACATGGATACCCAGAGATCACATGCGAAACTGAGGCTGACAAAATAAAAGATGGAGAAATGAACAAGATAAAATCAAAAAATCTAAGATCCACGACGCCCATGATAGAGAAATGTTGTGGGTTCATCACAAAATTCAGAGCAGAAACACCCTTTCATCGTCTCTGGTGGTCCTACTCATCAATAATTACCATAGATTCAATGCTCCAAGGCCGTCTTCACATAGAGGGCTATACGCTCAGATGGCATCTTGGTTGTTTGACCGACGCATTGCAAGACGTAAGGCAGCTGAAAAAAAAGATGGCCGAGCTAACTTCAGAGTGACTAAGTACAGAACCCTTTTTTCAAAAAGATTTCAAGATGCCATCTGGATGATCAGGGTCTCCAAGAGAATTATGGATTCAATGCTGTCCCAGCCTTCTCGTCTCACCCACGAGGTTCTGTCTACTCTCATGGTGATGTCCGCCATTATCAATTCACGACAAGCATTTCAACGCTCCATCACTTCTCGACCCAACCATGATTCTTACTCAGAAAATCCTCAACTCCATCCGCTGTGCCTCGTCGATGCAGATAGGGAAAATTCAACAATCCACCAACACATTTTGAGCGAGATGGAAGCGAATAAGCCGAGTATAAACGAGATGAAGATCTGGTGTGAAAGCGATATTTGGGCTTCTGCATTACCGGTGGCTGCTTAGGTCAATGGTAAGAGTATTACTACGTTGAAGCGGCTACTGCATCGGTGGCAGGTTCAATTTCTGCTGCAGCCCTATTTTATTTGATTATTTATTCTATTTACGTTGTCAACGTCGAATGATATACCAACCATGTATCAACGGTCATCATCATCATCATCATCAGTCTTTTAGCGTCCGTCGTTGGACATAGACCTTCCCCAGGATTTGCCACACTTCTCTATCATGGGCGTCACGGAGCCAGTATTTCCTGAACTTGTCTAGCTCATCTCTCCATCTAACATTTTGCCGGCCTCGGTTGCGCATATGGTCTCGGGGAACCCATGTTGTGAGTCGTGATGTCCATCGATTGTCAGCCATTCTTGCAACATGGCCAGCCCACCGCCATTTGAGATTTTTTATGGATTCTATGATGTCTCTAACTCTCTCACAAATAAGTTTCTATATAATATAACGCAATGTATAAGTCATTTTATCGGACCAAATATGTCCATTTCTTAATACATATATACGTCTATATATATTTAAACAGCTATACTTAAAATGAAAACTTGATATATTTACAAGTAACGTCAGGTATTGAAATCATTACAATACTCGAGAGCAGTTTCAGGTGGCAGAAAGGCCACCCCATCATTTAAGAAGGGAACTTAGTGCTCCTTTGCGATACCAAGATAGAAAGAACCAAAGACCCACGGCTTTGGTCACCAAAACCTTTCTGGTAAGCGGTGGAACGTTGTCAGAACGTTATCAGAACGTTGGAGCTCAAAGTAGCCTGTAACTTCCTTCAGGTGGTAAGGTAAGGTCCATCTCCCCTTAAAACTACGTATACTATTGTAATTATATAATATATATATAAATATATAAAGTTTGCATTCTAAGAATAACTGTTTGAATTTATACAGACGTATATATGTATTAAGCAGTGGACATATTTTGTCCGATAAAATGACTTATACATTGCGTTATATCATATAGAAACTTATGAGTATCAAGCGTTGATACATGGTTGATATATCATTCGACGTAGACAACGTAAATAGAATAAATAATTAAATAAAATGGGACTGCAGCAGGGATTGAACCAGCCACCGATGCAGTAGCCGCTTCAACGTAGTAATGCTCTTACCATTGACCTAAACAGCCACCGGTAATGCAGACACCCAAATACCGCTTTCACACCAGATCCCCATCTCGTCTATTCTCGGCTTATCCGTCGCTTTCAGTGTGTTAGTTATGTATTTAGAAATGAGCATATTTGGTCCGACAGAATGAATTATAAATTGACTTATATTATATAGGAACTTTTTTGAGATGATTCCTGCCGTTACTCAGTCAATATCACTCGCTCTGGACAACACAAATATAATAAACAATTGAATAAAATGGGGCTGCCTCAGGAATAAAACCTGCCACCAAATAGGTAGCCGCTTCAACGTAGCGATGCTCTACGCGAAAGTTTCTATAAGATCATCTCAAATAAGTTTCTATGTAATATAACACATTTTATAATTCAGACATACATATATATATAAAGATACATACACAAACTGCATATAAGTATACACACACACACACATATATATATATATATATATATATATATATATATATATATATATATGTATATATATATATATATATATATGTATATATATATATATATGTATATATAAATATATATATATATATATATATATATATATATATATATATATATATATATATATACTGTGTTTGAATTACTAAAAATGAACATATTAATGAACATGATGTAAAAGTGACGTTGTGGAAAGCAGTTTAGCCAAATGCACATTTGTATTTATAAAGTGCCAATCACATAACATAAACAATTTCTAAACATGAACCAAAGATTGGCAAGTTACCTCGCGTGACTCAGTAAAAGTAAATCTACCAAAGGATAAAAACAATAAACCTTCATTGCTGATTCAGCCAGTATTACATTTCCAAACCTTTCTATCAAAAGTCAGCTGAGTGTTGTAATAAACTTGTTCGATTTTGGTTGGTCACTGTAAAATTAGCTATTTGAAATCGCCATCGACTGTATGTCTCGTCTTTACCGAATGGGAGAGTCCAATTGACCAATCAGAAGTGCCTGATAAATATTTTTTATTATTTCTATTTTTTTTTTCTTTTCTTTCTCTCCTCCCAAAATACCCAACGATTCGGGGGGATTCGTAGTCTTCCAGAGGAACCACAGCTGCTACCAAGATAGAGATAAAGCCCATTAGGCAGCTACTAAACGAATCCAGACAGAAGCTTCTTTTTTTTCACAAGGATGACGACGGCGAAGACTAACGAAGTTTTGTATCCGTCGGAAATAAAAGCAAGTTTGAAACTATATCTATAAACCAAATAACTATCCTAAATCTGTACGGCACATACATACTGTATGGTTCCTATGTATGTACATGTTTATGACTATTTGAACAAGAACAATCTCTATGGTTCTTGCTTATGATAGCATTCTTTCTAGAATTTGTACTGCTAAAAAATAAAAACAAGATTTGCTTGAATGGCTTGGTTCTGAGAGTTATAAACAGGAACTTAACGCAAGAAGAACCACATTTTATTGCACAATAAGGCACGAATCTAGACATGTTTCATGGTTTTGAATGTCATATTTAAAATAAAAACAAAAACATTGAATCAAATCGCTAAATGAAATAATCCGAATATTTTCCCATTTGTTTTTACATATACATGTAGTTATACATACGGGTACATACATTTTAATTAACTATTGCTGTCTCAATAAGTATGAATATATTTTGAATTATTGATTCTTATTTCGCTTTTAGCTAAAATGCTCATACACGATCAATCATTGATACTTATGAAATACGACTATAATCATGTATGTTAGCGTCTATGCGTACACATGGAATTAACATTTATATACATACACACATATATGTCATATATAACATATAATTTATACATAACTAATACTTCTCATATGTGTTAATGCGTAAATGTGGTAAAATATGTTTAATTGTTGGAAAGAAATCTGGATTCCCAACAAATGATGACAAATTACGAGAGATAAACACAGAATATATTCTAGAAGCAAGATGTGAAAAATCCAAAGGACGTGAATAATTCCGAATGAGCCTTAAAGGGAAAATATGGAGATTGATGAAATATAAATGAATCCGATAAGCAAGACGAATTACTAAGGAAAATAAACCTAATAATAATAATAATAATAATAATAATAATAATAATAATAATAATAATAATGATGATGATGATGATGATAATAATAATAATAGTGATGATGATGATGATGATGATAAGAAACAGCCGATGAAGAATAAAAAAATATAAAAAATCGCTGTGAGAATAATATTTATGATATCAACACTACAACGAACAATGGTTATTACATTGATGATAAGGGCGCCAGGAATATTTGTGATAATGATAATTAATGTCATAAATACAACAATAAAATGTGGTTGCTAATAGTGACAATAAAATTAATAACGAAAATAGAACAGATCTAACATCATCATCGCCATCAGCCAGTTTTAATTATAGCATAACAGCTAAGCATTAAACATAGAAGGAAACAGAAATAGGAGAGTGTATCTGCGGTTATATTTCGGATTGATGAGGAATATGGGAAAACTTATCCTGATTTCAAAACATGATAAAAATGTCCAAACTGACACAACAACAACAACAACAACAATGACAATAATGGGAGTGATGATAATAACAACATGTTTTATAAGCTGAATATGAGAAAGAAAAGCAACTTCTAGGATAATTTAAGCAGTAAATATAGGAAAATAGCGACGAAATCACCTAGACATGGTAGCACAGAGGACATCTGAAAAAGAAAACAGAATTTCTATTTATGATAGCTCAAAACAAGTGTACTGAAATTAATTACATGAAAGCAAAGTTTGATGGATACAAACGACAGAGTTATGTATGTAACTCTTCTAACAAAGTACCGGATGGAAAAAAAGAAGAAATAACGCCACTTCCCAAGTTAAGGAAATACTGAATAGAGTGCGAGGACTTTTAGGAGACTTGTTTGATTCGCAGTGATAGCTACCAGATAGTTCCAGTACTTCAATAAATAAATGATAGCATATTGTGAAACGGAATGGCAACGATGAAATTAATAAATATCAGAACCTTGTCCGTGTTAAATAGTGGAATGTGAATGAATGATTGTAATCATATTTACTGAAGCACAGGGAGTGGTTTCAAAGATACTTGCCAAAAGATTGGAACAATTAAGAGATAGATAGAGACTTAGGGCTCTTTGAATCGGAAAAACATCAAAGGAAGAGCCGGAAACTTGTAATGACTTGCTGTTACTTGATCACTAAATATGGCCACGAGTAACCTGTGGTATGAAAATCTTAATAATAAGAATGAGCTTACTTTAACAATGTGAATAAGCCAGTGACACGTTGAAAACTAAAAAATATTTATGAAAATTGACCATAAAACTGACAACGATGATGCGAGGAGGTCATGAAGATCGAATGGCTTGAAAGGAAATAAATTGAAATCCTAAACTCGTGAATAATGTAAGAACGTTTATCCGTTACTAACCTCTGTACAATGGACCCCATTTAACACCCCTGCCCTTATACTGAAAACCATGCAACGTACATAAGAGAGAATCATGCTTAACATCACTCGGGGAGATCACAAGACAGCACAGTATATTCGAGAGAAAAAAAAAACAAGAATTAGAAATATCACAGAATCTTTGAGTCAAATGACTACGGGCTAGTCATGTTGGAAGAATGTCAGACAACCTCTGTACATCACGACTCACAACGTGGATCTGTAAAGACCACATACAAAATTGTGGCCAGAAAAATATAAGATGATATGAGCATGAAGAACTCACTCTGCAACCCCCATGATAGAGAGGTCTGGCGAATTTTTCGAAAGGTCTATGTTCAATGATGGACCTTAAAAGGCTGCTGCTGCTGCTGTTGCTGCTGGCAACCACTCCGATAGAAATACAACAATAGAAGAACAATTGAATTACAGTTTGAAAACACATGGTAAATAAGTCACTGTCCTGTTTCTTGAAGGCTACATGGAAAATCAGTAATATACTGAAAATGTAAAGAAAATAGACAATTTGTCTCTGTCTGTTCGTAGCTATTTACTGCTATCTGTTCATATCTATCAATTTTGCCAAGTGCTCAGTTGTTATGTTATAATTAAATTTGAATAAAACATTACAAAGATTTACATTTGATCTGTAAACGCAAGGAAAATATCTGTAATTGCTCAGAAAAGAAATAAAGTAATTCGTTTGCAACTCCACAACTTGATACTGGCTTTGTTAGATATCATAGCTTCGTAAAGATACATGGATATAAAGAAATTAACTTTGGTAGGTATGAACAGCCAGATATCATAGGTAGAGAAAGATAAATAGATGAATAGACTATTTATGATATTGCTGGCGTTTCCAGTTTTCTGGTAAACATCTAAGATAGAATAAAAAACAACTAGAAATATCCAGATTCTAGAGAATTGTTATTTTTATTATTGAACCCATCGAAATAATGCCCTCAAAGGGTCAAAAACAACTTTTTTTCCAAAAATCTGGGGTCTGGGGGAGTACTGATGCCAACTGTCAAGTCTGTAAACAAAACGGTATGGCCAGGAGCATTGGAACACACAAGCAATCACATATGCATGAAAAAAAAATAGAGCCCTTTGCCATCTTTGATGACTACGGTTGTTCAATTGATAGATAGATAGATAGATACGAATAGTCTGTTATTAATAGACGGGTAGATGGTTGGATTAGTATATGGGGTCAGAGATTGGTTTGCTGATAAAAGTAACTGAAACTGGATATTGAAATCTACACGTGTGTGGAAACTCGCACGCACACAGATATGTATATATACTCATACATGAATATGTGTATACGTTTTCCTGTGCGAAGCGTTTGACAGTTTATGGCTCGAATCAAGTAAATCCTTGGGTTCCATTCTGGCCACCCATGGTTGGATTGGAATGCAGTCTTGATGTGATATAAAGGTTATAGTAGATGTTAACAAGCAATATCTGTCAATTGAGTTCTCTCTCTCTCTCTCTCTCTCTCTCTCTCTCTGCACGTGTGTGTATATATATTGTGGATAAGTGTATACAGATACATTTGTATATATATATATATATATATATATATGTATATATATATATATATATATATATATATATATATATGTATATATATATATATATATATATATATATATATATATATACATATATACACTTATATTCTAGAAGAGTGCCCAAGTAAAAGTGAATGTACTTATCGTTTTATTAGTAATCATATTTACTTGAGTGGAGATGGATGTATTTACTAAGCTTTATCTGGATATCACCATAGATAAGAATTTATACGTGTCTGTGTCTTTGAATTTTTATCACAGTTGCTTTTTGTTTGTCTGTCCGTCTGTCTGTGTATCTAAGAGATTTTTGCTCAGTTTACTTCATTAATATGAATATACTAAATGTGTTTGAGCTTATCAAACAAAATTGCAACTACGTAGTCTCTTCTAATTATAAAACTATGTATGTGAGAGAGAATTAGGAAACAGACCGTGAAACTGGCAAATGGTGAAAGGCTTAAAGTTGTTATGGTTCATTATATTTGGATTTTACTGACTAGCAATGTTTTTTCAACTTGTATCTTTACACGTAACTCTCACACATGTATGTATAAATCTTTTTCTCTCCTTCTCTCCCACCCCATCTATGTATCTCTCTCTATATTTACATGTGCGCTCTGTCTCTCTCTCCCTCACTCTCTTTGTCTCTCTCACACGCTCATACACACACACACATGCGTACGATCCTTATCACAGGTAGTTTGTCCACTCCTGTTTAGACATTCTGGCAGCTTTACGTCACGTTATGCAAGTGGGTTGGGTTTGTGCGTGTGCCACTAGATATAGGTTCTGAAAACTCTATGACTCTAGCTTCTAGGCTGATGATAAAGATTGTCAGTGAAGTAATGAATCCATTGAACATTCCCCCTTCTCTCTCTCTCTCTCTCTCTCTCTCTCTATATATATATATATATATATATATATATATGTATATATATATATGTGTGTGTGTATATATATATATATATATATATATATATATATATATATGTTGCACAGGCTTCAGGGCAATTCACATGCAGGCCCCATCGACTTGGGACCCGGATAGACGTGGCAAACCCTCCCTGATCTCTGTTCGTGGAGCCAAGCCATCATGTATGCTTGGTGAATTAGAGCATTTTAAAGTTATGGCATTGCTGATAATTTATATGACACTTTAATTTACGGCGACAGAGTTGTAGAGAGGGTGAGAAAGAGAGGGGAGTGAAAGAGAGGAAAATAAGGTTAGCAACATGAATATTTGGGAATACATATTTTAATCAAGCTTACTCAAACCTCAAATATATCTATACACATCTGCCTATATATATATATATATATATATATATATATATATATATATATATATATATATATATATATATATATATATATATGAGAGTGTGTGTGTTGGGGGTTTAGTGGACACACGTACGTATATATATATATATATATATATATATATATGTATATATATATATGTATATATATATATATATATATATATATGTATATATATATATATATATATAAAGAAAAATCATTAATTTAATTTTAAATGCTTACAGATTTTATGCATTATCTATGTGTGAATTTTGTAAAATGATCTTCGAAGGCAATATCCATCGCACAAATGGGAAACCTTTCAATAACACATGGATGAAAGGAACTACGCAAAATACATTTACAGGTAATCAATAAGTATCAGTCAAAGCCGGAGTAATAATTAAGTGTCATGAAAAAATTACAAAAGAATGCTTTTCGGGATTACTTTCATCATTATTCTCTGTGAGCATAATGGTTTTTCCATTTTTCTTTCTACTTGTTTATTCATATTTAGTGTTGTTCTATTTTTTCTTTCTTTCCACACCTTATTTTTCTTTTTATAGTAATGATCTTACTTTACATTACTCCAACGTTGTTTCTTTCTCTAATCCTATACTCCAGCGTTCTCCCTCTCTGTCTGTTTGTTCAATGAGTTTGTTCTGTTGTTTTTTCTTTCTTGATATATTTTTATTAGAGTGTTGTTAGTTTCTTTCTTTCTCTTTTCTACTTTCTTTTCCTCATTTGTTTGACTTGCGTGTCTCAGAGCATTTTTGGTCTCTCACGTTGTCTCGTCTGATCTCGTCTGGTCTCGTCTGGTCCTGTCTTTCCCGCTTTTCGCCGCCCCGCCCAACTTGTACATGTCAAGGAGTTTTCTGCCTGTGTCATTCAATCAATCTCCTTTCGCAATATTAATCATTTCTGCCCTGGTTGCTTTCACAAACCTACGCACACTGTCAGCTACAGAAGAACGTCATTATCTCAAATGACACAGGCTTATCACTGGCAAGTTGCTTGTTTTGATGCCTAATAACTCATTCGTGGATGAACAGGCACAGTTTGGAGGAGAGAAGGAAGGAAATAAGGTAGAACAAACAGGAAAAGAAAGGACACGTAGAGCACTGGAAAGAAAGTAAAAGAGAGAAAATGTTAAAATAAAGGAGAAATTATTTTCGATGCCAAAAGAAATAAAGAAAATGAGCAAAAGTACAAATAATCATGAAAACAGAGAAGAAAAGAAAGGAGGAGAAGGAGACGGGTGGAGGAGAAGAACAAATGAAATAATGAAAAAAGGAAAAATAGATTGAAAGAAAGGTAGTAATACATTTTGGTAAGATGAGAAATGAGGCACACTAAAATGGAAAGAAGGAAAAAGATGTATTCATTCTGAAAAAAGTAAAAGTAAAAGGATCACAAGAAAAAAAAAAGGAAGGAAAGACGAATAAGTTTTGATCGAGGAAAATGGAAGTAAAATTGACAGAAGAAAGAAAAAGAAAGAAAGAAAAAAAAGAGAGACAGAAAAAAGACAGAAAGAAAATAAGAACAAAGGAAATTGGAAAATGCCGAACATATCTCTCAAAAAGAAGAATAAAAGATAAATAAAATGAGAATGTTGGTGGAGAAGGAAAATTAACACGGATGAGAGAGAAGCAAATTTTGTTTATATTTCCCTGATGTGCATGGGGGTATTTATGTCACTTATTCATCTTTCAAAGTCGTCACACAGAGATTGATCTTCACAAAGGTGAGCTGAAAGGTAATCAGGAGAGAAAATACGACGAATCGTTGTTTAGATGAATGGTTGTTTAGATGAGTTAACTAACACAGAAGTACACCTTGGATGTTTTCGCCTCCAGACAGCACGCATGCGCAGAAATATGCGGCTATCTCTGCAGACAGAAGTACCCATCATTAAGCCGTGGTTAATTTGAGAGCATACAATTGATCGTTGATTAAATTTCGTCGTCAAACCTTTCTATAAATATAACCTTGTACCAGACTTAATTTAACTAATCTATGGAAAGAGATATAGAAATGCATAGTGTGCTACTTCTGTGCATTATGCATCGATATACATTTATATGTATGAAATGATATATATACATGTAGGTAAAGTGAATATATGTATATGTTTAAACTCATAAATTCATTCACATATGTATGAAATATACATTCACTTGAGTTTTTCTCTTCACCTTCCAATCGTCATTTTCATCTACATTCTGGCAGATCACTTCACAACCACAATACTCACACACACGCACATGCACACACACACACACACACACACACACACACACACACATATATATATATATATATATATATATATATATATATATATATATATATATATATATCAAAGTACACATCAGTAAATCGATATACGATGTGAGATGGGTTTTTCATGCTCGATACAAAAACATTTAGCCGGAGTAGAGCTTTAAATATGGTAAAATAATAGATTTGCTCCACAAACTCGTTTATATTTCTGCACTTCGGGCTTCTTCAGGCGAATTATTGATTTACTCGGATCCCTATTTAGAACGTGATTGGGAGGTGTGTATTTTTCCTGGCTGGAAAGCCCCGCTCTATCATAGTAATACTTTTTTCCCCGTTTTTTCTTGTTAAGGTTTTTTCCATTCGTATTATCTTGAGTGTTTTAATTCGCAGTATCTCAAGTTTTGGGTTTTGTTCATCACGTTTGTCTTTCTTGAGTTGATTTTAAAATTTTAGTTCCCGCAATATATTCTTTGCTGTATTATTGGTTTGTTGGTGTAAAAGAGTGTTTCAGTCATTTCACCGGTCCGTCTATCCGTTGATAATTTTTGTGGTCTTTTACAATTAATTCTCTTTTCATTTGCTTTTTTAGTTTGCTTTTATTTTGAATATTTGTTTATTTATTCTCCGTAGGGGAAATCAGATTTCAATTTCTATGTTTGTGTTCGGTCGTTATGAATTATGTCAGTTGTATTTGCAATGTTTCCAACGCTCTCATCAGTCATGTTGATGATCCATCAGTTTAGTGGAATAGGTTTAGTTACAGAAACTATATCATATAATTGTTATTCTCTTAGTTGGGTTCTAAGATTTACCATTACATGACATTAATTGTTTACGTTTGATTCCCTTAACATTCTTTGTGGGTTAGCTCCAATATATCCAAGATATTTATGAAAATATATTAGAGGATTAAATTGTGCTTATAGTGGTTGGAAGTATGATAATGAGGTACCTATGTTGATTGATTTTAGTATACCTGTATGTTGGATGTTTAAGATAGAAGTTATACTATTTTATTATAAGAAATTTTGAACGGTCCTGACAAATTCAAACAAATTAAAAATCTAATAACCTATTATTGAAAGGAGACGAAACTATCAATATCTCTGAAGTGTACTCACTGTCCTAGAACAAACTCTTTACTAAGAACTTCACCCAAAATTACAAAAAGTTAGACACCGAGAGGAACTGTTACGAAACAATTATAAATGAAAAAAGCAAAAGTATCCCCGAAAAATTAAACATCAGAAATGAAGGAAGAAAATTACAGAAAAAAAGATTTCTATTGCAGAGGACAAAAATGCCAAAAAAGTGAAAAAAAAACTAATTGTCAAAAGAATGAGAAAGATGAACGTCAAGGTACAAACAAGAGCCAACATAAAAAGAACACATTTTTCTATGTTACCTTCCTGAACGATAACATCCACAAATTACAAATGAAAGAAAATTCTGAACTAATACATGTTAACACAAAATCCAACCACACAAATACAATCATTGAGAAAAGAGAATCCATAGAAACTAAGCTCGTATATAATTTTCTACCAAAGCAATGTCCAATAATGTAAGCAACTAAAGCCCTAAAACGTAGCAGTTTCGCTGGGGTTAGTTTTTTATGTGATGAAAAAGTGGAAACCAATAGAGTAAAACACAGCGACAATAAAAGAGGTCGAAGTATAATAAATTATCTGGTAAACACCAAAATTTAATCTACAAGTCAACACTAACACCGGGAGAACCTTCCTCAAATTGATAGAAAAATACTTCCCTTCAAGTGACCCATCATGTAAGTTATTTTACAAAGACATACTGAAACTAAGCTATAGCTTTATGAACAGCTTTCAAAAATCATCGGAAGCATAACAACAAAGTAATAAGGAATAAAACTAGTGAAGAAAATAAAAACAAATCAGACTGCAATTGTACAAATAGCAATAGATGCTCTTTGCAAAACAAACATCCAAGATCTACTATTGTATCAAGCTAAAATATCAGTCATAGAGAAAGTCTTAGAAACGAAATATTATGTAGAGGCATCAAAAAGACCCTTTAAACTAAGATTAGTCAACCATATTTCATCCTTTTCAAACGAAAAAATACAAAAACTATACATCACTATCCATACATTCCTAGAAACTCAAAGCAATCTGATACCCACAGTAAAGAGGAAAATATTAGAACAAGTGCACACATGCTAGAATATTGTAACTGTGTGCTACCTATGTATGAATGAAATATTTAAGATCACTTTCACTTACAAGACAGACTTACTAAATAGAAAAATGAAGTTGCTGTCTAGTGTCGGCATCGCTCAAAATTTCTACTTAAAATAGAATGATTTTTTAAAAATTCTAAACATCCCACATAGTGCTCAACTAAATGAGGACCATAGTTACTTTATCATTATACACTCAATCACTATGAACACAATTGAAAGCTCTAGGACGAAGCATGATATCTTTTCATAATTATCTTTAATACATACAAACTAAGCAATTTGGAATGTTAAGGAAATTAAACACAAACAATTAACACCAGTTAAAGGTGAACCCTAAAACCGTAGAAGATAGAAAACAATTACATGATATAGTTCCTGGAACTAAACCCTTCCCACTCAACAGGTTGATCACCAACACAAGTGATAAGAAGCGTCGGAAACACTATAAATTCAACCAACATAATTCATAACGACCAGCCGAAAGCATATAGATTAAATCTCACTTCCCCCACGAGAAGTTGATAGATAAACAAATCTTAAAGAATGTTAATAATAAAAGACTGCAAAAATATTAACAGATAGATCAACCGGTATATCTAAAATAAATTATAGCAATAAAAAAACCAAAAAAAAAAACAAAAAACAACATAACGATGAAATATTGTGAGAAGTTGAATTTAAGAAATAATTTAAAAAAAACCAAACGCTATTAGCAAAACCAAGAACTCAAGATACTGTGAATAAAAAAACCCAAGATTCTACGAATGGAACAATCATGAACAAGAAAAATGGGGAAAAGGAAATAGAAATATAATGAGGGGGGGGGGCTTTCTACTCATAAAATACGCACCTGCCATTAACGTTCTAAATAGGGATCCGATTAAATCGAATCATTTGCCTCAAGAAGGGGAGAAACATAAACGTGTCTGTGTATCAAATCCATTATTTCACTATGTATTGGAATATATATAAGCACACGCAAAAAATCGGAGAGGTAACATTAAGTGCCGCTTAGTCACCATATGTACACCGAACAACATTTTTTCCATATCAGTAAAATAATTTTCTTCAAGCTTTTGTTGTCTTTGTTCTGGTGTCTGTTGCAATTCGATGGTCAGCTTTGGGTATCCTATTTTCTTTAAGAATCTATTTCTCTATTCGGATTACTTTTGCCGTTTCCAGTCACATTGAAGAATGAACAGTTCTGTCTCAGTCCAGCATAACAGGAATGACAATGGATGTTTTCTTTTGTCCTCTTATTTGATTGTTTTTCAAGTTTTCAGATAGTCATCACCTTTTACTATTCTGTCCGTTTGGACAATCATTGGGAGATCATATTGTGTGTCACAAATAGTTTGTCCATTTTTTCTTTATAATCTGATATTATTACGTCACATTACGTTTCAAACAGATGAATATGGGAGTGCTATTTAGTTAATCGACGCACTCTCATTAATTTTCAAGTTTGCATATATATATATATATATATATATATATATATATATATATATATATATAAAGAGAGAGAGAGAGAGATAGAGAGATAGATAGATAGATTTTTCTTGATCAGGCATAGACATTAAAAATACTCTTCTGTGATCTAGTGCCTGAATGTTACCAGCAGCAAGTTACGGTGTTCAGCTTCTGCTGAGCAAACAAGTTGATCCAATATATCGCATAAGTACTTGATGAGATTGAAATCTGTGAAGTCTGATAGCCAGTGTAATACAGTTATTTATTCTTCATGTTCTCAAAACAATACATGCATAACTTTTGCAGTGTGATAGGGTGCGTTGTTTGACTAACGTTTTAGAAGGGTTAGATTCAATGATGTTGAAGTAGGTGGTACCTGATAGAGTACCTTCCACATAAATCATAAGACCCAGTATTTCTCAGCAGTCATCACACTGCCTTGATTAGATTTTTGTTTTGCCGGTAAGTCAGGGAGAGTCGAAACATCTTTTTTCATTGGAACAATGTCCAATTCTGAGACACGTGCCTGTTGAAGATGCTTTTGGCGATAGACATTGCTTAGTATGCAGACTAATACTGCCCAATACACATCAAGGATCGGCGAAACGTGTGTTGTGAATCATTCTTCCTTTCATGTTGATTAAGGCTATCTGCAATTTCTGCCTGGTAAAAATTGCAGACAGAAATTGCTGGTGACTCGTACTTGGAGGGGAAGCCCCTCTTCTCATCGATAAATCTACACCGCCCAATCTCTTGTCAGTGGTTGGTGATTCTTTCTTTCTCGGACCACTGCCGATAGGTCCTCACTACAACATGCAATTTGGAAAGATTCTGACATATTTTCCTGGCTAAAACAATTTGACCTTTATCAAAGTCTCTCAAATCATCCTTCTTGTCCACAACTGCAGCATTCGACTCATTAAAATGGAGTACTTGAGGGCTGTTTATTTACCTCTGGCCCTGACATACGCAGTTGTTACAGATAGTAGCTCACATTCTTGCCATATATCGCTGTTGTCAATGTTTTTATTTACCACTGTAAGTGGGCCTATATATTTTACGTGATGTATTTGTACATATTTGCATGGCATATATATATATATATATATATATATATATATATATATATATATATATATATATATATATATATATATATATATATATATATATAAATGAAAAGTGCATAAAACTTATGAATGCATACATATATACATACAGTGATAAATATACATAAGTACTTGCACAAGTCTGCGGATTAATACTGAAAACGCGTTTAGTTTACACAGCGAATATTCATTCTTCCACATTATTTACTTTTTGAACACATACATGCGCACATGTGTGTGTGTGTGTGTGTGTGTGTGTGTGTGTGTGTGTATGTGGAGATATAATTAAATCTAAAAAAATCTCTGACGCTTTCCCAAAGCAAATGTTTCGTACTATATATATCACAAAGAATGTAAAACTATTCAAAAGGGAAACTTTTGACAATAAATTAAAACTCTTTTTAAGGCATGACATGTTTTGAAACACCATCCTTAGACGTCGTGAACCACAAACGAAATCAGTAATAGATGTGAAATGAAATAAACAAGAAAAAGTAATAAAAAAAGAAAGAAAATACACGAAAATGACAAATGGAAAACAAACATGACACACATGTAAAACTAAACTGATAAAAATGAAGTAAAAATAAATAAATAAGTAAATAGAGATTGTTGCATAACTTTATGCTTATATAAACATGTATATCTGTAGGCAAGAATAATAGAAAACTTCATGGAATACATATGTAGAAAAAATAAATGAAACTATGAAAAACTCTGCAAAAATCGAAAATGAATTCTTTTTGGCATGATCGAATAGGCAAAGATATGGAACATACTTGGGATAAAAAAAAGCAACAAAAAAAAAAAGAATTGTATATTGACTCTTACATCCTTTTCACTTGGTGATGTAATAGCTATAGACTGGGTTATTGGAAAAAGTAATTGTGGCTGAGGTAGTTGTGTTTCCATATCAGCGTCGGTCGTAGATGTTTCAAATCAGATTTTTTAGAAAGTCGACGATGCGTAATGCTGATTTTCAAGGTAGACAATCCCTACCAACACATATGACGTTCTGTAAGACTAAACGACGCTGACTAAATATCTTCAAATGGATTTATCTTCGCTTTTCTCGTGTGTTCATGCGTGTTTAGCTGAAGAAATTTATAAGGATCATGACCATTTTTCGAGGTGGGGAGTTTTGAGGGTTTTTGACACGTAATGCGTATCAGATCAGAATACGTTTGGGGGTCTCTTTCAAAAAGTTGAGCATTTTGCGTGAGAGGGGTAAATTCAAAATGGCGGCATAAAAGAGCGAAAATCTGACGTTTTAGTATTGGAAAGGATATCAAATTTGATACTTACGTTAGATCATGGTTTTTCTGACAAGAAATATTGTTTCTCAGTTTATTCAGTTACTTCCATCCATAAAATTAAATATCCAGGCGTTGAAATTCAAAATGGCGACACAAAAACCGAGGATTCAAAGTATTTGCTTATGTTTTATAAGCAAATACTTTAACTTATCGGTTCACTTTCACTTCAAAAATTTGAGAACAACAACTTAGTGGTGGAAAGAATGCCAGGCAGTCTGAACCTGGAATAAAGCGCGTGAAAACGATTTGCTGATTGAAATCGAATGATAACTACATGTCTTAACAGTTTATTTTGGGCAAAGGTCTTTGGAGCAACTCACCTAAAATTGACTTGCAAGTAATGTCTATTTTTTTCTCCGTGTTCCTCCAACACAGTCCTTATTCTTGTTTCGATAATTCTGAGATGGATCTCTCTATTTATTAGGTGAATCCTTCACCGTTTCAGACAGTTTACTGTCAAGAAAGCGTCGACTTCATTACTGAGATAAACATCACTGAGAGCCAGAAAGCCAGTCAAAATCTGGATTCAAATATGACCCATTCGACTAATCAAACATTGTGCTCAAGACCCTACTTTCTGGCCAAATTGCTTCAGCTTGCAAGCTCTCTTGTGTGGTGATTTCGAAACAGCTCACAGAGAAGGAGGAGGAGATCTGTTTTCAGCTGTTTTGAGAGAGAGAATCTTCAACCCCCCAGTTAGTGTCGTAAGAGACAGGCAACGTACTCAGTAATGAGTGTGTTCTCGAAATGTACGATTAATGGGGTTCTGGTGAAGTTTCGACAGATCTAGCAAAGTGGAAGTGGATTATGCTACATTACTCAAGTAAAAATAAAAAAGGAGAATAAACACGGGTGGACAAAACTACGCAATCATGGTCTCAAACTCCCCATGACGCATCCAGTACAATAAGAAAACTAGGAAAATAAACTGGGATCGAGCGGTTGATTAACTCTCAATGTTTTCATTTGAATTTTTGCCTTTTAGAAAATGAATTCAGATGCATATATAAATTGATCTGATTTATGTATATACGAATATGAAACACGATCTAAATATGTCTGCGTACATTTTAAACAACTGACAGTGCATTTATATTATGGTTGTAAATTATTCACAGTTATAGATTTCATAAGACATCAGATAGCATAAATACACTATCATCGAATCGCCATAGCCCCACAAATAGACGACCGACCAGCTAAATGGGCAACACAGATTCTTCTCTCTTTGAGTATCCGTGTGTGTGTGTGTGTGTGTGTGTGTGTGTGTGTGTGTCCAGGCGCTCCTTGTCACATTTTTTGGCTACAACCTTGAAAAATTTCATGAGTACATGACTAGGAACCATCTGAAACATTTTCTGCCTTTTTTAAAGTGCTTTTTTTTTCATGTCAGATGTCAAATTTTAGATCTCTGATTGAAGATGATTTTAGGTATTTCTAAAGATAATTATGGAAAATTTTAGTTGAAAATCAATCAGAAAAATAATTTAGAATGAAATAATTTCAGATAATTAGTTCTAGTACTTGTGCAGGCTACGGTGATTCATTTATGTGAGGTACGGATATTGATATATTCATGTATGTTTGCGTGAGTGTGCATTTTCAGCCCTCCATGCATAACTGCAATAATGTGCATATTTTTCCGCCTTGACATTCTCTTGACAGACAGATATTTTGTATTATTTCATTTTTCTCTCTCATCTTTTGCTCCAATTTTTCCTGAAGATCAATCATTTCCTTTGCCCTCCCCCTCTCTTGTATGTTTTTCTACATTTTCAAACCTCACCCTCTGATCTTTCCTTGTCTTCACCCGTCCATCCAAAATTGCTCGATTCGTTGTATTCACTTTCGTCAGCCATTAATTATTGTGACTGTCTATTTTTCATTACCCTTACAATGCTTAACGGTATGTGAAAAATAAATAAACGAAGAATTGAAATAAATATAATACAGTAATAAAATTTGATGAATAAATATAACAAAATTTTGACGGTGTATGAAGTGATTGTATGGTAACAGTGTCCCACATTTACCATCAAAACAGACTTTCAGTTGAGCACGGTGAACAGAAATACGCGAATGAAATGAGGAAGGCAGTTGGGGGCTGGTGTGAATGGAAAAAAGGGGAAGAAAAGATGGAAATAGTTCAAAGGCGAGGAAAAAAAACTGTGAAATAAAGAAGGAAATTTTGCTTGAAAGAAAGAAAAAGAGAGAAAGAATAAATTCACTCCTTACTTATTTTCTCCTAACATATGCAAATGCACACACAAATAAAAAGATATTCATTATTCCATATACATACATACATAAATCCATACGTATCAGAAGAGAACATGACCAAAAATGGCGTGCACAACATTCTCTGAAGTTGTATCTGAGAATACTAAGATGAAATCAGCCTTCGCTCAAGAAACTGTGAAATTAGACATGGCTGATTACGTGTAAAGAGAAAAGGGGAATCGTCAAACTAAGAGGTGTATTGCAATATTTTTCGGTGAAGGGGGGGATGCAAGCTTGCAAAATAACCATTTTAAACCCGTATTTTTGAATTTTTTCTTCATCCGAGCTTTAACACTAAGGGAAAGTAATACCCGACATTCTCAGCCACCTAACTAATCTACATATGTAAATAAAGAGAGTAGTATTTAAATTTTTTCTATTAATCGTTTAGATGTTATTTATCTAGAAAACTTCAGAAAACCGAAATGAAAAATGGAAGTAATAAAAACGTGTTTCACAAAGGGAAAGAACCGTCAGTTTTTATTTTCTTTTCTTTTATTTTGTTTTTTGTCGGCTCCTCATTCTTACTTTTTACTGTTTTTTCCGAGTCGAAATCTTTCAGTCGATTTTTTCAGTTAAAGCAAACTTTTTTAAAAAATTAGGCATAATACAATTACGATTGAAATATTGTGAAAGAGTATTTAAGAATATTTCCAATTTTCAGGTGTTATTTCATGTTATATTGTTATATTGATCTTATAAACCCATGCTCTTTTATCTGAAGTTTTATTCGTTATGCTTACCAAGTCTTGCTTCAGGAATGGCCCATACCACAATTCTAGAAAGGGGAATAAGATACTTGAGGAATTTGTCAAGATGGGACAACGGATGTGACACATTTTGTTCCAGAGAATTTCTGGATTAAGAATTTATTGGATTGGATGTAGATAAGATCTGGTCACCTCAATCATGATGATTTGTGATAATTCACTCTCAGGTATGGTGGTAAAGTGAAATTTCGAAACTTTGCTCGTGAAATAAAATATCAATGAAAGATTGTTTCTTCAAGTCATTGAGATGGAAGATGACTCCAAAACGTCGACGAAAATCAAAATCTGAATTAAAAACGTGGAATAATATGCACAAAATGATACTAAAATAAATCAGACAGAAATCCTTGGTTAAATTCAAGTACGGATATGAGGCATCATTCACACGAGGGAGACCGAAGAACATATCGACCAAAAGATTTTGATGAAAAGACAGGAAATAAGATACTAATCTGTACAATTAGTAGAACCTAGGACAGTACCTGTTCCAAAGGTGCATGTTTGGAAGGGGTCAGACTTTATAATGCGTAGAGCAGCCTGCCAGAGACATGTAAAATAATTTCCCGTCCTTCGTACCAAACAAAAACGACTTCGAAGTATTTCGGTTACGTCTCTTTAGTATTGACAATATAGATATCTTATATCCAAATCCAGAAAATTGTAAAAGGCGGATGTCAAGGGAGATAATTTATAGAATATGGACAAAATTTTTAATTTTTATGATTTTAATATGTCTGTATTCCTAGAGAACCGCTGATCCAAAAAACTACAGATTCCTCTATGCTTTAAGTGCTGAGTCAGCGTAGGGTGTGATGAAGTGATTTTGTGTCTCATGACGTAAAAGTCTCGTCAAAGTGCCTCCCAAATGCTGACACTAAATATTTGTTAATTACAAAATTTTGCACATTGTTTTAAAGTGAAATTTGGAATCAATCAGCCAATAAAGAACTAAATTCTCCACTCTTCTTATCAGTTAGCTTTTTGGAGCGTTTTTCAAGTCGTCACTGACAATGAAAAGCCTCTAACCACCCTGCTGCATATTGTGATCCCCCAAAATAAGCATCTAATAAACTCTCTTGACCAGGGAGTTAGTTTTGACCAGAATCATTCATTTTAAGCAATCATCATATTCTGATCAGCATGTTATTCTATGGGTTGTCTTGTTTTGTCAAAGTGCTTCTCATTCCTGCTGACTAAACTCTCAGCATTTCCTCTCAATTGATAATGTAACTGCAGCAACAGAGAAGCAATGAATTACGATTTCTTTTCTGATACTAGCAAGTCTTTGGTGAGTTTTTTGCTATCGAATCATTCAATTGGTTTTTCTCAGACTTGATTTTCTAGTTCCATAAAGAATGACTCCTTGATCTCATTATAATCAATTTCATCTTATGTTGTTAAGCTCTCTGGCTGTTTGGACGAATGGTTTTGCTTCCACCAGACCTACTTAAACAGCTCCTTTTGTCTACACTTCCTATCGATATCACAAACTTTCCTTGTTTCATCTATCATAGTCATAATTTCTCAGACACGGAAAATACTTCCTTGTGGGGCATTTAGTTCGGAGTAGATCCAGCACCAATGGTCTAGCATAATTCCATTGACCTACGACAGTTGCTTGAACAGTGAATTTCAACTTCAACACAAGATCAGTTTTGAATTGTACCGACTGAGGAACGAAATTACGATCAATAGCGTGCAAGATATAATGCACGAAATGATTTATCAGATACATCATTGATATGGGTAGATAGATGGACAAATTGCTAGATATCTACATACGTCTGTTTACCTTTTACGTATTGCAGATCCTGCAAAAACACAAATATGACAACTGCTGGAGAGAAGGTAGATCATGTAACAGAGAATCTACCAGTCCGATAAACCGACTTTCATGATCATGACCTTTATCTCAACTTGTACGGTTACTACGAGTGCTGTAGGCAAAGTTACAAGCTGAATTATATATAAATATAGTTACTAATTGGATGTAAAAGAACAGAAAGAAGGAGAAACGGGCGAGAAACGAGATGATAGAAAGGAGGGGATATTACAAAAAGAAATAGAAAGAGTGAGACGGATAGAAAGTGACAGATAGATTAAACAAAATAGAGAAATAGAAAGCGTCAAGGAGAGATATAGAGAAAGAGAGAAAATGGAAGCTATAGAATGATAAACAGAAGGACAAATAGGCAGAGAGAGAAACGGAGACATAGAGAATGGAATGAGGAAAAAAGGGGAGGAAACAAGGAGAGTGAGACAGTGTCTGCCTGAGAAGAAGGGGGATGGAGAGAAACAAAGAAACGTAGAGCAAGTTGTTCAAAAACATGCTAATCTCCCTTGAACTATTCATATTCTTTAAATAGAAAGCGTGAGAGGAAGAAAAGTAAAAGTTATAAAAATCCAAATAATTGAACCATGTCAAGCAATAATAAATAGACTGACATGGCTGCAGTCAAACATGTAAATCCACAAAACAAATAAATATATGCATTCAACTTGAAAGGAAAAAGGGGAAACTACCCATCCAGGCGCTTAAAAACAACTTTGATTAAAATATCCGGCAAGTGATTACAGGGAATTTACTGAAAACAGAATCTCTAAAAAGAAGCGAAAAAAATTCAATGAAGAGGTAAAAAAGAGGGGGAGAACGAGTTGAAAAAAAAAGAAAGAGTGAGAGAAAGAGAGAGAGAAGGAGATAATCGTCAGCATGCAAAACTATCTATGAAACAATTTATAAAAATCATTCATGTAACAAAAGTAATATAAAATCTGTGACTGCAGCAAAAAAAAAAAAAAAAAAGAATAAAGTAACTAAAGAATCATCTATGAAAACAATGTCGACAGACACGTAGAAAAATAACCTACACTCTATAATGATGAAAATAATGTAGAAAGAAAAATTCCCGGGGGCTTAAAAAAGGTCAAAAGGGCGTGGATTGATGATATTTTTCTTTCAATATTTTCCCTTTGATCGTAATTTTCGAATCTTTACACGGACACAGAATGAATGAATAAACAAAGATAAAATGTACACGTTTTTATACAACACAATGGTTAGAGATATGGCTGAAGATAGTTCTAGTTTTCATGTCAGCGAAACCAGTTGGTTTTCTGTCATTATCATAAACAACGTTAAAATCAAAGCGCATTCCATGGACAGTGAAATTCAAGCCTTTGAAAACCAACTCTGTAGATGTGGTAAAAAGCACAAAAACAGCGACAACAAACATAAGTAGGGATCATGTAGTTGACAGGGGTTTCGACCATGTAGAGAAATTGTATGAGCACAAACCAGAAGCTGTTTTTGGAAAGGAAAGATGAAAGTGAACTAATTTCATTCATAGATAAAGACATCAGGTGGATGCCAAGAGACAAAAAAAGTGAAACAAAAAACGTGGTCAACATCTCAACAGATCGTTGGGTGAAACTCAGGAAGAACAAGAAGACCCAGAAACATTTGAACCTTGATCGAGAGTTCAAGAAATGAAGAGTATGAGACATTCAGAAGAGTTTTATTGGAGCAATTACAGATGTAAATAAGAACTGAAATGATTTGAATTCAGCTCCCTACCCCTATCCCCAAAGGAACAAAAGAATTCTGTTCAAAGATAGCAGAAAATACCCCTAAAAAAATACTCCTGAGAAAATACTCCCCAGAAGAGGTGAGGTAAAGTTCTTTGAAAACTTCGATAGTCGGGCAGATTCCTCTATCCTGCTCAGCAAACAGGACTTGGTAATGGTAGAAAAGGAAATGGACGTCTGCTGAATATTTGGTATGATAGATCCAGTGGGCTTGTGGGTTGAAATTGAAAGAAATTAGAAATTAGATTTTGTCAGGGATTTGCCTGAGAGCTGCGTAAAGTTTATATATATACATGTGTGTGTGAGAGAGAGAGAATGGCAGAAATAATCCGAGCCCGAGGAGCGCTCCCCAGCTAGTTCCTGGTGAAGGCCTAATTGGTGGTGGCCTTCATGTAAAATAGAAACTGATATTTTCAGGTCACATTAATGCTACACCTCAGGGAACAATGCACCATTTCGGAAATTTAGAGGACACGTACAGATAAACGGAATCGGACTTCTCGTGTTATACAGGTAAATACATATGTGGATATCAGATAATAATTATGAGAGAGAGAGAGAGAGAGAGAGAGAGAGAGAGTTTCAAAGCAGACCCCACATCTTTAAATAAAAATCTAAACACTAATATGCTGGTAAGGTTTCCAGCTAGGTCTGAGGTAGGCCTAGTTTGAGCCATTGGTCCAAATAAGAGATCAAAACTGTTTTTAGAGGGACCTTAATCCTATACTTCTGACTAAAATGCACCATTTCGGCTACTTTGAGATCAAAATAAAATCAGACTTTCGGCATTATATATATATATATGTGTGTGTGTGTGTGTGTGTGTGTGTGTGTGTGTATCAGTAATACAATATAATGTAATATCCGATGTATGATGAGTTTATTTCATAGTATGCTCGATACATTCAACATTAAACATCAAGTTGATTTAGAGTAGAACTTAAAATACAATAAAGTAAGGATTCGTTACACAAACATGTTTATGTTCCTACCCTGTTTGGGCTTCTTCAGGTGAATTATTTATTTTTCTTAGATTCCCAATTTATTTTATATCTCCAGCCACTTCAAAGAACAACCAAATAACCACTTAACGAACAAATAAAAAAAAAATATATATGAGTATATATAAATAGAATAGAATAATGACAACCAAGAAAAATACCCTCCAAATATCCCAAGTAGGAATCTAAAATAAACCGAATCATTCGCCTGAAGAAGCCCAAACAGGACAGAAGCATAAACATGTTTGTGTAGCGAACCCTTACTTCATTATATATAGAGAGATAGATAGATTGATAGAGAGAGAGATAGACTGACAGACAGACAGACAGACAGACAGATGCATAAATAGAAAGGAGAACTGAAAAAAGATTATCATTATTGGGGATAGCGCGAACACAACCCCCAATTTACGTTTTTCATTTTTCAATTTTGTGTCTACATCTCTTGCCGTTCTTGACGTATGCTAACACGAACAGGTAGGCGTTTGGTGAACTACAATTAGAAAGAATTTTTTAGGTAAAAATGAATGCAGCCAGACACAAAATAATTGACCAATTTAGAATAATACATTGTTAATCGAATGATCCTTAAAAACTAAATAAGTGTTATGATTTTCAAAAACTAACTTGCAAAAAACATGTTCTGGGGTCCCACATGAGAAATTCAAAGGAAATACGTTGAGTGAGATGGACAGATATTTTGTGA
>OY735205.1:44275761-44283261 GCA_963457665.1 Thysanoteuthis rhombus | reverse complement strand
CATGCAACGTGCACAGGAAAGAATCGTGCTCAACATCACATGAAGAGATCATAAAACAACTGGAGTTAAAAAATATCATAGAATCCATTTGAAAACTCAAATGGCAATGGGTTGGTCATGTTACAAGAATGGCAGACAAGCGCTGGAAATCAGGACTCACAACGAGGATCCCCAGAGATCCCCAGAGATCATAGCCTGTAGAATATAAGACGGCGAGACGATCTGAACAAGTTCAGAAAGTAATGGCTTCATGACGCTCATTATAGAAAGGTCTGGCGAAATTCTATGTCCAACAACTGATGCTTAAAGGATGGTGATGAGGATGTTGAAACATGATGAAAATATAAGGAGAGTACTCATTAGCTCTTATTTTCGCTTTAAACTAATTACAATTTATTCAAGACTATTTGTCTTGACAGAATTGGCATTACTGGAAGTTTTTTCTGTCTGTGTTGCTGTATTGATAATGACAATATTTTCAATTGTCAATATATCAACTTATATATATATTGAGGGAATGAGAGAGAAAGATAAAGAATCCTCAGAAAGAGAAGAAGTTAACATTGCTTAATTTTTTCCATTAACATGATGTAAGATGCAGTGACCAAGCTAAACTAAGTGAATGAGTCATTCCCAAGAAAGAAAAAAAAGTAGATTGAATATAAATTCCATGCCAGAATACGCGTTTATGGCATCCTGTGAGGATCGAACACACTCTATCTGTAGTATAAGCAGCTCAATCATAGTTCCATTTGAGATTATACTTTTAAACCATTAACCCTTCTATCATTCTTTCATTTTTCTATCCTATTCATTCTTATTTATTTTCGACTTTGCACTTCCGATAACCGATGTCTCCATTGCCAAACTGTATTATCATAAATTGCAGCATACAATTTTATATTGTAAGCTTGGAAACCAAGGGCCACACCCAGACACGGAGTATCAAATGGGAACTTTCATCGCCGAGTAAGTAAGCAGTCTCCCTAAAACTAGGTATGCACCTCTTTCCGTAATTTCAATCGGTCATTATAATTATTTCCTACATATTTCATTATGGAGTCCGTGTTTAGAAAAAAAAAGTTTGGTAATAATAAGTAGTGTTCAGTGAGTGTTAAACAGGTTGTTTGATATTGTCATTAGCCAATGTACCAAGAGACTTTTCTTAAGAACGGCTTATACATCAGATCAATTTCTTAGCCGAATCGTATAGTTTATAGATCAAATCCTGATTTTTTTTCCTATTTTTGTGACTTGATATTTCTTTCTTTCTCTCTTGTCATTCTTGCCTTTTTTCTCCCCCCTTTGCATATAGGATCTGTCTTTTCATATCTGTGTTTCTTTGCATCATTTTGTTTTCTGTGAAAGATTTATTCCAAATTTCATTTCCTTGACTGCATTGCTTTTCAAAATGTGTTTGATATACTATTCAAATACAAATTTTTTCCATTATGTGATACTGGATTACTATAATGAAAAGTGGTCGACTTATACACGATGCATATAACTTAAAAAAATGATTTATTGGCCTAAGAAAATAGCAGCACCGAAAGACATTCATATTTGCAACAGCAAGACGAGCAGATATTAATAAAGAAAATATTTTACAAATGAACTGAAATATTAATAACGCCCTTATACGGCCAATAAAGAAATAAAAGAAAATTAAATTACTCTTTAAGATATTACCAAGTTCTTCAAACTCATTGAAATTGAACAAAATAAAATATTATGGCCATATCTGTCGAATGTTCGTTTTGCTTTTGATATACGGACACGAGAGGGTTTCAAATGGTTTCATTAAATATTTCTGTGCTACTAATAAGAGGAAGTAGAAAATGAATCTATCAAGCAGAGAAAAATATTTGTCCTTGGAGAGAAAAATATTGAAGGGAAATTATGAATAAAGGCATCGGAAACATCAACATTATAAAATGAGATGAAACTGATATTAATGGGCTGAGGTGAAGGTGCGAAAAAGAAAGAAAATAAAGAATCACGCACACACACACACATATACACAGACACGTACATATATTACATGGAAGGAAGTGAAGGTGCGATATATACTTGAAGTTTGATTGTTCATTATTGGGAGTTTATAAGTAATGCTGCTGTGAACATGACTGGTCCGAGTTCTAACTTATTGATTGGCATCTAAATCTTTGCCCCATTTCTTACGTCGTTTTTGTCTGTTTCTTATAAGTGAAATTCATAAGAGAAAAGACATAAATAAATAAAACTATCGTGAAGTAGTAATATCTCTCTCAATAAGTACTAAAAGCAGATCACACACATGTGGCTAAGATAAAGAATACCAAACTATTGAGAGAGGAGAATTGACTTATGAGTCAAGAGAAGGCATTAAAAACAAAGGAGATATTTAGGAAAAAGCTATTGAAAACCAGGAAAAAGGTAAGGAAGAAAGAGAATAAAAGAAATTAAGAATGGAAATAAACAAATAACTAGAAGCGTCATTAGTGAAAAATTAAAAGGAACAATATGGACAAAACAAAATGGACGAACGAGAAAAAGACAATAGATTAAAATAAGCAAATAAATAATAAGGACAGTTTAAAATGAAGAAAAAAGAATATGATGGCCAATATTAAAATTAAGTGAAATGCTGGTCGACGAAAAACAAGAAATACCCAAATGAAAAACCAATAGCCTTTTGAACAATAAATAAATTCTCCTGGCTGAAATCAAACTTAACTGATACAAATTGTATCCGTCTGAACTGGACGTGGAAATTAGTTTGAATTGTGTGGCGCAGAATCAAAATGGCGAGTAAATTCTTATTAATGCCTGAATGAATGAGACACAAACGGGCAAAATGATTGGACGAATCAACAATAAATTAATGGATGGTGGCATTATGAAAATTTAAATCTTACAAAAAGATTCAATAAATGATTTGATATTTATTTGTTTTTGGGGGACAAGAATATGTGTTTTATTGAACATCAATTACAATGCCACACAACGAGTTCGTTCTATTCGACTCTCCCTCTCTCTCTCTCTCTCTCTCTCTCTCTCTATCTATCTATATATATATATATATATATATATATATATATATATATATATATATATGTGTGTGTGTGTGTGTGTGTGTGTGTGTTAAGAAATGGATGAATAACCTACAAGAAATAATAAATTGCGTTATATCATTTGGTAACTCTCTTTGAAATGTTCTCCCGTTATTACACGGTAAGTGTATCATTTGATCGAGACAACATGAATAGAATAAACAATTAAAGATTCCTACAGCATCCCCATTTTCTTTCACTGTTTATTCTATTTATGTTGTCTTAGCCAAATGATATACTAACCGTGTAATAACGGGATATCATTTAAATATCGTTTCAAAATGATATAATGCAATTTATGATGTATATATATATATATATATATATATATATATATATATATATATACGTGTGTGTGTGTGTGTGCATGCGCGTGTGTGTGTTTGTGTGTGTGTGTAAGTGTGTGTGTGTAAGTGTGTCGATATATTCAGATATCGAGGATCATTTACATTCATGCGAACGCACATTTGTTGAGGTAAATACAGATTCATATATACATTTATAAGTAAATATTTTCACGCAAAAATATGCATGCATTCAAAACACTCTAAAACACGCTTTTTTAAAATATATATGCTCACAAAAATGAACAAATTGAAAAATTACGACTAGCAGGGTGATGAAAATATAATGAAAACCGCTTTGAGAAACTACTACAACAGGAAGTGATGGAGTAGTTGAGATCGCAACAAGGAAGAGAAAATTGTTAGAAGGACCCCCCCCTACATACAGAATTTAAAAAGCAAATAGAAAATATCTGAAACGAACAATCATGATGCGGCTGTGGATAGGATGCCTGAAGAGAACCTTTCATCATTACAGCCAACAAAAGTGCATCAAGTTAAACTACATCAAGGCGATATTTGACAAAACCAAGAAAAACCGTAAATTCTGCATTAACAGTGAAAGAGATAATAAAACTAGACGGTTAACTACCAAAATAGTGACTGAAGGAAACTGACATTGAACGAGTACAGGAATAAGCGCGATAGATTTACGACTGTCATCCGCTGGGAATTATGCTTTGTAGACAAATGGTATCAGCACAAACCAGAGACTATTCTGGAAAATAAAACCATTAAATACTGTGTGATTGTGATATGGAGACTGGTCAGCCACCCAGAAAGAGACCAGATTTGATAGTCACGAATAAGGACACAACGACGTGCCAGATCGTGAACGTCACTCTGCAGGTGAATATGAAGGAGTATGAAATGGGAAAAAATACTAATACCTTGTCCAGGATCTGAGAAAGGAGTGGCTTATGAAGGTAAAAACCGTGTCCGCAATCATAGGCACACTTGGGACTATGCCAAAACTTTAGAATCGAGATGAGAAGAGTTACATATTTGAGAAAGGATTGAGACTGTACTTATGGCGGCGTTGCTGGGGTCTGCAGATATGCTGAGAAGGGTGCTGGAGATTCGGGGTAAACCAGTCTTCAGCAATGACCACCAGAATCTGGTGTGAACATGCAAATACATGACTAAAACTTCTAACAAAAATGGTAATACTGAAGAGAATACCGGGGCATTGAGGAAACTCGCTCTCAGATTGATACTGGCATAGAATATCTAAAAGTATACATATATATATATACTCCGACTACTGCTGTTGATGCTGCTACTACTACTACTACTACTACTACTACTACTAATGATAATAATAATAATAATAATAATAATAATAATAATAATAATTAGAAGAAGAAGAAGAAGATGAAGAAGAAGAACAACAACAACAAATGCATCAGGATAAAATATACAAAAACGAAAATCACCAGATCCCAAACAAACAGCGAGTGCCACCTATAAGGGGAAAGAGATCAGACTGTAAACCATCTAACGAGTGGATGCAGTCAACTAGCCCAGAAGGTGCATAAACATAGACGCGATAGGGTAGCAACAGTGATACACTGGGAACCGAGCAAACGAATGGGATTTAGCCATGCGGAAATGAGGTACCAGCTAAAACCGGAGACAGCCCTGGAGAATGGAAGTCATGAATTAGACTGGGACTTTAACACCCAAACTGACCACCCAATCCAAGCGAGAAGACTGGACCAAGTTATCGTGGACGAAAAGAGGAGAACCCACCAAATATTAGACGTAGCCGTGCCTGCAGACCCCAGAGTAAATAGGAAAAAGAGTGAAAAGCTGAGAAAATACCAGGACCTGGAAAGGGAGCTGAAAAAGGTGTCGGATATGAAAGTCATGGTAGTGCCAGTAATAGTAGTTGCACTCGGAACTACATCAAAGATACTGAAAGTGAGATTGGGAGAACTAGGGATTAAAAGAAGGTTCAAGACTATGCAGACCATAGCACTGCTAGGGACAGCTCGAATACCCAAGGAAGTGCTAGAAATATGAGATCTACGACCCCAGCTCGTAGCAAAAGAAGAGAGGAAAAGAAAATAATTTAAAAAAAAAAAGAAGAAAACCACAAAGAAAGACCACGAATGGAGTTGGAAGTACGAACCACAGAGCTGCTGTGATAGGTGAGGGAGAGATAAGAGAGCTGAAGACCTGAGGAAACTCACTGTCACTCAACCTTCAGCGATAACCAACGGGCAACCACAGCACTGTTGTGGACTGTAAGACTGTGGAGAGGAAAGCTGAAGACCTGGGGAGACTTGCTGTCACTCAATATCCAGCTATAACCACCAGGCAACTGGTGGAAATAATAATAATAATAATGATAATGATAATGATAATAATAATAATAGTCTCAAGGATTCTTGTGAAAAAATGAAAGAGCTGGAGAATAATCAAAACGATTCAGCAGTGTTGAAAGCAGCGAGAATAGTGGGGAGAGTGCTGAAGAATATGAATAGATTTGATGTTGTTCACCATCTTTGACTATTGGAAATCTCAGATATGAACATACAAATAATCTTTGTCGTCTTTTATCAATATCCACTTCCTTTTTTTCGTTCTGGTTTGCCTCCAACGTTTTATCACTTTTCTGTCGGAATCAACGTTATCATTAGTAACCTTGTTATTGCTCTCAACGCCAAGCCTTTTTCAATTTATTGCCATAGCTGTATTGGCTGATCTCTTTGCTGTAGGCCTTATGCTTCGAGGCGACTGCTGCGCGCTGAACGTAATTCATCGATTCAAATATTGTTAGAGCCAAGTAATATTAATTAGTATTTATAATTAAGCGGTCGTCAGAGTGTTCGGAAGTCTTGTTCAGAGAGCCTGTCTTCATGTTAGCAAGAAAGAATGAATACCATGATTGGTAGCCTCGGTGGGTGGTCATTTGATGGCTTTTTCTCGGGTTTAGGGGAAGGTGTGCTGAATAATGCTGCACAGGGTGGAAGTTATCAGCAAATGTTTTGCTGGTGAAGAGAAAACAAAAACAGTGGTGCTTTTTTCTATTGTTTTGAAAGGGGTTTTGATTTGAACGCAAGAAAGCCAAAAGGTAGTTTGAAAGTGACTTTTCGAGAAAATCAATTCTGAAAATTGAAGTTCGTGGATTTCTAGAAGCTTCATTTAAAGCGACATGGTTGGGTTATCTTACGGAATGCAGCCATTGAAGCAGGGGACAGCTTCGTAATTTTATAAAGTACTAAAAAATGTTCGCCGCCTTTATTCACTGAAACTTAATCTTTCATAATAACTTGAAGTTTTGTCTTAAAATTCGTATTTACAAAAGCAAATGTGTCTATGAAAGATCGGGTCACTGGAATATAAGACTGGCTGCTGCAGGGTCAAATTCCTCTCCTCCTTAAATTCCGACTGAAGATGATTGTAGCAACTTTTGTATTGTTTATATAATAAATAATAAAAAAATGTAAATATATACATATTTTTGTAAAAATGTAGCCATAAATTAGAATGCAATAAGCCTGTGCATATCTATAGGACGAATTTTCGTTAATATCTAACACTTGTCAATTTAGCTCAGTCAGTAAGAGATCCTCCTATCAATCGGTTGGTCATGAGTTTAAACCACGTTAAGGGGATGTGAATTTTACATACGGGTCTACACCCCTCATTTTTGTGAGGATTGTTCTTGTAATTCTCCAGATTTTGTACTGGAGTTTGAAAAAACATCACACTTCGTACAAGAGTTTGTCAAAATCATTTTTGACATTTCTTCTGATTCTTGGTTTCTTATCTTCCTTTTGGTTATTTTTATCAAGACAAGTGGACAACAAATACAATAATAAGGTAATAGAATAATTACAATGTTCAGTTTCAAGATTACAGGCCATAAGAAGACCAGAAAGTGCATCGGCTGAAGCGTCTTGATCAAAACAATAAAGATTATGGTATCATTTTGGACAATTTAAGAAATAATAGCTTTACTCCCTCTAGATTATTCAAGATTGTATTAAGAAGGATTGGGTATGCTTCATTTTAGAATTTTATACAGCAGTAGTCCGTTTTATCGACTATAGATT
>OY735205.1:44258261-44270761 GCA_963457665.1 Thysanoteuthis rhombus | reverse complement strand
CATCTTAGACCTAATTCTCCCATACCTTTCAAACTGATACACGTTGCCAATGAGCCGTGAATAACATAAGCCTCGTATGTTAACTGAGAATAAAAGCATTGAAAATCCTGCTTACGCTAAGTGAAGAAACATCGGATATAATCTCTGCACAGGAAAGGAAGCAAGGGAAGAGTGGAAACTTCGCAGGTCTGTTTCCTCGACTGTATTTGTTATTTTTGATACTTTCTAGATTATTTCAAAAGTTAAACCAGAAAATGATATATTGGTATACCGTGATTAGTGCGGTTTGTTCTTTCCATACAAAGCCTTAATGTTGAAAGTCTTCATATAATTTCATGTTTTTTTTTCCCAGTTTATACTTTGATCTGCATCAAAACCCGGAGTTTTCAAGACAACACAATCCAAGGTATTCATGCAAATTTTTTTCCATGATATAGAATGCAGATTCACTTTAATTTCCTGTATAGTAAAAAGAGATCACGTAGAATTAGAATCAGAAAACGTTTACTGCCAAATATACAGTCGCTTGCATTTTGGAAATATACTAGTATTCGACTAATTGATGAAATTTAATTAAACTTTCGGCGTTTATTCATTGATTGCAGAATTTATTAACGGTCTGCGAGCTAAGATCGTTAATCATCAATCTATGACAGTTATTTACCGAGTAATCAAGTCTAGAACAAGGCCACAGCATTGGAGCACTCAGTGAGGATTGAATTATCAAGTAATTGCTGCTGGGACTAACTTCCTGGCCTCGGCTAATTATCTGAGGGTTGTGATGTAGTAAAAACTTGCAAAATCATTGGCAAGATCACCAGCGAGATTATTGCTCACCACGCTAATTCATTTGATGATCTTGGGAATTTCAAGTGTCCTTCCACGTTATTATTCTCATTAGCATGTCGGGATCGTAAATAAGCTTAGCCAAACTACAAGAATTTTTGTCCTGAATTATTCGTTCAAACCGACAAATCTTATCTGTATCTTTATTTTGATTTTCTTAATTTTTTCTCGGAAAGGTAAATTATTGACTCAAGACGTAGGTGGTAATGCGCTGATTGAAGTTTTAGTTACAAGGGTTTTATAACTAACCCTTCCATGCGTGGAAAATATGCGTGGTGGTGTAAAGACAACACAACAGATCACTTTAATCTTTTAGAGCAAAAATCAAAAAGTATTGAGCATGCGCAAATGAAGATTGGATGGTGGATCAAAGGCATATTGACAGATCCAACTACCAACTGCAGAACTGTATCTTGAATATATAGTACCATTGTCACTTTTAAAGAACCTTGCTTTTAGCAACTCGAAGCAACAGTGTCTATATAATTACCATTCTTACTTCCAGATAGCTTCCTCTAAGCAAGGTTTTTGTGCTCCACCCACCAATGAATTCCTGACCAATGAAAAATGGCTGTCGTATCATTTGGAGAAAATGATACGACAGCCATTTTTCATTTTAAAACGCCAGCTACCCCGAATTCGTTTCACTCGAGTTTTTGATTAGATTTTTCTACTTTCCAAAATGATAAAAGAAGAGAAAATAAAAACATGAACACAATAGAAAGCTAAACTACAAGCCAGGGGATCATTATAAGAAGTGCAACACTCAAAGCTCAAAACGCGCTTGCTTCAAAAAATTACAAATGCTTTTTCCCTTTTGTAGAATCCATCATAATTTAAGGGGGTTTCTCAGTGGCGATTTTCAAAACATGGATTCCGTAGCCACAATAAACGGATTTTTGTCAAACAAATACTCAAAAGCAAAATGAGAAGAAATAAGATAAATCGACAATTTAACAAATAAAATAAACGACAAAGTTAGCTAATAAACAAATAAATAAATGGTAAAAAGGGGCCTGCTTTCGTTTCGTTTCCATTCCCTTTTCCCGTTTTCCTCTTTTCCTTTGCTTCTGCATAGACCTAATAAGTATTAATCACTTTTTATATCAGGTTTCCATAATAAAAGCAGCTTCATAATAAGATGCGATATATTGCCACGATGGCAGGCGTAATAAAGATTAATTGTTTCCAATTGAAATGAATAAACATAAAAGCGTGTTGTTCTTGCTCCCCGTTTCCTTTTTCATGTCTTTTATCGAAATCTTTAATACAACATTTCGATTCGCCAAGATAACATTTCCAATATATTTTCCCGCCATTTCGTATATTCCATTATGGAAACATCAATTTCAATAGACTCAAACCGCGTTCGCTCTGTTACTTGTTTTGTTTTTTCTTTTCTTTATTACCTTTATCGTTCTTATCTTTCTTTTTACATATTTGTTACATATTTTACAATTAATATTTTTAGTTATTTTATTTCCCATTTGTGTTTTTGTTTTGTTTTTAAGAGGTTGTATTTCATTTTTCAACTGGAATATTTGAAGGATTTCACTATCTATCTATCTATGAATATCGTTGTCGGTTAAGATAGTGCTCTGCCTGCCTCCAGCACCTGCAGTCAGTGTTCAAACACACAGGTTTTCGAATGCTGATTTTAAAAGCTAACATACCCTCTACAGTTGGATGATCGGCGCATAGGAGTCAATGCATTATTGCTCTCTCAATATTTACAATGCCTAATTGGTAAAAATCCCTTTATTAGTAGTGAAAACACACACACACACACACACATGATTATTCAAGTCATACACAAACACATATGCATATCAATCTCATTTGGATTTAATTACTCTTCTTTTTACTCGAAACTGTCAATCAAAACCATGAAACAAACACGTGTTTCTTCAGTTTTCAAGGTTGTCCTCTTCGCTGTCTGTGTATGTACGTATGTATCGTGCGTACAGACCACACCAATGGAGCAAGAAGGTTGAAAATTGAAACATTTACTCTTTACTTTATCCTCGATAAAGCGCTTTTATTTTTAGAAAATTCACCTCTAAATAGGTTTTTAGTTGGTGTCCCATTTGACATATTGTGCCAAATTGGTCCCTTAGTTTGTTGTCCAACAACACTTTTTCCTTCAAACTCTGGACCTTTTCGATGACCACTGCTCAACAAAAGGCGAGAAAAGTAACTTATTCATTGAAAATCCCCCTTTTCAATTTTTAATTGATCATCCTAGATACGGCATGCTGCGAAGAGATCTTGGTCACATGGCAGTTTCTATTGAGTGATCAAGCAAATCGGTTTGTTATTAATTATCAATACTTAATATCATTCCTATTACAACGTTTTCTTTTTTTTTCGTACGTATTTATATTTACAGAAAAAATGATGGTTTAGCCATTAACCTCCAGTAAATAGCAGAATCGACCCTGACATAATCTAGTTGAGGAAAATGCACAGCAAAAAACCCAATGATACCAGATAAACAGTAACTTTGATAAAAGAACATTATTATTGTTTATTTCTTTTAAATAAATGTTGCCTCCAAACACGTTTAATGGAAAAGCAATATATGAAGGGAGAACGCACAGAACCTGTTAAAAAATAATCATATTGTATCAAATGTTTGTCCATTCTTAAGAAAATGATTGAATACCAATCTGACGAAAAAATTGTTTTTTCCAGTGTTTAGAACCAATGAATTTTGTTATTGAAGAAGTAACTCATACCGTGTGAAGAATAGAATGAAATAAATCTAATGATTTAATTGTCATAAAATTCATATTCAATGATTCCGTGTTAAATTCTATTGGATAATTTTATTTTTTACTTGAATATTATTTGTCAAATCTTATGCAACAAAAAATATGAAAATTTCATATAATATTTTCCTGTTTAGGTTCACTTCAAAGTTTCACCTTTTGCATTATCCACTTGCTGCATGTTGATTGAACAAAAATCATCTGCTGTGAAAAAATGGGGAGAGAAGGGCGATCCCCTTAAGACAGCTGTTTTGTTTGTATGTGTGTACGTGTTTTGTTACTATTCATGATTTTTTCATGATTATTTTGACAGTATAGCTGACCTGGGTAATTAAACCACAGTACATGAACACTCTGGGAGCCTGTTCATATATATATATATATATATATATATATATATATATATATATATATATGCTGAGGTGCAGGTCCGAGACATACCATTGGAGTAGATGCCTGGTAAGGCGATACGTGTCCATTGTCCCTTGACATATCTATGTGTGTATGTGTGAGTGTTTCTATATATATGTATACATATATGTATATTGGAGCACAGGTCCAAGAGACACCTGTTTGTGAAGATAACTGAGCTGGTTGTTGAGGTCTGCTGTCCCTTTTAAGGAGTAAACCAGCTTTGTGGCTGCCGGTGCACCTTCGATGAAAGAACACCCTTTGTAAGGTTGAGTCTTTATGGTATATGTTTGCTCATCCCATTGTGTCGCCCTCACTGGTCCTTGACATAACTTATTTATTTGAACAATAAATGAGAACCACTCTTATGGCAAAAGTAGATATAGTTGTTCAGTCATGTGACTCACTGTCACTATGATTGGGTGGTTTTACTTCTTCGACCCTTCCAAAATATCTGGCTTTAGGCAGAGGAAATTATTTGATACATGAGTTAATGGATAATTGAGTGATTAAACACAATACATTTGTGAATACATTTGATAATTAATTGCACAAATAATCAAATTCACATATGAGTAATTGTTCCGGTTAGTGAAGTAGAACAGCCTTTAAAGTAAGCAAGATTGTTTAAGTTGTTTTTTGAGTGGGGTGGGATGAATAATATGTCCCACGTGCTCGATCTTGCGCAGAGTTACATTGAAACTAGCAATAAGGCGGGGGAGAATAGAATTTGCACTTTCGAAAGGACACTATAAATGCCATACATGTGACTTTGTATATAGATTAGTGAATACATAGAGCAATAAATATATATTGGAATATACAAAACAAGGGATACGACTGTAAATTAAACACATATTCAATTAAATACATAAGTATAGAGGTATCGGAGAATTATTAGAAATAAAGTGGAATATATATATATATATATATATATATATATATATATATATATATATAGTTAGAAAGAACATCAATTATTCGTTATAGTCACCATCATTATTTATCATGTTCAGGGAAAATCATAAATTCTGTTACAATTACATTGGTTTCGGACTGAAACTAGTTAACAGTGCCGTTTTGACGTCATTGTAATTTCGGAATTCTGGAAATGCTGCAAGAAGTGTGTAAAGAAGTATCTGAAGGGTGACATGTATGGTCAATACAGCAGATGCAGCAGAACTTTACAGTCGAATTGCTTTCAGGTGGTTACAGTGGTGGTACCCTTGTCTGTCTAACTTTATTTGCTCTTCGTATTGACGTACAAGCGCAACATTTTCATCAGCGACTGTAGTGTCCCCATCGTGCAAATACGTGCTTCAAGGAAATCAAAGATGTACGAAGAATAATTTCGGTTGTCGTCCGTCAGCCAATCCAGTCCTTGATTTCTAATGTTCAGACTTCGTTGATTCCAGCCAGATAACTCAGGATGGTGAAGTGAATGCAACGAAGCTGCAGAGTCATTTCTCGGCTGGTCAGATGTGGATTGGCTTCCTTGATCCGGCACAATTCATCCTCATCAAGCTTTAGTGTTCATTCGTTTCGAGACGTAGAAGCTAGCATTTAGTGAACCACTCATATGCCTTTGTACGACCGATAGGAAATCATGGAAGAAAAAGAAAAAAGGAATAAAACAAGAACAAAAAGATGAAAGAAAGATTTTTAAAATGTGGGGGATAAATGAAAATATAATCTCTGTATGTATGCATGTATGAGTGTGTGTGTGTTTGTGTGCGTGCCTGCATGCGTGTGAGTGTGTGTGTGTGCGCGTGTGTTAATAATACTCTGAGCGACGGATATGATTCCTTCCTTTTTCTGGCATAGAGAACAAAGGAACTACTTACGTAACGCACACTTGTAATTTCTCTAAAGCGTGAAATTGCAACCAATGTGCTCAACAAATACATCTGCCCAACAAAATAGTTTCTCCAAGCCTGGCCAGATAATGGCACTTGACAACAGCTCTCTGTCCTCTTTGTTGATTAGAGAGTCTTTCCTTTTTTCCTTTTTTTTTCCTCTTTCATTTCTCTATTAACCCAATTCTTAGCTCTCCTCTTTTTATTCATCTTATATTCTTCTCTTCTTCTTTCCGTCTTACTTTCTTTCCTTTCTTTTTTTATAAGATACCACCAACCAAAACTGTCACCAAGACTGCCAACATAATTTCTTTTTCAGTTTTCAATTTGCCTATGAATGTGTCACGTGTACAGGCCGCTCCAACGGAGTTAGAGGGCTGGAGAAATTAGGCATTTACTCAGTATTACATTCCTTATAACAGATTTTTTGCCTTTTCAAAATTCCCCCCTAAATAGGTTTTTAATTCGAGGCAGGGTCAATTTGCAATGTAGGGTTATGTTGAATTGATCCCTTAGTTTGTGTCCGGCAGCATTCAGAATTGTTTTTTGAAAAATCGAACTTTTTGTGATCACTGCCAAACAAAAAGCGAGAGAGGTAAATTATTCATCGATCACCCATTTTTCCGATTTTTTTAATTGATCACCCATAACATAGCGTGCTGCTAAAAAAATCATCGATCGTATGATGGTTTCTATTGAAAGACTAATCAGACCATTTTTTCTTTCATTTATTCTTTCCCTTGTTTTTCTTTTTTATTTCCTTTAATCTTTACTTTATTTTTCATTCTTCAATTGATCAAATCTTACTTTCTTTTCCTCCCTTTTTCCTCCTTCTTTTAAATAAATACCGCCACCATTTCGTTTCGTTTTCAAATGCTTTTCGCATGTATCAGACGTCATTTTCATGTGTATATGAATTCCTTCTTCTTATAATCGGGTTGTGCTTTATTACTTTTGAACTTTCCCAGGAGTTTCACAGACTGAGATTCCCCAGAGAATAAGCAGCGGCATTTTTCTCTTTAACTTTCTATCAAATATTTTTCTTATTGCCGAAACCTTCCAAGCTGATAGACATGTATACATCTACAAGTGTATATTGAAGAATATGCCGACTAATCATAGCAACTCTAGTCCATAATTCGACCTTTCTTAAAAACCTAATTAAATCTCTGACTTTGGCAGTATGTTGACAAATAGACCTACATTTTTTATGTTCCATCTATCATATTCGCTTGTCGAATGAAATAATTGGATCTCCCAAACCCAGTGTCTGTAATCAATGTTCGAACCCACGAAAAGACACAAATATCCAACGCTGATCTTCAAGGCTGGTCCTTCCTACTCAGAATTCGGTCGAAACCCAATTTTTCTAACCTTCTGTACATTTGCAGTTTTGTGAGATCCGCAAATACCTAGATAGTCTATTGTCCTGCTGATAAGTAATGGTGATCACGCTAGTCCTTCTGTCACTTTACACGCACAAACATACGCACATATATACGCACGCCTCTGTGTGTATGTGTTGGCAAATTGACAATTGGAAGGTAATAGAAAAATATTTTTTACATCTCAATGATTTTTATTATCATGGAGGCATATTCTGATGCATTTCGATGGCTGCCTGCCATATTTTCCAAAGAACTTGCAGCGAAAACTGTATGCTGTTCGCATGTTCGAGATTTGAGGAATAGAATGGGGGTATTTCTATGCTGTGAGTACTGTAGAAGGAGTTGGAGCGAGTTTGTTGTATCCGTGTTGGTGGGTATCAGGTTTGGTCTGAAATGAGACGAGTATAAGAGAGGAGGGGTCAGGTTTTTTTTTTATTTTGTGAATATCAGGCTTGTCTGAGATAAGAAGGGTCAGTCTGAGGAGGGTCAGAAAAAAAAGGGTCAGTTCTCGGGAAAAGATTAAAAAAGATTGCTGTCTTGTGATCTTTCCATGAGAGTTGAGTATTATTCTTTCGAATGCACGTTGCTTGGATCTCAGTTTGAAGGTCAATGTTTTGGTTAGGTTTCATATTACAGCTCTATAGGCGACTATCAGGGGGCTGCATTGGTTGTAAACCCTTAAAAAAAAAAACATACCAAAGGGGTCTGATGCTTTTGCATCCAAATGTAGTTTAACACTTGAAGTTGTCTTTTCTTCACAGTGGAACTTTCCAGCTCTTTTACAGTTATCTTTGGTCTCTTTGATGACTCTGATTGATTCCCTCCTTGCTGTGAGTTTTGGTGACAGGCCCCTTCTGGACAGGTTTATCTGATGTCATAGCCTTTCCTTTTTGAAATAATGGATTTACTAGTGCTCCATGGGATGTTCAAAGTTTAGACTTCCTTTTCTATCACCCAACACTGACTTATGTTAATCCCCAAATGTGTCCCTGACCTGTGAAGAGAATTCTTTGGTTTTCATGATGCTGCTTGCCAGATGGTGTCCATTGCTTTGTAGAGAATCAAACTCACAGGATTTCACAGCAGGTGTATGCATATATACTGAGATCATGTGATGAGTGATCATGTATCACTTAGATCGTACACAGATAGATTTATTCAATTGATTATATGGATGCATGTGAAGGTTATTAGTTGCATCTGATCTGATATAAGGTATTTATGGCAAATGGGTCAAATATTTTTGCACGCACTACTTTTCAGGGATTTTTCCGAAAGATTTCACCGCACCAATTTGGTCTATTTTGTATAAGTCAATGGAATGAACCTACAAAAAAACTATTTAGATCACAGATTGAAGAAGGGGTCGTATGTGTGTTTGCATTTGTCAATGAGCAATGAGTATCTGTCACGGAGTAGCGTTTAGTGAAATTTGTCCTATAAACTATTGTTAGTGAGTTGCTTCGTCACAGTATTCCATGAATGAATGTTATTGAACGAATATATATATATATATATATATATATATATATATATATATATATATTAAAAACCCGAAACAGTTACATGCTAAACCATTGATATTCACATGAAATTCACACTATAATATCAAAGTCTATGTAGAAAAATTTAAATACTGTAGAAAATTACGTAAACAGATATTGGGGATTAAGTGACTGAAATAACAAAGAAAATTTGAAAAAAAAAGGTTTTTTAATCGGTTTAGTGTTTAAAGCTGTAGAACTTTCTAGAATATATATATATATATATATATATATATATATATATATATATATATATATATATATATATAGTGAAATGATAGATTTACTAGTGACATACGCTCATATCCCTGTCCGTCGGGCTTTAAAGCTCTACTCTAAATGAATTTGTATCGAGCACTTTTATGAAATGAACCCATCACACATCGTATATTACAGATCTGTACTTTAGTAGATACATATGTATATAAAGAGAGAGAGGGGGAAGATATATATATATATATATATAGTGAGAGAGAGAAATAGTGAAATCATATATATGTGTGTGAGTGTGTGTGTGTGTGCGTGCGTGTAGATAGATAGATAGATAGATCAAATTATCAAACAGAAGTCTGCCTAATCTCAAAAGTACTTCCCGTTCGAATTCCTCGATCAAGAAAAAGCAGCTGTTTCTTTCTCCTTTTTGTAGGAAGGGAAGGGTGTGGTCATGGTGTTGACTGACTTCAAAGGAGCCCATGACCCTCGAAGCAAGGAAGCAAAACAGAAAAAAAAACTAGAACAAAATCAATAGGAAATTTCTCGCAGTTTTCCCATTTCTCATTTGAGGGCGGATATGGAAACAACGTCAATATGGCTTCTATATTTCCGTGGTCTGTTAACACTTAACAATATTCCCATAGGTGGGAGGAATTTTCCCATAATCCCACCTGCCATATATAAGAGAAAGTATTACAAATCTACCGAATACACACATACACACACACACACACACACAAACACACACACACACACACACATATATATATATATATATATATATATATATATATATATATATATATATATATATATATGACTGTGTGCGTGCTTGTGTGTGTGTGCCTGCAAACATGCAACCGTGTATGTATAAATATTTCTTAAGATTTGCTTAGTCTGCTCAAGGGTTTTTGTGGGCAGCGAAGCCGGGTGTGCTGCACCAATCATACAAGTAACCTTAGCGATAAGCGTTTGAAAGTCTGTTTTTTTCGTGTCCAAACATTGGCCATTTACGACAGTAGGAAAATACACAACTACCTTAGCCACTAGAAAAGCCATGCGTACTTATATATGTATAAAGATATATACGAGTTGTTCCTTCTTTGTTCTCTGTTTGTGATTTCTACTATCAACAACATATGAAAAATACATTATAAAAGTAAGATAACATTGATTAAATATATCACTTAAAAGGAAATTAACATTAAAAATTATAAAAGAAATAGAAATTATCATCAATATACTTATGAGTCTGTATCTATTTTTGAGCATGTCTTGAATTCTATTTTCATTGCAACAATAACTGTTTTCATAAACATATTTTCTATCCTATATCTTTCAAAATAACTGCATATATATATATATATATATATATATATATATATATATATATATATATATATATATATATATATATATATATTGAGTATATGTACATAATATATAAAGTATTCATATGTGCAGCGTATCAAATGAATATTTAATGTATAACATTTGATATAATATCGCCTTGACTATTTATAGCGAGCCATGAAAACACTCATTGCAAACTGATTTAGAAAAAGGAAACATACATAGAGAACATTTGAACCATTTGAGATTTGCTGATGAAGTTGCAATGACGCTAAAAAAAATCAATTGTGTTGCTAAACAAAAGGTACAAAACATGTTGAGTGATCTAAAAAGGGAAAGCAAAAAGATGAGCTTAAAAATAAATGTAACCGAAACAAAATAGTGTTAACAATAATGTCCCGAAAAAGATCATTAGAAATGTTGGTGAGTTTTCAAAAGGGACTGATACCAAAGTCAGGTAAAGTTAGTGGAAGTCTATGGAAGCGAAATAAAACGATGCATAACGATCTATTTCTCTCTCCCTCCGTACGTAAATATACGGGGATAGAATAATAAAATAGAATAATGCAAATGAAGGGAGAAAAGAACAACAGGAAAAGAAGGAGAAGGGTGGTATGCAAAGGAAGGGAAGGAAAGAGAAAAAAAACTACAAGAACTTTAGGGGGAGACAAAAAATGGGGAGACTCGTTGGGTTTGAGAAAACAGCATGAGAATTAGAAGAAAGATGGAAGATAATAGGACTATCAGTGAAGAAGAAAAACAAGAACAATAAGTTGAACGATGCGTCCACCATCCCCCGTAATGTTAACAAGAGGAGGAGGAAGAGGACGAGGAGAAGGAGGGGAAAGAAGAGGATAGCTCACCCAGGGGTCTGAACCAAGAGTCATATTAATCATATATGATATAGCTGAGAAAATTGATAATTAGCACTGCTATTCGTGGTAGTAGCAGCAGGAAGAGGCGAGGGAACGGGTGACAATGGTTCACCCAAAGGACTGGACTAGGTTTAATATCGATTCAACGCGATACACTTTGGAAAATTAATTTTTAACAAATTGAAGACCAACTGACTGACTGACCAACCGACCGACCGACTGACTGAAAAGTGTCTTATAGAGATGCATGGGTGAATCTAACAATATAAAACAAATAGTAAATAATGAAGAAAAATTCAATTTTATCATTCATTCATCCAGAAAGAAGAAACAACTTGGAGGGGAGGGGAGTGAAAGAAAAGAGGAAGAAAAAAAGAAGGGGAATGGTAAAGAAGAAAAAAGAGGTAGAAACTTGTTTAAGGTGAGAAGAATTGGATTCGTATTTGGGAGAGAACTTTTTTAGCGAACACAACCTTCCCTATGGCAGCAGAAAAGGGTAAAGACAAAAAAATCTATCATATATTCACAAATTACTTCTTTTGCACCTCAGATGTGAAAGGTGTGTTGCACATTACTTGAAGGTTAGCTGCTCCTGGTAAGAAATGATGTAAGAATCAATGGTATGTCCAGGATAGCCAGCTCTATTTCTATTATTTGGTTTATTTAATCACCAAACGCTCGACCAATCAGTCGGTGGTTGCTACGTCTGCCTCATGCACAGACAGATCTGGGTTCGATTCCCAGTAAGAGCGAAGAGCGAGGAAAGTTCTTCATTAGGACACATTTTCCAGTGCTATTCGAGAGGATAGTAGTGAACAGAAGAGCCTTTTGGTCACTTCCGACTGACAATGCTGTCCAAAGACTTGTACTGATATGCGTCAACTTGCATGCACTAAGCACTGTCTAATCATTAAAATACGCGCTTTACGGACCAGTCACCCCAGAAAAGCAAAAATAGGACTTGATGTGCCCACGGAAGCACGCAACTCATACACAATTGTAAGACTACGCGAGAAAATTGATATTTCACTCAGTTGTCAGCGCTTGTCATCGTCAAGCTGAAATCTAATGTATTAGTTCATGTCAAAAACAGGCGACAGATGGTTCCACTAAAATGATATTTATGGTTCCAAGGCCAGTGATACGAATGTGTCGTGTAATGATTGAATGTATTAAGCATATTTGTATTTTGGAAAAAGGGAAAGAAGGAGAGTGGGACAGGAACAATGTGTATGCATGTGCA
>OY735205.1:44230761-44253261 GCA_963457665.1 Thysanoteuthis rhombus | reverse complement strand
AGGAAAACAAGCGAAGAGTTTTACGTCGAGTGGTGTTGACGAAGTGAATAAGGAGGACAAAAGAGTATTCAAATTTTCAAAACTATTGGAATGAAAATAACATCATCACAAGCATCATGAACAACAAGGATAAAAACTACCACTACTACAATTACTATTATTATTATTATTATTATTATTATTATTATTATTATTATTATTATTATCATTATTATCATTATTATTATTATTATTATTATTATTATTATTATTATTATTATTATTATTATTATCATCGTAACTAGTATACACATATATATTTCCTGTATGCATGTGTTAGATTAGTGCAAAAATAATTGCAGTGGTTGTTATTTTAAACTTTGATGCTTATTTTGAAATAAACTATTATTCAAATATGTTCATTGAATATACCATCTCAAAGTGTGAATTATGCTCGATTCATTCGAGTTAAACGTTTTCTTTTCATTATTCATTCTGATTTATTTGAGGCTGTCAAATCAAAGATGGATAAAAGCAAACTCGAGCAATTTTGTTGTTTGAGTTCATAACTGGGCGTAAATCAGATGAAACTGCTCGCCATATAAACCAAGTAGAGCGTACATTAGTTCCCAAAATCTAGAAACGGAGGTGAAAGCCGAGGATATAAAGGAGTTGTGAACGTCCTCCTGAGATGATGACATCCAATCCAGGAACATTATCGAGGCAGATACATGCAAAATAACTCGAAATGTTGCAGAGGAACTTGACAATTCAACAGTTGTTCGACAATTGAATCAAATTGTAAAGGCAAAAACGTTTGACAAATGGGTGCAGGATGAGCTGAACGAAAATATTCGTTGTTACAAAGTCGTCTCAGCGCTTTTTTTTTCACATAAAAAACGATCCATTTCTTGATCGCCTTGTCACAAGTGACGAAAAATGGACGGAAGTGAAGCACTAGAACACTTCCCCAAAGCAAACATGTATTAAAAAAAGACTATCGTCAGTGTTTGGTGTTTGACAAGTGGAATCATCCACTACAATTCCTTGAATCCTGGCAGAATCACATCAAAGAAGTAATGTCAGGAAATTGACAAAATGCATCAAGAACTGCAATGTTTACGCCCAATATTGGTCAATCGAAAAGGACCAATCATCCATAGCAACTGCCGACTGCATGTCGTGTGAATGATCTTGCAGAAATTGAAAAAAGCAGGCTATAAAACTCTACCTCGCCTCGCTTTCTCATCAAACCCTTATCCAACCGACAACCATTTTTTCAAGCATCGATCACTTTCTACACGGGAATGTCTCCAACAACCAAGCGGCAGCTCCAAACGCCTTCAAAGAATTCAACGGTTGCAGGGTCTCTGAATTCTTTGCTTCTGGATTAAATGGTATAGTTTCTGATTACCAGAAATGTGTAGATTTGGAAGGTTTCCATTTCGATTATTAACTTTTCTTCTAAGCAGAGAGATACTGATGTTGAAAAACTGCAATTATTTTTGCACCATACTATTATACATGCATGTGTGTGTGTGTGTTAACGTAACCCAGCAAAAATGGCTTAGGGTGGGCAGTATTTTTCAACGCTACACCCCAAACGCTCCAACTTGAAGAATAAGATAAATCTGGGTGAACTCCTACATAATGTTTTAAGAGAGGGTTCAATATATGATATCACCAGAATGTCGAACTAAGCCCTTATTTTGAGTTCACTGGGGATGATATCGAAGTAGAACGTTTATATTCTTTGAGGAATTTTATGATATCATCAGAGAATTGTTTGTTCTGATAACGTTTCTGGAAGTTGTCTCTGAAAATCTAATGTATCAGACATTTCAAGACAGAAGAGGAGTCTTGACTGAAAAGAGAAAATATCGAAAGTAAGATTAAAACGATTAGACTAGAATGCCATCTATTTGGATGTTGCGGAAGTTGCAAGAGTGAGGTCGCTCTCCAGCTGAGACTAAACAACGGTGCAGGAATTTCGAGAGACAAATTAAGAGTTGCAGTTCAAACGATATGGCTTGAACAAGGTTGTCTGAAAAAAAAAACTGAATTCTCATCAATGGAGACCCAGAGCAATGCCGATGAGATTGAAATATGTTAATGCAAAGACAAGCAAGACGAGAAAAAAGCAAATGCAAAATGAGTGGAGATGAGGCCAATACAGCAAGTTAGTCTAGAAAATGAACTAGGCACTAGGACTAGGAATTGTGCAAACGACTGGGATTTTACCACGTAATCAAATGATATATATATATATATATATATATATATATATATATATATATATACATATATATATATATATATATATATATATATATATATATATATATATATATATATATATATATATATATATATATATATATACATATACCAACTAGAACATGTCTTAGAATAGAGCTTTCTCAAGCTTTTTGATAGGTGGGACACTTTAGAAAAAAATTACAAAATTTTTGTTAGTTTAGTTCGTCAAGCCAATACATAACGTCATCCCAGCAGATCAACTGACTCCAGAAACGTATCTTTTCAAAAATATACAAAAATTAAACGTAATTCCAAGATCCTCCTAGTGATTATCGGTGACTCATTAGAGTGTGTCAACGCACAGTTTGAAAAGTTCTGTCTTGGAGAATGAAAAACTAAATACTTTGGTCCAAAACTTCAGTGGTTCTCTTTCACTTTTAATCAGACTACAATTCTAGGGCAACAATTTAACAGCACATTCAGAAAATAAAGCGCCAGCCCACGGTCAGAATCGAATTCAAACCCTCAAGCCAGAGGAGTTACAGTGTACGCCTGATCTCTTTTGTCATTTGGACACAGGAACTGTATAGGTAAACGGCAGCTGATTTTACACCTTAAAGCTTACTCCTTATATCCGATATTCCACGCTTGGCGTTTTTTTTGTTTTTTTTGTAAATGAATTTGGAAAAAAAATTAAAATATCGTTGTATTAAAATCACATGGGTTTTTGAGATTCATACGAAGACCAGAATTACTTATTGTATTATCGAGATGAAAACTTGTCAGATAGTTGGTGACACTGTTCCAGGGGGCAACAGAGTGAAACAGAGAGAGAGAGAGAGAGAGAGAGAGAGAGAGAGAGAGAGAAAGAGAGAGAGAGAGAGAGAGAAGCAGGACAAATGTAAAACCTCGTGAGAGAACTGGATAAATTGTGAAACATAAGGATGACAGTTGTGTCTATCGTTGTTGGAGTACTTAGAACAATCCGAGAGCTTTAGCAAAAACACAGGGAATTGGAAATCTGGTGAAGTATCGATGCCATTTAGACGACAGCACTGCTGAAAACAGCAAAAATTCCGAATAGAGTTTTAAAGAGAATTGCTGTCATTCAATCTGCAGTGAAATCCATCATTTATTACTGATGCGAAAGCTCAATGAGTGAAAAATAATTATAGGAGAACTGATAGAAGGACCAACAGGGGATCAGAAAATTCCTGAACGAGAAGCCAAAAATGGAAAGGAAAAACTCTCCGGGTATTTCAAGCAAAAACAATAGAAATGCGGATGAGATGACATGGGTATGAATATAACATTTGAGGAGAGGAATTGAATTTCTGTTTATGGAGGCTCAGAACAATTCTTCAAGCACAAGCAATATTGACGCAAAGATCGACATGAACAAGGAAAATAGTAAACGCACATTATGCACATATAGGAAGGAGACCATTAGTCATATAAAAACGAATAAAAGAACAAGACTGGGTAGGACAGGAAATCTACGAAGAATCATGCAAACGAGAGAGATTCTATAGTAGAAAATAATGGTTTTTACTCAAAAGAGAATCTACCTTGATGAATAGGAGGAAAATTGAGCAGGACTTTGACAAATTTCCTAATCCATACCAAATGTGTAGACCTTGCAAGAGAACCGGAAAATTGCAGAATTATGGTGGTAATCGTGTTTGTTAATATTGGTGCATTATTTGAAACAATCATGAAGAACATTGGAGAGAGATGGAAAGAACTGGAAATTTGAGAAAAAATTGAAATCATTCTGGTGACATCATGAAATTGGTCTGAACACAGAGGCTAAAAACCGTGAATAATGCTGAAGTTTGATCCCTAGCAAGAAAAGCTCCCAGAAAATATTCGTAAAAAGTTTCGTTTTAATGTCAAGAAAACCTATAGCAATAAATGCACTTACTTCATCACTTTATGATGTTTCAGAAAATTCAGAACCACGGCAAGCTCTTCGCAATACCGTAAGTAGACTTTGCAATTCCTTCTGAGAAAGTCGTAACAATCGGATATTTCGAACAGATCATTAACCAGAGGTTGCAAACTCGTGCCTTGTTCACAATATCGTCCAAGTCCGGCATTTTCTGAACGGCAAGAAGCATTAGATGGAGATAGATCATCAATTCCGACGTTATTTTCTTCAAATTTCCATAATTACCAACTGCCTCTTCGTCAAACGGATAGCGGATAATAAATTGAAATGTCGCGCCACGGAGACATCGTGTACGAAGCGGGGGCTATCCAAGTCGTCCACAGCTGCTCACTGACTGGGGTCTACCGGCTTTCCACCGATTCATATTTGAATTTATTTCGCTACGCCAAATAAGCGATGTCAGATCGAATAAACGTGGCCTGGATCAGTCCCAGGCTAATCGATCTGGGATATAGGAGTTTCAATCTGTCTGTCAGTTAGACCGCTTAATTTGTCATTTAGATAAAGGCTACACTCTTTGTTGAAACATCTCTGAATATTTGAAGATGCTCTCCAGTATTGGCACAAGGCCATTAATCGTTGAGCATCCAGAGAGAAGAGAATGTTTCTTCCAATGGCATTAAATCGTACTGTATTGATGGAGTAAGGTCTTTCGAGATCCGTTAGAAACTAAAAGAGAGTATGATTGCTAACAAAAGAATCGGTTCAAGCATTCATCTGCAAAGACTTTCATTTTGTTTATCATCAACCATCAGTTTCTTTCCCCTCCTAACGGGAGATGGTCATAGTAGAGGAACACTTGAATGGAGGGTTGCTTTTTGTGTGGTCATTGGTCATTCATTCCGTATGTATCACGGTCTCTTACGTTCCACCTTTCATTGCCAGCCACAATTTGCTTTAAAAACTGAATATTTTTGTTATGTTTGCATAGAGAATCAATCACGGAAATACTACCCAGTGATTTTTTTTCGCTCGACTTCTGTGGAAACAACACATCAAAGCTGCTAACATAACCAAACCTCTGCAACTGATCTTCAGCACTCGATTCGGTTGTTTTGAGTATATTAGTTATACCTCAGAAAATGTAACAGTGATCATTCTCAAGAAATATCTTGATTTTAGTAAATCTACTCGAAACATCACTCAACGATAGGTGACAACGAATGAGCAAAGAAGGTATAATAAAATGCATAATTTTATAAACTAGAAAATCCTGCTTAGCTATCTCGACTACGACCATCAAACCACTACCACATCATCATCATCATCATCATCATCATCATCAGCAGCAGCAGCAGCAGCAGCAACAACAACAGCGACGGCAGCAATGGCAAAAATAAGTAAAACAATAATAACAATATCAATAAAAATATATTGATGAATTGGTTTCGTTTACATAGCAAGCGTTCAGTTCGATTAATATCAAATTAGCTCATGCGGGTGTCCCGAGGGCACACAAACACACACACCAGGTACGCTCTCTCTCTCTCTCTCTCTCTTTCTCTCTCTCTCTCTCTCTCTCTCTCACGCACACATAGATGCATGCATACACATACATCAAACGCAAGCCTGCATATATAAACACATATGCTGTCATACAACTCACTTCTCATACACTCAGTATGACATATGTGTATGCATGTGTTTATGTGTATATCTATCTAACTATCTCTCTCTCTCTCTCTCTCTCTCTCTCTCTATATATATATATATATATATATATATATATATATATATATATCCTGCTGATTAATACGCTATCGTCTACGTAGATATAATGGATTATTCTGTCGTCATAAAGTTTATGGAACATTTCATAGAAAATGGAAAATTTTATGGAAAATTAAACATCTACGACATAATCAGAGAATGTTTTGTTCTGAAAGTAACATCAGAAGTTGATTATTTACCGGAATGATACTCTAATAACCCTTGAGTTGCTGTGTTTATTTACATCAGCCCTAAGTCTGGATACACCACTTTAAGGAGAAAAAAAATGTTACTTGCTTTATAGTCTTATCACATTTTTTATAAAGTTCTGGTCAAAAATGAGGGAAATCATTCCCCCCACTCTAGGTCAAAATGAAGAGAAAACACTCTTTTTTTCTTGTGTAAGGGTCAAAAAGGAGGGCCACTTTATTGCTCTTCTAAGAGTCAAAAGCGGGGATGAAAATTGAGGGGATTAATTTTTTTTTCGTCTTAGGGGTCAGAATTCAGAAATAGACATATGTCGTCCGACAGAATGATTATAAATTGAGTTATATTACATAGAAACTTATTTGATATGATCTCCCGTCGTTACATGGTTATTATACCACTCGCCCTAGACAACGTAAATAGAATAAACAATTAAAGAAAGTGGGGTTGCTGCAGGGAATGAACATGTTTTATATCTATAATCATACATATATTTAAGATTATATATATGTATATATATATATATATATATATATATATATATATATATATATATATATATATATATATATATATTGTGGCTGCATCGTAGCTATTTGTCTTAACAATTATAACTCTGAAAGTACTTGGTCGATCTTAAACAAAAATGACATGAATACTGAATACCATAAAGAGTAGAAAATTGGGGATCGACCAATAAATATAATGCTAAATTGGACCCTACTTTCAGTCTGTCGTGGGAAATCGACGGATTTCACTCAGTGTTCATGCCTGTCAAACTTTCCTTTGAGTGAACCCCCTCACATTGCCCCTTACCCTAAACATAATCAAAATATGGTAAAAAGCCGATGACCGGCTTTGACATGAGAACAACCAATCCCCAAAATGAGCACATAATTTCTCACTTGTAGGAAGGGCTACGCAGGCCTATCACAGTATTTAATACAATTAAGATGAGAAATATTTCTGACTTTGTTTGTACGTTTGTATCCTTGTTTCTGACTAACTTAACTTTTTATAGACTCCTACACGGTTGCACCAGCGAGTTGAGAATTTGGGTACAAGGGTAACCCCAGGATGAACAAAGGATAGATGGCGCTGACCTCTGGTGACCCATATAGGTCGATTTAGGATCAGGTCAATTTTGGCATCTAAATGAAAAAAGCAATGGGCTAGACATGTTGACATGCAAGAATATCTGACAACCCCTGGACATCACAACTTACCAAATGGATCACCAGAGCTCATAAAAAATTGGGACCAGCAGAAAGTAAGCTAGATGAATTCAGAAAGTATTGGCTCTGCGACGCCCATGATAAGAAGTCTGACGAAATTTGGGTAGATGTTTGTCCATCAACGGACACTAAAACTCTGCTGTTGCTGCTGCTGATAATGATGAGTGTAACTTTTCCCCAGTAGGATTAACATAGAGGGTAGGTGTCAGTGGGGCTGCTGATCGATTTGGTGTCAAAACAACTCTCATTGCTCTAATTTGTAAGTTTCTCTGTAAACATTGAATATTTTGCCGATGAGAAAAACTTCAACAAAAAATCAATTCGTTTTTTGTACATCAAACTTTCTGAAATTTGTCAGTTGTGAGTCAACACTTGAAATAAGTTTTAGTGAGTGTTCAGTTCAGAGAAAAATATAATATTCATTTATTTATTCATTTATTCATCATTATTTTTTTTAAAAGGTTGGCAGGCCTGCCAGAAGGGGTGTGCTGGCCTGCATGGTTCTGTCCAGAAGTGTTTGCTGACCTGACCAATATGGGAAGGGGGCTCTGATTCCATGAAATTTCTTTAGATTATCATTTGCTTACGAGTGTTGTTAGTTTTAGAGCTATTTTTCCTGGGCAACAGTGGATACTTCAACTAGAATATGATATATTTAAGCGTACATATTTGAACGATGGTAATATGAAAACAGCGGTGCAGGCAAATAGAATTTCAAATGCATATTCCATGCACCAAGAGGTGGGTTTTAGAGTTAAGTTCCTGGATTTGAGGTAAATTTCATGGGGTCTGCATCAACGCTCACATTGATAATAATAATAATAATAATAATAATAATAATAATAATAATAATAATAATAATAATGATGATGATGATGATGATGATTTTCATTTATGTCAATATAAATACAAAAAGTCTGATTTCATTTATTTGCATCCCATTTCTAAGGAGTCGAAACTATATTGTTGCCATGGGTATTGATTTAAGGTACCCCTCGAAAACAGTTTTGAGCTCCCATTTGCAACTTGCATGAGAGCTAGCCGTAAAATCGATCGATATTACATGGAAATGTAGTCTATTACAGTGGTCACCACTGTTTCACAATACAAGATTATCAAATATAAATATATATGTGTGCGTGTGTCTATATATATATATATATATATATATATATATATATATATGTGTGTGTGTGTGTGTGTGTGTGTGTTTATGTATATATCTATCTGTATGCACATATGCGTATGTGCATATATAATACATTAGCATATATATGTATATATAACAATTAATAATTGAGTCATATATATATATATATATATATATATATATATATATATATATATATATATATATATATATATATATATATACGTATATGTATAAGTTAATGCATGAAATAAGTTCTCGGTTACAACAACGGCTGTAAGTAAGATTGCCGATGTATAATGAATAAATTCATTCATAACCGAACTCGTCGCCTGTCTTCCACCTCAGTTGATGGATTTTTCCCTTACCCCCGGCACCATTCATCCCTTCTTTCCGTCTCCTACTTGGCAAGCACCAGAACCTCTCTCTCTCTCTATTTCTCTTTTCCCCCTCTCTCCCTCTTCAATTGCTTCTCTGTTGCAGAACACGCGCTTGCAGGCATCTCCGAGCCAAGGTCAATTAAGGAAGGAAACGATACGGAATTCAGGGCCGGCATAACCTTGCCTTTTCCGTCGGATCATTAGACGCCTTTCGGGCAAATATCGTTAAATGCTTCTGTGTGGATGGCCATTATGAGCGCGCTTAAGCTTGTTGTCGTTTTTTTGTGAAATAACTTTTGAGGATGACGGTAAATAAAAGGACATATGCTCATTCGTAATAGCAAATTATCCCACTCTCTCATACATGTGTCTGTTCTGATAGTGTAATGGTTAGCACACGCAGAAGGGTTCGTGTTCGATTCCCGGTATGAGCCGAGAGATTCGGAAACTCTTCATTAAGACAAATTTACCCGTGCATCCAGCAGCTGAGTTCACTCAGAGTATAGTCACTAAAGTGAATGTATCCCTTTGGGGGAGTTGCATGCATCCTGCCAAGGGAGTGGCCATAAAAACTTTTGGGTATGAAGTCTGAGTCTCGACCAGACTCAGGAGTTACAAGGATGATTAAGATGAAACATGCAACTTTGTCACCAGCTGTCAGACCCATTAGAGGATGTGTGTCAATGGAAAGACGTTTTACCTCGCCCTCACAGACATGGATATACATGTATAGATGTGCAAATGAACAATGGAAGAACATATGTTGTAAATTGCAGCGTATAAGTCAAATTTCTAAGCTTAAAAATCTTTCGAAAACTTAGGATATACGGTAAGTGTTGAATATATATATATATATATATATATATATATATATATATATATATATATATATATATATATAAAAGGTAAAGAGCTAAACCAGAATTTTGAGGTGGTTAATTGTGCGAGTCGGTAAAATCCGAAAAAAAAACTGCAATCACTTGCTCATCTTTACCTCTGAACCACAAAAAAAGTTCATTGTAAGAGGGTTCATCTTTCTATTAACTTTAATTTCTGCGCCATGTTCAAATTTGCAGGCTTCCTTTTAATTTCTGTTTCATCAGTTGATGCCATTTTGAGTAGAAAGTATTGCTAAATCATTTAATGAATAAAAATAAATATTCAGGTATTGGCGTAGATGATACCAGGAGTCAAAAGAAAGGCAAAAGGAATAAAAAATATCTAATAGTTCCAGAAAATCAGCAAAAGATTATGCAAAATCAGGCAAAAAATATCCAGCCATATCCAGATGTCCCAGAAAATTTTCTAGAGATCATTTAAAATACATTTTATATTGAGCCTGCATTCACAGCATTCTAAATCAAAATATAGAAAAATAACACAAAAAGAAGGATTGTAAAATGAGAGTACGAAATTTGTTTTTTTTTTTTTAGATCTCATTTTGATGATGACATGATTCAGCTTTCGAGAAATTTTCCATATCTAAGTAATATCAAATTTTGAATTTATGTCGAAATTCGATTATTTGAAAAAAAAAAAAATTGCAGAGATATTTCATATAAGCCACACCTTCGTAAAAATGGTAGAAATAAGGTGTCCAGATTAGTGTTGTATTGTAAATGGATCCCCTCGTAAAACCTTTAAAATAGATTTTTCCTAAAATCTAAAATAATCTAAAAATTTCTGAAAAGTTTTGGGGTGTAACGGATTGAAAAGTGAAAGTGAAAGAAAAATTCTCCGACGAGACTTGCAAGGTTCAAAGAAACGAATCATTACGAAAGGTTTTATCCTACACTGAAAAAATGGTATGTAGACCAAGTTAAAAATACTTCAATTCGTTACATCAAAAATTATTAGTTTGTCTCCAAATATATTGACGAGTGAATGTACTTTGAGACAAACTAATACATTTAGGTGTAATGAAGTCGAGTATTTTTTCTAAATTTCCGCTCTGGAGCCCACTTCGCCATTACATTTGGAACATATTTTCATATGAAGGAAATTCAAAATTCACAAAAGACTGATAATTGAAAAATAAAACATAATTCATTAAATGAGATCCAATTTGCTAAGACGCAAACAGACACAAATAAGTTCTCAACTTCCATATACGATATCTATCATGCTAACTTTAGCAATTTGCAAAGATATTTGACTCATTGTTTTTGCTTTTCTCTCATTGTAAGTTGTTGAAAGTAAAGATATAAACAAAAACAAAACACACGACTGACACGCAAAGGATTTGACAGAATTTTGATATTTTGGACCATCATTCAAAATTCTGCCAAATCCCTGACATTCCACTTGTGTGTTGTGTTGTTGTTTTTCGGGGTCTGAACTTTATCGAATATCTAAAAATATGAAGATTTTGCAAAAAAAGTCTCATTAAAAAATATTTGAAAATGATTTCTCATATCTAAATGAAACAAAAATAACTAAATTTAGGTATAAAATATCTAAGTTGGCAAATCTGACAGTAAGATTGAAATTTACGCGATTTAAGTATCCGCTGAATCCAAAATTTGTTATAATACGGCCCCTTAAACCGAAGGCTTACTATATATATATATATATATATATATATATATATATATATATATATATATATATATATATATATATGATCTCAACTTTCAAAATAGTGCCTAGGTATGTTGAAGAAAAGCTAAGGAAGTGTATTCCTCTCAGCAGGGTGTGGGGGGTGGAAAAAGGGGACAGAGAGACTTTTTGGCTCAATACAGTATATGTTTGTTAAAATGTCCTTTTTTTTAAGCAGTAAGAAAAATTAAAAAGACAAGAAAGCGTGTTGTCTGAAACTAAAAGAGACCGTGTGAACTAGCACTAAGTTAAAATCTAGAAAAGAAAGAGAAGAAAAAAGAGTACTCTGCATAAAGTGGAGACAGACCTCTACTGCCAACTCAGGCATCTGCCCCAGTTGCATGATGGGAACGGTAAGGATACTTGGATTTTAGATCTAAAGTAAGGTTGAGAAAATCAGACAGGGCATGTTGATAAAGGTTGGTATATACGTATAACTATACTTCTATTTCCTAAATTATCACAGTTGTTCGAATTGCTAACATTATTAAACCCCCACTTTACCAGAATTATTAATCGAACCTGGACTTCAATCTGCACCGGCAGCTAACATGTTGGGCGACTTCTCTGAGTGGGTAGCCGACCTTCTCAACCATCTTAGACGTTTGCTTTACTGAATGTTCACGTTCTGTGATTTAGCTACCCAGGTCAGTCATAGAATCGGAAGAATCCCCCAAAGGGGCGCCAAACCCTCATATCTAGCTTGGACATCTGCAAAGTGAACGAAATTCTCGTCAAACCTACAACCCATTAGTCTGTTAAACCGAAAATCTAATATATATATATATATATATATATATATATATATATATATATATATATATGCGTGTGTGTGTGTGTATGTGTGTGTGTGTGTGAGTGTGTGTGTGTGTATTAATTGTATCTTCGTAGTGGCTATGCCCTGGTCACAAGCCCTGATCAGCAACCTACCTAGTGGCTGCGCCACGATAGCAACACCCGAAGGGGTAAGCCTAACTAGATGGCAACCTACCAAGCGATGAAAAATACATCTTGGCAGTAAAAATAAAATGCAATCCCTCATGCTTAATAAGAAACAAACAAAAAATGTACTAGATCGATCGTCCCCCGGGACAACAAGAATCCCTTTCACCCAAGAAAGAACAAGTCTTGAGCCGAAAAGTATTTCACAAAATACTCAAACGACTTGGATGGTCACTTGGACAGGAACAATCCTAATCCAAGCCTTTCAAACTCAACAACAGAAAAATCAAAAATCAAAGGCAGAAAATAGATCCGTGAAGTGTACAAAAAGGGGATGTATGCATTCTATTGATCGCTTGATGAACTATAAGGCATGAACCTGATAAGACCTATAAGATAAGAAGAGAACGAGTGATAGACTATACCTCAAAATTTGATGAAAACAAGCTTGCGAATGTAAGAAGGGACGTAATGAAGAATAAGGGACTTACGGACGCAGAACTGAATGAAATCAAACAAAAAGGCAGAATAGATCAGAACACACAAGTAGAGGCTAATAAGACTACAGTGAGCCAAAAAATAACAATAGGCTCAAAGGAAGCCCCCTGATACAAGCAGGGTGTCCAATAACTCCAACAGATGAACCTGGACAAGTATATGAAGGCCCTAATTATAAGACGAGAAAGAGTAGGAGGTTACAGCAACGAAGAAACATGTAAGGGCAACTGGGAAAATGAAAAATATGTGAGTGAACATTATGATGAGATACGTCAAACAAAACACGGCATATTATGTGAGCTCATAAATGTAAAACTCATTTACATAGAGAACAGATAATCACTGAGAAAAAGCGGCAATGAACAACCATAATAAATAAACAAAAACAAATAAGAAACGGGGAATATCCATTCTTGAAATTCTGAAGACAGACTCTACTGATCTAAATGAAATAATATATGCATGAACAAAAATCCTAGAATCTAAATGCATAAAAGAAAAAAACAGAGAAAACCAGAAGATACATGAAAAAGTTGGAAAATAAAGATTGAAAGAGAAATTGAAATAATGCGAGGAGAAATTTCAATATAGGGTGAGCTTACAAATTCTGAAAATATTAACAACTGGAAAGCTAAGATGGTGAAGAAAGATATGTATTTAAAACCCTAAACGATATACCATCTATCAAAGAAACATTAAAACAAAAAGTACTGTTAAAAGCCCAAAAGATAAAAATATATGAAGAGAGGACTAAATTTTATCAACAAAAAATATTTCTAATCGATAAAAAAAAAGATTCTACCGAGAGGTAACAAAAAACAGATGATAGTAAAAGATGTACCAAGCGAAGACCAAATGAAGGATATCTAGGAAATATCTAGAACGATGTAAAGACATACAAGGAATATGCAGGGTGGATAAGGGTTGTGGAAGATGAAATAAAGCGCTGCAGATAATGATGGTGGGATATTTCAATTTATGAACTAAAGCACGCGCTAAAAAAGTCACCCAAATGGAAATCAGCTAATATCGATAAGGTCCCAAACTCTCGGCTTTCCTCCCTTACATGCAGTCACGATAACATAATGAGGCAGTATGATGACAAGCTGAACTTACCTGAAAAATAACCCACCAGATTGGCTGGCAAAGGGAGTTACATATCTCCTGCCCAAACGATGAGATACAGGGAACCCTGCTTCATTAGATATCTCTTCACGACTCATAAAACTTGACAGAGAGGACATATGCTTACCTGGAGAAAAACAGTGAGTTCCTGATTTCAAAGAGGATGTAAGGACTAACTCCTGATCAACTCATTGATTCTCGAAACTTGGCATAGTAAGCACAAAAACATGATCACTGCGTGGATCGATTACAATAAAGCGTTCGATAGTGTTCCCCACTCATGTATAATAAAAGTTTTGGAACACTTCATCTTCAGAGTTGGTGAACTTCTTGCGACATAATGTGGCATCGAGGAACACTTACTTCTTCCTTTCTCATTCAAAAGGGATCGTAATATCAAGGTATATCAGTATAAAATGCAGCTTATTCCATGAGGATTCATTCTCCCCTCTGCTTTTCTGTATCTCACAAATTCCTCTACCCATTGAGCCAAACAGAACTGAATATGGATACAAGATAAGAGACAAATGAACCAGCCATTTATTTTACATGGATGACCTGAAATCATATGACAAAGATGTCAAGGAACGTGGAGGTTTTTTGAAGTCTGCTTAAGATTTCAGTACTGACTTAAGAAGAGAATTTGGTCAGAATAAGTGTGCTGAGGTCACGTTCGGAAGAAATAGGCTAGTGAAAACCAAATCCATATAACTAGGTATATAAATAGTAATAAGAGAACTAAAACAAAAATGAATGAAGTGAGTAGAATTCAACAAACCAATTTGGGAGAAGGAAAGAGTGCTTCAGAAAAGTGCATGCAGTACTGAAAACGAAGCTGAATTTGAAAAGAAATAGAGTAAAAGCCAATAATACGCTTGTTATCCCAGTTGTGGCATATAGCTTCTATGTAATTAATTGGATGAGATTACAATAATTAAAAAAAATTAGGAAACTATCAACGTACCATAGAATGGATCACCCTAAAGCTGGCGTTTGATCTGTATTCGCCAAACTGTAACGGTGATAGGGAAGTGGTGCAATTCGAGCTGACATACAAACCATCAAGTAATCAAGTTACACCAGTAACTCGAAATCACACAGGATTGGATGTTAAAAATAGTTAACGAATATGAAAACCACAAAAGTTTGCACTCAATAGCAAACAAAGTAATACTTTTGCAAGATAACTGGATATAAACTCGTAAAATGAAGAACGGAATATAGATTTGAAAACACGAAGCAACATGCAAAGGAATAGGTTTGTAAACAACTTAAAATAAAATGGGACAGAAACCTTTGCCTGGACAATACGCCCTTTGAACCAAAGACGCTGATGCAGAAAAGAAAAACACCCACCGGTGAGCAGTAGATTGAAAGCAGAAACAGAAGGATCTGCCGCTTTAAACCAAACCTAGCACACCGGAAACTTCAATAAAATATCATAAAAATGGTTCTTTTGTGACCTGCATATAGGAACAATAGACCTCTCTAAGTCTAGTTGCTCTGTTTTAACATCAACAGAATACGTCTTGACATGGCAGTGGTCTGATATCTACATTGGAAAACCTGCAAGCATTACGGAATACCAACAGACGATAACTAGTAAAAAATCAACCGAGCCCAGTAAGTGAGGGACAGAATATCATATGACTTTCAGATTTTGCAATGAATACCGACAGGACCATCAATTTAAATACACCTGATATCCGTGAAAGAAGTTTTTTTAATTGACATGGGTGTACTTTCTGATCGAAAGAGCAGTAAAGGAACTTGTGAAACTAGGCCATTCAAAGACGTTAAAATAGAATAACAGAAGATATAGCACTTGGAAGCACAAGCTATCCCCGTTATTGTTGGGGCTCTAGGGATGACCAAGAAAGACTCTAAAAACGTCTCTGCCAAATCCATGGTGATCCCTCTCTCCGTGAAATCCAGAAAACAGTACCTACAGACACTGTCCGTATATATATGATGTACACTAATGTAAACTGCAACACAAAAGAAAAACTCTCGAAATAAGACTGCAACATGCAATAAAAAACTGTAATACACAAAAGAAGACTACAACATGAAAAAAACTGCAACACAAAATAAGACTGCAGCAGAGAAAAAAAAAATAGTTCATCATTTCAACCTTCTTTTGTCTTAAATTGTTGGGAACAACTCGGTAATACACTGTAAAAACATATATCAAAATAAAAATAATTCTTGTCAAGGTGATTATAAGTACTACACCAGCATACATCACTTTATATATATATAAATGAATATATATATATATATATATATATATATATATAAATGAATATATATATATATATATATATATATATATATATATATATATAAGTATGTCTGGGAAAGTTCTGTGTTGTCTGTATATATAAAAGCCCTGTCCCCCCTTTCTCTCTCCCTCTCCAAAGCCCAGGCTGTCAAAACTCACAAGGTTTCCCAGCTTAGGTCTCTGTTTCAGACCAAGCTGATGATTTACATGAACTGCTGAAATCAATGCCAACAATAGTTATAAGAAGAAAGAGGTTGAAAAAGGAACAAACAATAATAATAATAATAATAATAATAATAATAATAATGATAATAATAATAATAATAATAATAATAATAGCAGCAGCAGCAGCAACGGTAAATTAGAAGAGATGAGAAAAAAAAGGGATATTCGTACGGAAGAGCATCTTTAAAAAAAAAAACTTCCATGCTCTGTAGATCATAGTTTCCATGGCGCATAACTTAATCGCGCCTTTTCGTCGCTTTTGATGCATAGAGGGTTCCACAAGACTTGGTTGTTATTGGCACCAGCAATCGAGACTTTAGTGTCGATAAACTCAGTTGTGGGCTCGGAAGTGTCGATTGTTCAGTTTTTCTTTGGCGAGGAAGGGTCGGACGTTGTAGTCAGCTTGGTTTGCGAAATACTTGAAAGCAGGGATTGAGATAAAGATTATTTGCTTGAAGAAATAGCTGAATACATACCATCAGGCGTGAAATTCGACACACACGCGTATGCATACGCACATACATATACATATATCCAAGTATTCATAAATAAGTAAGAAATATTCGTGTTAACACTTGGATTGATAAAAATATAAAGTGAATAATAAAAACTTGAAATCAATGGAAATGAATATATATCATCAAGCAGACCGGGTAATTGATAAATAGATAAACATGCCTGTCATCCAAAATCCGTATAGAATTTGATTTGGTACATCGATAAATTATGAATTTATTTCAAAGGCATATAAATCGATCCATGATACAAGGTTTAATCAAACATGCATCAATATATATATATATATATATATATATAGCGATGGTCAAAAGTAATTTCTAGACAGGAGAAAGTGACGCTTCGAATAAAGGACTAAAGCTCAAATATCCTTGGCTTTGGGCCATCTTTGCATGTAGACAGACATAAACAGATTGGAATGTAAAGCTGTAAAAATCAGTAGACAATATGTATATGATACAAAAATTGATAGTTATATACAAAGTTAAGAAGTGGAATAGTGGGATACGAAGATTTGATTAAAATACACAGTGATAGATACATAGGTAGATAGCAAGAGTGAATATTGAGAAAGAAAAGTGACAAATGAGCTAAATATATATGAAGAAATTTATCTGGAAGAGATGCAAAATGATGTGATAATGGAAGAACCAATAAATCCAAAGTCTCAAATGATAACTTTATTCGAGCTCCTCTTCCATCCACATAAAAAGATGAACAGTTCAAGACATGCCACTCCTTGCGACAAATGGGCGAGTCCAATTGCTTTTTCAGCTTTTTGTCCAAGCATGGTCTTCAAATGTCTTTTGTTGTGCAGCTGAAAGCATTAATCAACCAATGTCTTGCTTCTGTGAATTGATTGATTATGCGTTACGCGCACGAGAAATACACAAGAGTAAAGAGTATCGGAATTTAGTTTTTTGCTCGCCACTGCTCACATTCTAACTTCACACTCACACTCATACATACGTTTACACACTCATACACATATATATATATATATATATATATATACACACAATAAGTAGATGAAAGAAAGACTGCAAGTATGATTCATGTCGATGTACATATATATTCGAGTATACGTATACAAACACAGAATCACGCACGAAGAGCCACAGACACACATACACATGCACACACACACACACACACACACACACACACACACATATATATATATATATATATATATATATATGGTGACATTTTTATAGACAATGAGGAGAACACAGATCAGGTGAATTGGTATTTATTCACGGACAATTCGTAGGAAGTGACACCACATCATCAACTAGATGGAGAGAACAAATTCTTTTATTTTTCCCCATCTCGTTGATGATGAGGGCTCAGCCTACGAAACGTCCATGAATAAATATCTATTCATCCAAACCGTGTTTTCTGCATTGTTTATGAAGAATTTCACCATTATGTTTGATATAAGCTATCCACCCAAGGATCATATATATATATATATATATATATATATATATATATATATATATATATATTAGGTTGGACCAGATAGTGTGTTACGTTACGTGTTACGTTCTCAACGATTCATCATTCGCTTCTATAAAGATGGATTTAAACATGTGCGTATTACATCGGTTATTATTGTAAATCTGGGTATTCTACAAATGTACCTCACCTTTCAAACCTCGCTTTTCGCTGTAAAGAGTAAGTTCTTTATGGAGAAAGTATGACTACTCGTTTTGTATCAATATAGACATAATGCTGCTGGAGTAAGAAAAAACATAAATTTGGCATTTCGAGAAGACGCTAACTGAACAAAAATGAACCTTGAGGGAAACCTATGAATATTCTCAACGAAGTCAATTTGAGAAAAATTTGTTGGTTAGACAACCCCATGAAAACATTGAAAGCTTTTTCAGCGAACCCTTGCAAGATTTCTTACGGACAGAAAATCAGAGACTAAAGCATTGTTTTTAAACGTACGATTACTTTAGTATTTCTAGTGACGATCGTAGAATAAATGAAGAAACAACCTGAGTGTGATACAAAAAGCAACAGAATATAATTCAAGAAATGATAGTATGGAGATCAATAATCATGATAATAACAATGTTCCATCGAAGAAATTTGAACAACTGGAGGCTATTATGTGTCAATACTATTAGAGAAAATTGATCTTTCATGTCAATCATAAACGCGTACGATTGGAAATATTTTTTTCTTTTTGTTGAAAATATAGTATTTTACTTTTATCCATCAGCATTCGACATTTCACGTGCATCAACTTGACACACAAGCAAGCGCACATGTATTGATTTACTTTACGTCGAATCGGCGAAATTTCTCATTTTTTTTATAGAAGAAAGTTCGATTCCAGTTCTATTTCAAAAACTTTTAATCGTGAAATTATAGTTGTTTTATATCCTTGTTTTGATTAAGAAAAACTGCACGATTATTTTTGTAAAAAAGTTCAAACTTCGCCAGTTGGGCAATTTTGCCAATTCTGTGTAACATACATATTTGTATATTTTTGCGTGTATGAATGCCTATAGGTTTATACTTAAGGCTGCTTGCCGTAGCTTGACACAAATAATAATAAAAAAAAACATAATGCACCACATTTATCTATCATGAAAAAATAACCCATATAGGAAGCAGGCTGGGAAAAAGAACAACTGAATAACAGCATTCAAAATTTTTTTGTGTGTTTAGACATTCTATTATTTTGCACTTTGATTCTCATCATCGTTGTTTTGGCCATATGAAGCGTACTTATATATATATATATATATATATATATATATATGTTTGTGTGCGTGCGCGTGAGTGTGTGTGTGTGCGCTTGCACGTGTGTGGTTTCCTACATCAGATGCAACCATGTTTAATTTTGACTTGTCAAGCCACAGAATATGGCTTCAATCGCAGTCTAATCCGTTATTTCTCCGGCAAGGGCAAGAGTTGTTTTTTTCATTTAATGATTGACATAACTGATAAAAGGCTTCTGTACTGATACACATCCTCTTCAATGAGTCCCTGGCGGCAATTGCCCTGCAATTCGAGATGAAACAGAAGGTTCCTTGCCTTTACACATCATCTTCAGGATTTTAGAAGATATTTTGATGTGGTCACACTGGGAGTATTTTCATCCTCTGCTCAAAACATTTACTTACCCTCCTTGGTTAGTCACAACACTTCACATTCTGCATGGCAACAGTTTCAAGAAGCTTTTCAAACATTATGCACACTGTGTGGTCATTAATCCAGCACACATGCAATATCCGAAGGCGATTAACCATATTCAGCCAATTTATCTTCCTTTGTTGCAGTGAACAACTCATTTATCGTGTGCTTTGTCACCCAAACCTACAAAATAATATCAAATAGTATAGATAGCGTTTGCTGAATAGTGATTCATTTACTTGGAGCAATTATAGGCTAGGGAAAATAAGTGCGCTTTCCGTGTGACAGTGTGGCCCAAAATGATGTCAATGCAACTCGGCATGTTCCATAGCGTCATGGAACATACAATAATTTAAACCCTGAGCTCCTACGTTTATACTTTATACATTCAAAATCTTTAATTATATGTTTGAATGAAAAGCTAAAGCGTCAATTCCATCTTGATCATCACTGCATATTCACCACCACACGCACAAACACACTCACATATTTGATCTGGACACACGTTCCCTTGAACGTAAACAAGCAAACTAAAATTTCAAAAGATCATCGTGTATCCTTTCCAATCAAACACGTTTGAATATGAATATATATATATATATATATATATATATATATATATATATATATATATATATATATATATGTGTGTGTGTGTGTGTGTGTATGTGTGGTAAGAAAAGGCGAGAAAGAATGCGAGAGACAGGGAGGAAAAATATAGAGATTATAGAAAAAAAACAAGAGAAGATATAAAATTGAGCTGAACCCCTGGTGATTTGGGGGATTTGATCAGTAATAACCGATCACATCACAGATCGATAATTCAGTGAGGACGTGCCCCCACCTCCCGATGCTGTTTCCATCTTTGCTTACTTAGAAGAACACAGGTCACTCTATCCTGCCACTCCTGTTGTGCTGATGCGACGATATATGTGTGGATCATTTCACCCCGGGTCGGTGCGGGGAATGACGACACCGGGTCTAGGAGGGCAGTCGCAAGGTGCGCACGCATCCCACACTGGCGTCGACTGGATGCTCTCGCGTCTGTTCCTGCCACAGCCGTCCCAGAACGGCAGGCACGGGGGTTGAGTAAATAAGGAAGGCAAAGAACGATTTTCGACTTCATTCAAGTCAACCGTCTGTCACTTTTCGAGCGCACTGGGTGAGCGTTGGTCAGTCTTGTGAAGAGCTTAAGTTCTCATTTTGTGACAAGCCAGATCAAAGAAGATCGCCGCAAACCACGAATCGTTCGTTTCCCGATCTCTCTCTCTCTCTCTCTCTCTCTTCCAGTGTAACTGTTAGAAATCTACTGCTGTGTTATGCGCACGCTCGCCCAAACAGTCAGTTTTCTGACCCTCTCTTCATGTTTTTGCCCGTAATGGAATTCTGGACTTCGGCCTTTCTTACTATCTTAATTCTCCTACAACCCTTGATCCGCTTCTTCTAACTATTCACTGTCTTTTGAAAAATGGAGCACATTTTGTTCCAACCATCTTCACATTTCCCTCTTTTCTCTGCTTTTTCGAATCCCTTTTTCCTTCTTTTAACGTCATTCCATCACCCGGTTCGATTGCCAAAGTAGACAAACAAAGTAACTGAAGAACAAGGGGCAATTCCCATCAGATGGAAGAGGTCTGTGGGACGTTGACACAAATGATAACATTCATTTGAATGTGCCTCTGCCTTATTCGGCTCAGAGGTCTCACAGTTTTGGACAGTTCTTGTTTTTCTTTCAAAATCTAGACCGGCCACGTCGCTCGTTGTCTACAAGCTCTAAAACTCAGAACTACAACAGCTACAACAATAACAGTCTGCTTTCTTTTCTTCCTTTCTGTTATCATCGCTTAAAATTGTTTAATTCCCCTTGATATGGTACGGTCCAGAAGCGATGAGAAATACTGTGAAGTCTCGGGCAGCAGACAAGGCTTGATTGGACTTCGAACTCTTGTTTCTGCCTGGGTCATGGAGAGATTTGATGGAAAGATTTTCATTTGGAATCATGGGCATCTGCATCCACTTTTCCAGGGATGGGGATAAAAGGATATATTCAAAGAGGGTCACAGAAGGATTTATTCGGAGATTGCGTTATTTATAGGATGATCAGGTCAAAATTGTCCATGAGTTAAAGGACCCTAATTACATAAATATCAATTATATTTTCTGAAAGAGCACTGACAAATCAGAAAATCTTTTTTAAGGAGAGTTAAACTTTGGCTAAGATACACAATGTATAATAATTGCTTATCTTGGTTATGTATGATGCATATTCACAGAGATAAACACAA
>OY735205.1:44208261-44223261 GCA_963457665.1 Thysanoteuthis rhombus | reverse complement strand
AGAATACATTTGGTAAAATAAGTGTTTACATACATTTACACAGAAGCTTGCATATGCAAATATACACAGAAGCTTACATATGCAAACATACACAGAAGCTTACATATGCAAATGTATTGATCTGTCTAGATATCATTATTTTTGAAAAGAAGATGATTTTGATACTGTTGAACACACGCACGCTCGTTAACACTCAAACAGACACAGAAACTCACTACATAGAAAACACAAACTCACACTCTCTCCCCCCCCTCTCTCTCTCTCTCTTTCCCTCTGATACTTGTAAATGACGCACTTTCTAGCTGTAAGCAGGAAATGACTTCTAATGTCTCTTGAATTCCATATAAAAATCTATACTGCATTTCAAGAATAGTTCATAATTGCACATGAGCAAAACCTCTCTATGGATGAAGATATATTTTCAGGAATAACAGATCAGTATTGTATCAAGGAAGAGTTTTATTCTGCACATTCAAGTCGAACTAAACTAATAAAGAGAAAAAGTTTTCTTAAAAAGAAAATGAAGAAAAGGTTAAAAACAATAGGAAGTCACCAGAAAAACTGAACAACTGTTCAATTAGTCTACATTCAGTGATAACCAGGATAAGATATGCAGCTTGTGTATACAGCCAGCGGAAACGACCGTATGGTTGGGAAACTGATAAACAATCATGATCTTATATAGATGGACTGAAGAATAATTTTTACGCATAAATATCAGATTTTGAAAAGGAAGTTTCCAAATAATTACCAATCTCCTTCATTCAATACTAATCGTGTTGAGGTTAATCGATTAGAAAAAATAAAAGGGATGATCAATAAATAAGTTATTCTCTCACTTTTTGTTGGGTGAAGATTACTATTAAAGCCCGAATTGAAAAGAGAAAATGCAAGAGGACACAAACTAAGGAATAAATTTAGTAAAAATCTTACTTTGCAAACTGAACTGCTTCCAAAAAGAATTTGGAAATTTTGGAAAAAACAATAATATTTCTTTTCTAAAAATTATGAAGAGTAAATGTTGAAAATTTCAGCCAGATAGCTCTGTTGGAGCGAACGCAATATGCATATAGAGCCAGTCAGCCAGCCGGACCAACTTGAAGAGTGAAGAAAACACGTTTTGACAATTTGGTCGATATTTTTGTTTGACGGTTTCTAACTAGTTAAGGTAGACGTAGCAAAATGAATCTAACCCGTAAGAGACGTTCTGCTATTAGGGCTGAGTGTCAGACTAGGTTAAGCATAATCTCTGTACATGAGTATATATATATATATATATATATATATATATATATATATATATATATATATATATATATATATATATATATATATATATATATACAATAGAGCCGATCATTTGTTGTGTCTTCTTACTGCACTCCAAGATACTAGACAAGAGTAACGAACCTATCTGTGTTGGGCATCTACAAGTTGGCGTTTTTCGACCGGTGACAAATAAGAAGCAATCAGTTACAATAAATTCATATCAAGTAAGTTTTATTGCCGATAAACAATAGAATATAAATAAAACTGTGACTAAAACTGGAAGAACATTCGAACGACAAAGTAAATACGGCAATAAATAAAATGAACAAGATGTGGGTAAGCATTTTTACGTATCAATGCTTTTTTGAATACACAGCAAAATATTTATTGGTTCATACACATATATGTACATATTTTCTATGTTAATATTCAGACAAGTGTGTGCGTGTGTGTGTTTGTGTGTATATGTGTGCATGCTTACAGGTATCTGGTTGTATGTAAGATAAAATCGAGTTTTTTTCGAATGGAGATATCAAGAATCAAACGAGGGAAAAAGAAATGGCTGAAACTTTTAGATCAACTTTTACAACAAGTAACAGTACAAATATTACAATCAGTGAAGGAAAATTTATAAAAGCTCTGCAGTTGAGAATGGATGAGTTGAAGATTCGAGGAAGTTTCAAGACCATACAAACCACAGCACTACTTGGGACTGCACGAATATTAAGAAGAGTACTAAAAATGTGAGATCGACGACCCACAGCTGTTAGCAATGGCTTAATTGTCAAAAAAGGTATGGTGGAGGCGGTACAAACCATAGCGCTGCTGTGATAGGTGAGGAAGATATGAAATAGGAGGGCTGGAGACCAGAGAATATTTACTGTCACTCAGCCTTCGGCGATAACTACCGGCTAACTGATATGAAACCAAGCTACAGCACTGCTGTGGACTGAGAGGGTGAAGAGAAGGGCTGTAGACTTGAGGAGATTGGCTTTCACTCAGTCTCCAGCGATGACAACCAGGCAACTGGTGTGAAAATAATAATAATGATAATAATAATAATAATAATAATAATAATAATAATAATAATAATAATCCAGTTAGAACTGTCATACCAAACTGCATCCATTGACCTACACGCTTACCTGCAGGTAAGTGGCAACTGGATGTTGAAACAGGTGAAAAACCATGAAACAGCAAAAAAGCTTCACTCAGTCTTTAGGGCATCCAAAGCATTTCAAGATGAACTAATGACCTACATAAACCCACAAGCCTCTACATAAGTGGCAACTTGGGTCGCAAAAGTGTGAAAACTACAGCCAAGCGACAAGATAAAATAACACTGGTAACAGAAATCCCTGCCATAGCCACTTTGGATCCAAGATGCTGATGCTGATGATATCAAAATCCATTCGCAGCCACGAAGTTTGAGGTTAAAAGCCGCAACAGTGGGCTTCATCTTTGCTGCCAAAGACCAGAACCTTCCTACCAGAAGCTGCCTAGTACATGTCCTCAAAATCTGTGCAAACCCCGCCTGCAGGTTCAGTGAAAGCACATCTGAGACCATCGACCACATCCTATCTGGATGTTCTGTTCTTGTCCCTGATGAAAACAGAGTTAGACACGATAGAGTGGGTCAGTACAGCCACTGGACAGTCTGTAACCACTTTGGTACACCGTACACTGTACAATTAGTATGAACACTAGCCAGAACCAGTAACTGAAAAACAAGTTATGTCAATATTACAGGATATCCCAATGTACATGGATTCATACCCTCAAAACTAATCACCCAGACATGATTATTAAGAAAAGAAAAAGGATGCCTATCAATAAATATGACATCAGACAAAAACATACCTGTAAAAAGGTTTGAAAAGTTGTCCAAAAACAAAGACCCGGAAATTGAGATCACAAAAATACGGCAACTTACGACTCCAATACATGTTGGTATAAAAGCCTTTGGTGTGAAACTGTAAACCATAGAATTGCTGTTGACTATGAGAGTGTGGGGAGGAGGGTTGGAAACTTGAAGAGACTTGCTGTCACTCAACCTCCAGTGATAACCAGCAGGCAATTGGTGTGAAATTGCTGATAATAATAATAATATGAAAACCTGAGGAGACTTATTGTCACTCAGCCTTCAGCGATAACCACTGGGCAACCGGTGTGAAACTGCACATCGCAGAATTACTGCGACATACAAGTACTAGGAGAGGAGGGCTGGAGACTTGAGGAGACTTGCTGTCACTCAAACTCCAGCAGTTACCTGGACATGGCTACGGAAAGGAAACCCGAAGAGAGAAACAGAATCACTCATCTTGGCAGCCCAAATGCATCAGGACAAATTATACCAAAACAAAAATCGACAAAACACAGACAAACAGCAAATGCCGCCTATGTTGGGGAAGGGATGAGACCGTAAACCACATGATTAGAGAATGTAGTCAACTAACCCAGAAGGAATATAAACTCAGACACAATAGAGTTGTAACAGTGATACACTGGGAACTGAGCAAACGAAAAGTGATACCAGCACAAACTGGTGACAGCTCTGGAGAATGGAAATCACAAATTTCTTTTGGAATTTTAATCATCCAAACTGACCACCCCATCCAAGCAAGAAGATCGGACATCGTAATCATGGACAAGTAGAAGAGAACCTACCAAATAAATGACGTGGCCGTGCCAACAGACCACAGTAAATAGCAATAGCAGACCAGTGAAAGGCTGGAAAAATATCAGGACCTGGCAAGAGAAGTGAAGAAGGTGTGGAACATGGAAGTCAGAATAGTACCAGTAATAGAGGGTACACTCGGGAACTGTACCAAAGACACTGACAGTGAGATTGAATGAACAAGGCATAACAGGAAGGACTGAGACTATACAGACCACAGCACTACGGGAAGCTGCACGAATACTTGGGAAATTACTAGAAATATGAGATCAGCCGTCAGCAGTGGCTTAACAGAGAGAAGAGGAAATTAGAAAAAAAAACACAGCGCTTCTGTGATAGGTGTGTGTGTGTGAAAGAGAGAGAGAGAGAGAGAGAGAGAGAGAGAGAGGGAGAGATGAGAGGGATGAAGACCTGGGGAGACTAACTGTTACTCAGCCTTCAGTGACAAACACCGGGCAACTGGGGTAGAACTGTAAACACCGCTGTGGACTTTGAAAATGTGAAGAGGAGGGCTGGAGACCTGAGGAGACTTGCTGTCACTCAGTCTCCAGCTGTGACCACCAGGCAATTGATGTGAATAATAATAATAATAATAATAATAATAATAATAATAATAATAATAATAATAATAATAATAATAATCAAAAGAAGTGTCAAGAGAATGCACAGAGGATTCGAAAAACTCCAAAATGGCAAGCAAAAAATGTGGAAAAAAAAATGCAGATGAGATGACATAGGTATGGTTGGGCAGAGGGGATGTGGAGAGCGAAACTGAATGCCTATTAATGATGGCCCATAACAATTCCATAAAAATTAACACAAAAGTTTGACACAGCAAAATAATAAATTCAGACAGTAAATGCCGAGTTGAAGATACGACAGTCTATCATATAATACGTGAAGGTAACTTCTGTTATATGCACAAAACAATATCTGTCTAGAAGAATGAAAGCAAAACTTTCAAATAGACCACCAAATGAAAGCCAAAAGTCGACGAAAAGGAGGCAATTTGCCTGATTGTGAATTTAGCAATTCCTGTAGACCACGAAGTGGAATTGAAAAAGTGTGGAAAGCTGAGTACCCAGACCTCGCAAGATAACTAAATAAAACGTTAAAACATGAAGAGTTGTATCCATCCTTATTCAAGTGTTTGGAATAATTATGAAGATTTTGTGAAGAGGTTGGAATATTTGAGGAATAATCAAAACCCTCCAGACGGTGGCTTTACGAAAATCATTTACAATACTGAGGATAGGGCTGGATAATTGGGGAGACTAGTCATCTCAAAATCTCCAGTGAAAGTATATATATATATATATATATATATACTCACACATATTTGTGTGCATGAATGTGTGTGTGCATGTATATACGTGTGCATGTATATACGTGTTCATGTGTGAGTGCTTGTGTCTGTGAATGTTCTTATGCAGTCCATATGCCTTTATGAATTTCCGTTGGTTCATATTAATCTCCGGATACATTTATCTTCGTTCATACTTACTTCTTTTTATATCCAATACCTTCTTATTGTACACAGCTGTCTCAGTCGGTTATAAACTTATGATTTTAAGTCTGTCCATATCTATCAATCAAAAGATTCCATTTCGAACATTTTTTATTAGACAAGCTCGAAACATAGCGATTGAGAGTGATTATTGTAAGACATCGCCATTTGATCAACAAAAAGTATGTGTGATTGTCTTGGTAAATATTTTGGTGTGTAATCACAGTATAAGAAATAATGCTCTCAAATCATGCAAGAACAAGGCTGATGTTGCAAGCACAATGTATTGTTTGTTTATATTGTTAACGTGAAATAATGTTAATAGATGTACTTACCTCTCAAACTGTTTTCAAATGTCCTTTCCCTTGTTCAAATTAAGTTATAGTTCCAGCCGTCTATGGCTCTGTTGATGTGGCAATCTCTCCCAGCGATTTCCGTCAGCGAATCGGACCCATTCATTCATTCATATATATGTATATGTATGTATCAATAAATGGATGTATGATCCAACAGAATGATTTTGAATTGCGTTGTATTATACAGAAACTCTTTTTCGAAATGATCTCCCGTCATTACACGGTTTATGTATCACTTGGCCCAGACAACGTCAACAGGATTACATGAGCCAAAACATTATAACTGTAACCATATGGCAAGAATGACTGCTAATGTCTCATGGGGAAAAGGCCCATAACGAGCGAGAGTGATTCTTGTAGGATATCAGCATTTGATCAACAACAAGAATGCGTGATTGATTAGGTGAATCTTCGGCGTGTCGTTATAATATATATATATATATATATATATACTGTTGAGCCAAAACTTTATGACCAGTACCATGTGGCATGAATGACAGCAATTTTCCAATAAAAACTGCGCATGTCAGGATCAGAGGTATATCAACAGGTAACAGTCCCTCAAATATTTCATAATGCTGCAATTATGGCTGAAAGAAAGATTGACTTTTATAGAAGCCAGATTGTTATAGCTTGGAGACTAGTCGAGAGTATTTCCGAAACGACACAGCTTATGGGGCACTCACTTCGGCTGTGATGAGTACTTGATGGCTGTGGCCTAAAGAGGAATGATCACTAACCGTCGACAAGGCATTGGACGTCCAATACATATTGATCCGATGTGACAGAGGATCTCCAGGCAAGAACGAACCAACAGAAGGGCTGTTGAGGGGGAAATAATTAAGGTGGAGAAAAGGTTGTGCCACAACACTCTGTACATCGATCCTTGTTTTGTGTGGGACTGCATAGCTACGGGCGTATCAGAGTACCCGATGCTAACCAATTCCCATCGCCAAGAGTCTCCAATGGACTTGCAGGCGTTGGAATTGGACAATGTATAAATGGAGGTAGGTCAATGCCTAAAGAATATCACTTTCTTCTGAAAAGGTGGACGATGTGGCTCCTGTGCGTCGTTATCCTGAGGAAGTGATGGTACCAGGTTGCACCGTGGGAATTGTGGGGGTTGTGTACCCCATGATATACGAGCATAATGGTCATACAGCTACCACTTTATCTTGTTGGTTAAATTGCTATTTATCTGGTCAAAGTGTTTACAATCTATCTTGCAGGTATATGGGAAACTAATTCCTAATGAAAGGTGGCCATAATCTTTGTGCTCATCGATATATATATATATATATATATATATATATATATATATATATATATATATATATATATATAATTATTGTGTCATCCACAGACAGCTGTTTCGATGTATTACATCTGTTCAGTGTGGCTATAGACTTTAACCCATCCAGTACCGCGAGGCAGAATTGAAACCTTCACATCGGACCCGGAGGCCGATATCCCACTTCTGGACTATGGAACTTGAGCGATATATTCATTTACGCTGAAACGCCCCATCCACCAGAGTGCTCTATTCCTATATATATATATATATATATATATATATATTAGACACGATATACAGTGATTGTTTTTTTTCCGTACTTAAATTTTCTTATTCATGTCCAACATAACAGATGTGTAGATCTAATGAACGTAAATAGTTCAAACACTTGCGATACAGCGTTTTCACTCATACTTTTGGCCATCATGAAGATCTGGGGAAAATGCAGATGTTATTCATTTCTCCATTTTGAATACTTTTCAAACTCGGCGTTTGCCGTTTATGCATTATGATGACGTCACGCATGAGATGACATACATGAAAAATTCTTGACTAGGTTAAACGCATCTATCAATTGTTAAATACATTTGAAATCTTACTTCTTGAATTGAAGAAGCTCTCATTCAGTTTCTGATTTCTTGATTTTTTGGCAAGGGCTTAGAATATCTGAAGCATTTTTATTTTACAATTACTTCTGTATTAGTATACATGAATTGCTTTGGAGTGTTTAGTAGATACTTGTTGAAATATCGATATCTAGCAATCTATGTTCATTACAAGAGTGCAAATGTCACTTTGATCAGATAAATGGCAATTTAACCAACAAGATAAGGTGGTAGCTGTATGAACATTATGCTTGTACATCATAGGGTACATAACCCCCACAAATGGCAAGAAAATTCATAGATGACATTAGAATTACCTAATGGGAGTTTTGATGGTAAGCATTATTAATATTGATATGATTAAATGTGTTTGACTTTTGATAATAAACTAATAATCTTTTACATCTATCAAGTTCGACTGGGGATATGCACCCATGTGTAATTTTGGTGCTTTTGATAACAATAAAATAAGATTGTTGCATTTTTTTTTTGTTGTTGTCATTGCTATTTATCTTCCCCTCACCAATTGCTTTAATGCTACATTCAATTGTTTTCCAGCGATATAATCAAAGAACCAATAATTTGTAAGAATTTCTTTCATATTATTAAATTATTCAAAAAATAACGCATGAAAAGAGGAAATAAGTTGAGCCCTATGGATCAAATTTTTAATCACAGCAATCTTATACAAGCACAGAATTATGGTGACAGGAAATTGAAATCGCGGGTCATTTTATTCAAGGAAGTGGTAAAACTATGGCTATCAGTGTATCCTAAGATTTTTAGAAAAGAATTAAATATAAAGTTGATAAATAAAATGTGGGTGCGAATTATTTTGGAAGGTGGCTTTTAGTTTTTTTTAATTATTTCATCAAAGGTAGGATAAAATTCCATTAATGTATCTAACGTAAAGTTTTGGCCCGAAGTGTATTTTTCCAAGTGAGACATGTAATAATTACAAAAGATCTATACAGAAGGAGACCCAATAGCGATGCCATTGGGGTCATAGAAAGAAATTTCAGCAGAGCAGGCTAATAGTAGGTTTAATTGTAAGAGGTGACAGGGAAAGTGTTCACAAATTACAATATAATACTCCTAGTATCTTGTGCGGTAAAGTTAGTGAACAAATTATCAACATCTAGCGAAGCTTAGACACCATTATTAGGTTTTGCATTGTGTTGTATCTGAATGAATCAATTTGTAGGGTTTATCCTGTTCTCGGTGAGTAAGTATAGCAATATGATATGGTTCAGAAGAACGGTGGTGCTTGTGCTACCTCACAAAAATCTGTACCATATTCACAATTATTAGATCCAGATATGCGTTCTCTTCGGATATGTCAATGCACTTAATTCCAATACGAACGTATTGACCCACCCTCTTATTTGCAAATACTCGTAAATAAGTGAACTTTTCTCCAAAACTTTATTACTTGCACAAGCATAAGCACAAATATGTATCAGTGACAACTTTGTCTCTACCCCCTTTCTCCTTACACACACACACACACACACACACACACACACACACACATATATATATATATATATATATATATATATATATATATATATATATATATATATGCAACAGACACAAACTCTCTCAGGTGCACTTCCTTCCTCACTCCCACACGTACACATACACACATCTACACACACTCACTACAAAGAAAATTTACCCAAATTTTTATCCTAATCTTCCTTTACAAAAGGTGTAAATCACATCTACATGACAAAGGATTTTTTTAAAAATTGACAACCGGAGGCAGCTGATTTTGAATGAAATGAAGGTAAACTCCGATTTCTTCAAATCTATGAAGACGATAGAATTTTTCTTCTTCGCTGCCAGATGTGGCCTTCGTCTCCTGAATAAAACATTTCGCTTCTTCTCGTATCTTTAACAAAAAAATAGAACCCCCTCCTCACTCCTCGTCAAGCCATCCAACAAAAAGAAAAATAATTAAGAACGTTGAAGCAGGTGATCTAAAATATATTACTCATAAAGAAAAAAACCCGTCTCTTGGGAAAAAAATTCTAATCCCTTAACTCTTCCCTAAAATTTGCACCGATTTAAAAACTGTTATTTGTTGGCCATTGGTTATTAATACATTTCGCAAACTGGTAAGTTATTTGGTACGATTTCATTGCGAACATTTGAAAACCAGCAGACATCACTGAATGTTCGAATAGTGGTTTTCAACCACGGAATCATGACACTCCTATGTGTCGCTGATAATCGTTGGGGGTTGCAAGGTTTTAAAATTAAACAGAAAAGTAGTCAAAATTTTATGATCTTAATAGAAAATATAAAAATATGATTCGTACAGAATATTTTTGCTGATCGATGAAAAAGACTAACAATTGTCTGTGAAAAAATCAAAATGACCCTAAATAATATGAACGAGTTCGGCTTAATGCGTCACCTTGCCGCCTATCTTAATCTACAACCAAAATATTGATATACACGGAGTGTGCTCGTAACTTTCCCTATAACCTTGCTAAAGGATTTATAGATATAAAAATGCTACCGGCCGGTCAACATAGCGTAAAATCAATCTCAACAAAGTGGCCATTTTAATTCAAGGCTTCTATAAATCAAAGAATAAAGGCAATGTAAACCGTGTTTGTGAAGACATTTTCGATTTACGAGAAATTTGGTGGAAGTAAAGGAAGTAATCGTGCGATTCGTTGGGGATAATGTTCAAATAAATATTCCTGTTTCTCTATACATTCTAATTCTCCGGCTTTTGTAAGATTTTATTTATGTTAAATTTGACTCAGAATCAGTGTGAAGGCGTGCTAATTTCTGTGTCTGATGATCGACATAGAGTCGTCAATGATTGAGCCACACAGATATATTTACAGAAGTGTCAGCCTATGAATTAATCGAAGTGTGTGTGTGTGTATGTGTGTGTGTGTGTGTGTGTGTGTGTGTGTGTGTGTGTGTGTGTGTGTGTGTGCGAACTCCAGAGGGATAGAAAATGATATGATGATACTGATGCATCTTCAATTTACATATTTTACATAATTACAAGAAATAAAGAAGATTGAAAAAAACACTTGAAAAATGACAAGGATGGGAATCACTTGACAACTGCACACGAGAAGACAGAAAATGTGGACAATTTTTAACTGCACAGTATCAACCCTTACTTTGATGTTTGTTCAGTGTTTCAAAAATGCTCTTGTTTTCGGTTGGTCTCACTAGTAATACTGGGGTTCTTTTGAAATGCCTTCCCAAAGGCCTTGTCTTTTACTTCCAGTCGGATGCAACATGTTGTTATCATAACGTTGAGTATCTTTCCTCATTCCGACTTTTTGATCTTCCTGTGTAGTTTTTTTTAATCTTTTGCATTTCCCTCTGTTTCCTTCTTTTCTTGTTACATCCTCCTCCCTTACCCCCTTTCCATTTCCCTTCTTTCTTCTTCCTCTTCATTTCCCTTCTTTTTTCCTCCTCTTCATTTCCCTTCTTTCTTCCTCCTCTTCATTTACCCTCTTTCTTCCTCCTCTTCATTTCTCTTCTTTCTTCCTCCTCTTCATTTTCCCATCTTTCTTCCTCCTCTTCATGTTCCCTTCTTTCTTCCTCCTCTTCATTTACCCTCTTTCTTCCTCCTCTTCATTTCTCGTCTTTCTTCCTCCTCTTCATTTTCCCCTCTTTCTTCTTCCCCTACATTTCCACTTTTTCATTTTTATCCTGCATTCTTGTATCCTTGTTTTATTCTTTTCTTTCTTCTCCTAAACTTTCTGATCTTTCTTTTCTCCCTGATACTCCTCTATTTGTACTTCATATCCTTTCCTTCCTATTCTTATTTCTCCTTTCATCATCGAGCGATTATTTTCCCCTTCTTCTCTCGAAATCAATCGAAAAATAGCTTTGTGCATTAAAATCAATGGATTAGATATCACAGATATTTTGAATTTTGGGAACGTATGCACACACTGTGTGTACCATTGTAATAAATCATTAACATGGAGGATTTTTTTATATCCACAAAGCGTTAAGTAAGGATCGAAATTATAAGCAATTGCCCGTAAAGCTGATTTGAAAGAAAAAACGCATCAAGAGAGATGAATTTGATGATCCATTGTTATTTACTAATCTTTGCTAATTTGAAGAAAAAAAAAATGCTAGGATTTGATCTCTGAGGGGGAAAAACCTACTTACCCGCTCAAACACCAACCGCCGTTGCAAAAGGAAAAATACGTAACTGCCCCAGACTTTACACACACACACAAATATATATATATATATATATATATATATATATATATATATATATATATATATATATATATAGATATACATATATATATATATATATATATATATATATATATATATATATATATATATATATATATATATATATATATATATATATATATTGTGACACGGAGGCCGGTATCCTACTGCTGAGTTACGGAACTGGACGGTCAGTAAGGCTGAATATAAAAAATATATTTATTTAGTTTTTAAATTCTTTGTCCACCTGAGTGCTCTATTCCGAAGGAAGAGCATTGCATAAGCTAACAATGGGCGAGTAACCTCACTCGAAGAGTGCTCAACCCTATATATATATGTATATATATATATATATATATATATATATATATATATATATAAAGATGAATATTTGTGCATAATGGTGAACTCGTAAATGTAACTTCATGGTGTGAGAGCTCAGATGTATACATTTTTTCTGTGAGAGCACACTTGTACGTGTATGTGTGTGTGTATATGTATGTGTGTACGTATATATATATATATATATGTATATATATATATATATATATATATATATATATATATATATATATATATATATATATATATATATATATAATATTACATTTTATGTATACCGTCATACGAACTTCTACTATTTTCTCTGGAAAGAAGGAAGAAAATGAGAAGTTCAATTATTCAAGGCTAATTCGACGGTACTCTAAGCCCAGCAAAACAGCAGACTTGCCACCATCTTTAACGACTAGCCTTTACACATAATTTGCAAATAACGGTGAAATATGAGGTGCAAGTCCGTAATTTACGCGACTCCTGCCAAAAACCGTACCCACCTTGCTGCCACCCTCACCAAACTTGTAACCAAAATGAGGCAATGCAACCCTCCCATCTACTCCCAATCCGGACTCTATCAAAGTCTTCTAATGCCACATTGCATCACATTTACGACGACCGATTTTTATATTACAGCAAATAAACTTTCTCCTTTTAGTGTTCAATTCAAATGTGATTTTACGATGCCTCTATAAATTACAAAACTGGCCCGACGTGATTTAGCCATCATAATAAACAGATCAGGAAGGAGACCACCGGGAGCCGCTAACGTTACTTTGATAAGCAGTGAATCTGGAGAGAATGCCGATTAGGTTCTGCGGGATTAAGTTCAAGTGAAAAGTTGAGAGGCTATTGTACGGTCCATTGTGGCATAGTTAAAACTTTTCTTACTCTATCAGCACTCTTTTAATAAAATGATCAATAGAGTCAGGAATTTTGCTCCATAAATTACTCTTCATAATTTCCATTTATATATAAATATATATATATATATATATATATATATATATATATATATATATATATAATTATCAGTAAGAAACATGCATACCTGCCCATTGTGTGCATATTTCTGTAAAAATTCCAAAAACTCTGAATAAGAATATTTTAACAGAAAATTCACGATAAAATATGAATGCAGTGACACAGAATAGCTATTTGTATCGACATGTAGACAACATGTAACAAAAGTTTTTGATAAGATTGCCCAATTTTGCCCCTGTATCTATTCTATCGTTTAGTATTTGTTCAAAAGTTTTTACAATCATATTGATACATTGTGCAGGTACGCATTTTTCTTGCTGATCCTGTTTTCTTACAGATTTCTTTAAATATGTATACACGATGTCAACAACAATAACTTCGATTGTCTTGAAAAAAAAGTAGTGGTTTCGGATGGATTCGAACCACCAAACTCTCGATAACAAAATTACCACGCTAACCAACGGCAACATGATGATTTGTTTTTGAATATGAATAATTTTTGCCTGATTTTCGAAATTCATCTCATTTCCAACTTTGAAATGTTTACAAATTGGAGAATCCTTGGGGTTTTTTTTTTTTGGGGGGGGGTTTGTTTTTTACGAAAAAAAAAAATTCGTAAGGTCAAATTTAGTGAATGTCGTTTGGTGTAATTCACTTGGAGTAAAATTTCCCCAAAAATTGTATCTTGCATTTCTCTGAAGTAGTCTGTGTAATTGAAAAAGTTACTCGCAATAAAGTTCTCAACAAGATGACATAAATTTTATTAAAATTGGTTGAGTTTTACAAATGTTATTATAAAATTAATGTCGTCGATTTGTGTAACAACTCAACTTACCCGTACTAAGAGTATGGCACTAAACGTGACTGCCCGACATGAGGGAATAATCTACAATTGTTTTTTTTATTTGACAGAAAGAAGCAGAAGAAGTAAAATAGAAGCAAAAAGAAGAAAAGGAGAAGTGAGAGGAAAAGGAGAAATCGATTGGGCCGGGAGAATGTTTTTGAAAAGCTCCGGGTAAAATGAGAAGAAGAAAGATCTTAAGAAAGAAAAGAAAGAATAGAACAAGAAAGAGATAAACGAATGAAAATAATGTATAGAAGGAAACGTGTGAGAAAAAAGGGATAGAAAGTTAATGGAGAACAATGAAGGAATAATATGTAATAAGAAAAAAACAGATGACTTTGAAGAAACGAGAAAATATTAGAGACAATCGAAAGAGTTGTATAAACAAAGGAAGATAGAAGCCCGGGAAGAATAATGAAAGATTGGAAAAAATAAAAAAGAAATGAAAAATAAAAAGACTGAAATATTTTGAACAAATGAATACAAAAAATACAGATAGAAAAAGAATGATAAATGATTGAATGAAAAAACAGAGTAAGGAAGTTTTAATGAAAAAAGTAAAGGAGAAAAGAAACAGGTCCGGTTAGTCATTATAACCATGATGTGACAAACGTCTGTCGACAGAATATGCTGTGAGGATCAATTAAAAGTTTCGAAAATTATTTAGCAACTTCTCACACTTTTCGTTGGGTAGTGATCGCTAAAAAAAAATCTGAATTTCCAGAAAGAAAAGCGTGAATGCTGCTGGACACACAGAAAGGATCAATTTAGCATTAACTTACATTGGAAATCAAAGGCCTCGCTTAAAAAAGTTTTCACTAGACATAATAAGGACTGAATGTTAAAATGTTCAGCCCTCACACTCCATAGGCGAGATATATACAGA
>OY735205.1:44183261-44203261 GCA_963457665.1 Thysanoteuthis rhombus | reverse complement strand
GGTGAATCTACTGCAAAGCCTGTTAGTTTCTTTTCCTTAAAAACATGGGCTTGCCTTCTTTTTGTCGATGCTTACACAGCAGCTCAAAAAAATTCTGAAGGAACGCACAATATCGACAGACGAAATCAACAATAACCAATGTTTTGTTTTCTCTTTATAACAAATAACAACATTTAGAATATTATTTTTAATGCAAACTTCTCGAAGAAAAAAACTGCCTTTTTTAGAATAAAACATTGTCTTTAATCAATGATACTGTGCTGGTTGAACTATTAGAAACCATCAACCATAACTGGCAATATAGTTTTCTTCAGTTGTTCTAAATGGGTCTAACTGGCTGTGTGTCGTGTACTCAGTCCTGACCATTGGAGCTAGAATGCTGAACATATTTCAAAAAATCACTCCTTATTATGTCTAGAAAAAACGTTTCAATTTGCCATGTCATGATGAATTGGTCCTTTGGTTTGTGTCCGATAGAATTCCCGCCTGTTTTGTGTTTTTTTTAAATTTCATTGATCATTCCCATTTTCAACTCATTTCTGATCACTACAACCCGGCGTACCACCAAAAGACGTTGGTCACGAGACGGTTTCCACTGAGTGACTAACCAGATCTGTTCAAGATTGAAGCCGATTTCAGAACACCTCACTTAGTACTAAACTTAGTGGATGAAAGAGAGTTGAGAGATTGATCAACATTATTTCAATCACGCAGAACTATTGGAAACCATTAGAAACCAATATTGAAAATGACTTGCTTTTGTCCGAATTACAATAGATTGGTAAGAGCCTTGGTGAAGGTCAAATGTATCAATCCAATGTGCTTAAAGCGAAATCATTCAAAATATAAGGAGAAAAATAAAATTATAATTTCTAAAGGAAAAGTGCATGCAAGCTGAAAGTCTTGCTTAGAAGACAATGCATCCAAATAATCAAAAGCTAAACTCCGGAATGAAAAAAAAAAGGTTAAAAAGCAAAGAGATAAAACAAAAGAAAATGACTTTTACTTTGTAATGGAAATTGGTAGATTTAAGGTTGAATGTATTGTTCAAGGTCAACATCGTCATAAACCGACGCTCTGAATGCACTCATACCATAAAAAAGATCCAATGTCCTATTTTCTGTTGGTGAGAATAGAATTATTTAGCGACTGAACACAATCTCTTGGAAACAGTGACAGTGTAACAATTCAAAATTCACCGGAGACCAACATTCAGAAATTAGAAGGATATTTCATGCTTTCAATTGTCAAAAGAAGTGGGAGCTATTCTCTATAAAAAGGTAATATGAATTGTACTAAACAGTAGTTTTGTATTGAATATAGAAACGTTATAATATATATATATATATATATATATATATATATATATATATATATATATATATATATATATATATATATATATATATATATATATACTCGCACAGCATCCCTGAAAAAAAAATTACTGGATCGGTGCTTCTGCCTCAGATCTGAGTGTAGAATCTGTACATTCATTGAAATGTGTTAGAGATACACAAAAAGATAAATCAATGCTTTCATCTTACGTTATACTGGGCTGATTGTAAAGTTCGTCAGAGGATCGATGATTCTGATAATAGCTTTTCTCTCTCATTAAGGTAAGTTCAGTTTTGCTATGAAATGAAGCTGAAAGCTGGTGTGGTTGCAGTGATTATTCTTGGCTGAATAGATGAGATATGCATGTGTGCATGTGTCTCCTGTTTGTGAAGACATTCAAGAAACAATGATGGGACCACCCAAAAATCAAGCGCCTACTTGCGCAGACAGCGATAACAATTAAAGAAATGGATCGGACTGGCGATTCCAACCTAAAAGACAAGATAGAAAGACAATGAGAAAGGGACAATTGACAATTGCCCGCTAGCAGCATTCCAGAGACAAACACATCTTTATTAACGGCAACATGTTATTTCTGCGTGAAACATTCCAGTATGTCTATCAATAATTAGAATTGACCTTTTCTCTGGGAAGTGGTCAGACTCTTTGTATTTTCGTCAATAAAAAATTGAAATGTCGGTACGTTTCTGCATTGTATTTGTTTCATTTCTTTTGAGATGAAAATGAAATCAACTTCACAGTGATGAACAAAGATATTTCCGTATCTTGTTTAGTAGTATGTGTGTAACTGGTGGAATCTGTTCATGGTTGATGCATTTCTTGACAGAACCAAGATCCATGTACAATCCATCAACAAACTGAAACGTCGACAATGTCTATTGCGAACCATGGCCTTACCACTGCATCTTTTTTTCATTGATCACACATTCTTCTATGTTTAATAAACGTTGATTGGTTAAAACAGGTTTTCTTAAATTTGTTTCACTATCATCCCCTTTTGTTTATTTTGTAACACTACTGTCACCTTCATTTTAATGAAACTAAAATGACATTTTACACACTTTGCTGTTGGATTCTCGATATTTGGATTGATATTTGTGTGTGGTTCTGTTATGTTTCTTTGCATATATATATATATATATATATATATATATATATATATATATATATGTATATATATATATATATATATGTATATATATATATGTATATATATATATATATATATATATAGCAATTGTCATGAGCACTTGAACAAAGAAATACATTATGTGCTTGTCCAAATACTAATGAGCATCATTTCTTATTCAATTATTTATTTATTCATTCATTCAAAACGTACTGCTCATAAGTATTTGAACAAGCAGAAAATCTGTTCTTGTTCCGTACGACTGCAGTGGCCATTAAGGATTTTAAACATTGGTAGGGTCCAAACTAACGAGTTAGTTTACCAGTTCTTCCAAATGTCAATGTCAAATTCATTTTTTTCATCTCCTTGATCGATTCTGATGATTTTAGAATTATTGAAAGAAAAAAAAAAAACAAAATCGCTTATTCGCCCAGTGGGAGTAGCCTCCCTTGATTGATGACTTTACCGTCATAAAATGAAATATTGACAAATTTAAAGGAAGAACACATTAGTATGCAACGATTTATCTGCCCCTTTTTGTCCCCGTTGAGAATGACTGGCCTAAAAGCGTATTTATCGGAGTTACTTTAGGCTTTACAAATATTTCAGGGACACATGGTTATTCTAGTTCTGTTTCTTTATGTCACAATCCACTAAACTGTCTGGCGAGAAAGATGATAAAGCAGCGATTCTCAAGACATAGGGGAAAATGAACAAATCAACCAACAAGGAATAAAACATCATCTTACAACCACAAAAACAGTAAAGATCCAGAAAAAGAAAATTACAAATGGAAGGTGTGAAAAATGCAATATTAAGAAATAATTCTAAAATCTCAGCTCGCGTTAATTAATACTTCTTGTAAGTTCGAAATAATCGTCATCAATAACATTATGCAAAATGTGTAGTTCTCACTGGGAACATCAGGAACATTAAGCTTAACATCTTTTGTTGTTGACTGTCTCTATTAACGTTTATTGTCGAAGATGTTTGCACAACATAAATGAATTAATTTTGAAATTTTGTCGCCTCCATGATACTTCTCAGAATTGTCATCATCTTTCCTTTTTCATCTCCATCATTCTTTCTCCTCTGTTTGTCGTGCTTTCTTCTTTTCTATCATTTTTTTGTCCTTCTTTGTTCCTTCTTTGTTTTCTTCACGATTTTCCATCTTCATTCTTTCTTTCTTTTTTGCTTCGTTTTTAGTCTTTCTTTCAATCCATCCGCTCCTTATCTAACTTTTTTCTTTCTTTGGATTCAGTTATATATTCATGTCCCCCTTTTTTTTTTGTCTTCTTTATTTACTTTTTTCTTTTTTCTCCATTTCCTTTCTTTCTTTCCTCCCTCCCTTCTTTCTTTCTTTCTTTGTATTTTTCTTCCTTAGTATCTTTCTTTCTTTCTTTCCTCCCTCTATTTTCTTTTTTTCTTTCTTTTTTTCTTTCTTTCTTTCTTTTTTTCTTCCTTTCTATCTTTTTTCTTTCATCTTCTCTTTAGCTTGTCTTCATTCTCATTTTCTACAATAGAATCGTGTTACTGCATTTACAAATATCCATGTTATTTTAACACAAGATAATTTCAAAAAGTAATGTCTCTGTCTCTTACATATTTTGAAATAAAACAGTTTAAAAGACAACAATAAAAAAGAATAGGCTAGAACATACTTGTATTATAATGAAACTTTGACGTGCAAAGGCCATCATTTATTTGACTCGTTGATATCAACGCGTAAGCACACGCACACACTCACAAACATGCGAGTGCGCGCCGATTATTTACTTGAATCAGCTTTGCCTCATACACAGAGACATCAGGGGAATGAAGTGGGGAGATTTATTATGGAAAATCAGCATTCGAAATCTTGGCTTTCATCTGGTTTTTATCAGGCTTTTACTTGGGTTCGAACTGTTGGTTCCGTTGGAAAACACACAACTATCTCAGCCACTAAGTAAACCAGGTGTGTCACAATTGATATTTTCAGAATCCATTCCATTCTAGTTTTTTTTCATTTTACCCCACTTTAAGGAATCCATTCAGATTGATTAATTACACATAATAGGTCTGGTTACTCACCTAATAGAAACCATCACATGACAAATGTCTCATGGCAGCAGGCTGTGTTTGGAGTGATCAATTCAAAATTTGGAAAAAGAGGTGATCCATGAATAAGTTACTCCTTTTGCCTTTTGTTGGATGGTGATCACTAAAAAAGTCTGAATTAAAAAACAAACAAACATGAACTCTGCTGGACATAAATAAATGGATTAATTTAGCATAGACATACATTGTAAATTTAACGCCTCTCCAAAAATCTATTTTGGGGGATTAAAAAAAGGTTTTTCTCGACATAAGAAGTTTAAATCTTCCTCCCTTTAGCTCTATCGATGCAGTCTCCATGCATGACTCATAGATACACAGAAAGCCAAGTAAGGGTTGCCAATTGGATGTGAATTTTTAATTTTTCGATTCTTGAAGTAACTCTCAAATTCGAAAATTTAAAAAAAAAACATCTCAGTTGGCAAGACTGGACTTTGAAACATAGAATAAACATCTGAAGATTGTCAAATATTATGAACTCACAAATTGGAAAAAAATTCACTTGGCAATCCTGAGCCAAACACAGAGACTCATTAGGAAACTTAAGAATCCTATGTTAGGAGTTTGGGTGAGTATTTTGATTGACAGTTTCAATTGAAAACAATTTAGTTTTCGAAAGCGATATAATTGTTTAGTGAACATCACTGAAGACTGAGCAATGTTTACTCGTGAAGCCGTAAGAAGAAATATTTCTATTTCTACAAACAAAATTGTGTTTACAGATCGAAGAAGTTCTGGTTTGAACATTAACTGTGATAAAAATACTATATAATTTTCAAAAATACCCAGCCTTGCTTGGGTCTATGTATTCCTGTCATAATATCATTGCTTTTCCATGGTCCTCAGTATCAATTCAGTGCTTCAAAGACAAGTTTTTCGATCCATTGTGCATTCATTCCTCAGTAAGTATTGCTGCATAAAGTGAAAACCTACTAGAGAATCTTTGAAAGATAATTTAAAATGAAAATCTTGAAAAAGTCTTAAAATAAGAAATATGGAATGAAAACTGTGGAATAAAAATGGAAATAGGTACCTACAGACAGATATACATCAAATCAATGAAATAAATCTTGGAGTCGTTCCCTTTATTTATTTAACTACCATAGGTAAAATTCGATAAGAAATATGTTCTGCCTCATTTGTTTTCATAAAATAAGTGAAATTTTAGGCTACCAAAAATTGTTCATATATATATATATATATATATACGTCTCTCCATTTTTGCGTATATATATATATATATATATATATATATATATATATATATATATATATATATATGCAAAAATAGAGAGATGTAATTCTAAGCCAAGTATAAATAATAACAAATTTAATTTGCCTATCAAAATGAAAACGCCCTAAGAATAAGAATGAGTAGGAAAATCATATTCAATGTAACTCTTGGGTCTGTTTCTTTTGTCCTATTAATGAGGCTTTCTTACCAAATCATCCGTTAGTTTTAGTTTGTTTGAAAAGATGAGTGGAAAACTGGAGTAATATAGGCATTGTTCTTGCACAGATAGACATATATTCTCTTTGTATGAAGATGAAGGACGCATAATGCGGCACATTTTTACATTAAATTACATATCACGATGTCATCTCTTCGAACAACTGCATATATTTTTTCTGCAACTAAACCCTAACTGCTGTTGAAAGTAAGACGTTTGGCAAAGCTTCTCATCCTTAACTATTAAAGTTAATCTTATCTCAATAGAATTATTAATAGTTCCGTGAGCGGTTTAGTGAATTGTGACTGTAGAGTTATCCTGTACAAATATTGATAACACTTATATATTTTACCTTTGTAGCACTTTCAGCATTTGTTCAAAAGTAAATGTGTGTACAAAGAAAACGGCGAAGAACCTTAGTATGAATTATGAAATATAACATCATTTTAATTTTTTTCTCGATGGAACATTGTTAACCATCATTAGTTTTTGACTAGTAGTTATTCATTCATAATGTAGGTTACTATTTTTTGCTCAACTCTAAACCAACTTGATATTTGAAGTTGAATTTATCGAGCACTCTATGAAATAAACCCATCATACATCGGATATTGCATCATATCATATACTATGCTATATTGCATCCCTAATTTGTAATATATATATATATATGAATTTTAACAGCCTTAAAAACTATACATTAAAAAAACCTCTTCGAAATTTTTTTTTTGTTTCGCTTATTTCCCAATATCTTTTAATATAATTTATGTAATTTTCTCCAGTGTTTTCCCTGTTTTATGTATACTTTGTTACTATGATTCTATGTGTAAATACCTTTTTGATGGGATCATCTGTTGTTTACCATGTAACCGATTCGTGGATTTTAAAACAAAACAATTATATTAACATGGCATTCCAGCTGTGTTGATCAAACATCATCCCCCTTCAGCTATGATTTCAATTCATGGCTTACGTCATACATGCAGTTTGTTATTTTTATTGGGTATCATCATAATGTATTATATGTTGATATTGTTTCTCAAATGTACTTGATACGGATAGCATTTAGTTACAGACAAATGGATGCCCCTTTTACTGATGATCCCTTAAATGGTGGATTTCCTTCACTTTTCTCCTCTTAAAGAATTATATATAAATATATAAAATAGGAAGATATATGTACGGTAGTATAGAGAGTAGGTTCAACTTGGGCATTATTGCTACATTGCAGAATAGAACATCCCTTTAAAATCCTTTGAAAATATTCTTCTCAAAACCTTTTGTCTCCAAACATTTCTCCAAGTCCACTGAGTAGGCATACCCCATTTGGTTGAGCTGCACCCATGTTTAGGTACTTCTTAGAGTGTAAATGACAAATGCAAAAACTCGTAGATAACCCTCACATGTGCGTCTCTCTTTTTCTCTCTCTCTCTGTCTCTCTCTCCATCAAGCTCTCTTTCCCCTCTTTATATATATATATATATATATATATATATATATATATATATATATATATATATATATATATATATCCAATCACATAAGCGCACTGTTTTGCATTCTACAGAAAACACCTGATCATCTTTCTATAACAGGACAAAAGTACGAACGCAAAAATAACATACGTACATACTTGCTTGTCTGTGTACAAACCTGATGTCTTCATTTATGCTTACACACACTCACGCGCACACACAAACACACATACACACACATACATATGAGAGCTTGAGGAAAAGACGAGGAAAGGCGGGGATAGAAATTAGAGGATTGGACACAATCCTTTTCGTACTCAAAGAAAAAAAATAGGAAAAATGAAGGTAGAAAACTCTCTTTAACCTAACCTAACTTAATATATTGCTTTTCAATTGCAATAAATATGTATCTCGCTATAATACCGAACATCAGTCGTTGGGTTACTGCCCTTGAATTCCACTTCAACCTTAGAGTGCATGTTACACAATATTGTTCTCCCAAAGTCCATCGGCTTAAAGCCGGCTGGAAACACGAACAGACATCTGCGCCAACTATTAACCCGTGCCGCACAAAAAAGTAACTAAATCACGTAAACATTTAACTTAACCAAACATTCTCGATATACTGACGGGGGTATGTGTAATACCAGCCCGATCGGGAATAAACTGACCCGACATATTTGAACTTGTCATGGAGAGAAGTGGTTCTCATTCGCTACGTTTATATTTGGCATATTTTTTGTAAGGGAACTTTGGAAGAAGAAATAATATAAGAGCTTTTCTTTCATAGATGTTCGTATCGCTGTCCGGATGACTTTGTTGAATCGCATGTCGACGCTCATTTTCTGACTTTAAATCCAGTGATCGCGTGAACAATATAAAAAATGAAAAAAAATATAAAAATGTTTTTTTTTTGTTGAACCTTGGTCTTGTCTGTTGCCGAGGCCCTTCTCGAAAGGCTGAATGCGATCTAGGAATCACAGACAAGTGCATAACTTGCAGGGAAGAAATTATGAAAATAACAAAATGAAAATGAGAAGGTACAAAAAAAGAGAGAAAAAAAAGAAAAAAGACGAGAAAAACTTAACAAAAGTATGAAGAAAAGAAAGTAGAAAAAGCGTTAAAAGACAAAAGAAAAGTAAAGAGAAGTACAAAATTAGAGAGACAGAGCAAGGAAGTGATATATGTATATCTGTGTGTGTGTGTGTGTGCGCGCGCGCGTGCGTGTGTGTGTGATTGGGTGCGAGTGAGCATGTGTTTCAATTGAAGTACGGATATATAAGCTAAGAAAATGGAATCAGCGGAGCGTGTTCGAGTTTTGGTCAAGATGGTTTAAATCGTATTCGCACTAAAACCATCAAGAAAGGTATGAATCTCTCTCCTACACCTTATTCCATCGTTGGTTACTTTGACCACAAAATATGGGAAACATTTTTTCCGGAAAAAAAATTCTGCCCTCATGCGGCACTAAGTACGACCATTTTATCGAAAAGTGCTTCAATTAATGGTAAAAATATAAAATCGTGATTCTTTAAGGGACCTCTTATATATAGCATTGATGCGTTTGTGGGTCCCGGCTGTGCTAGTTGATTCAGCTAGATTATATATAGAAGAAATAGATTGGTAAAAATACAGAAATGTGGTCAGTCTTACACAGAGTCGAAGACGAAAAGAAGGATGCACACTCTTACATTATATATATATATATATATATATATATATATATATATATATATATATATATATATATACACACACACAGCCAGCATGTATATGCACAATTGCCTGCGGTATGCCAGCCTTAAAAGAACTTTACATACATAATGTAAACGATTAAAAAATTCAAGAAGCTAAATACATTATATAAATCACAGCAGACAACCGTTCATGAGTTCGAGCCCCATCTGCAGTTCCACACCAGTATTTTTCGGTGTTTAAGATTCACTCGTCTCTTATTTCTGAGCTATTTTCTATAAGATAAGCTCAGCGAAAGTGCATCTAATAAAATATCTGAAAAATATTGTTCGAATTCATACAAGGATAAAATAGATATACCCAATTTGGTATTCAAGTGATTTATATAAAGACTTGGATAAAAGTGAAAAAGACTGAGTATATATATATATATATATATATATATATATATATATATATATATATATATATATATATATATAACAGGTCTGTTTAGTCACTCAATAGAAATCGTCAGGAGTCCAACATCTTTTGGCAGCATACCGGATTTCGGGTGATCAATTAAAGAAATGGAAAAAACGGTAATCAATGAATAAGTTACTTCTCTCACCTTTGTTGGACAGTGATCACTAAAAGGTATGAATTTTCAAGAAAGCAGCGTGAATGCCGCCTGACACAAACTAATGGGCCAATTCAGCATTAACTCACATTTCAAATCGAACCTCCAATTAGAAACCTATTGGAAGAGATTTAAAAAAAAACAACAAAAAACTCTTCCTCAATATGATAAGGAGTAAATGATTAAATTTTCTGTCATTTAGCTCCGTTTGTGCGACCTGTACGCGTGGGGCGCATTCACGCATACATACATAGCCAGACAGACGGATAGGTCAAGTTGAGAATTGAAAAAAAACCCACGTTAAGAGATTTGGTTGACAATCACTGACATCGGTTGAGCATTTATCAATTGTTCTAATAATCAACGTAAGAAGTAAATCAAATGGAGGATTGACGCAGCACGATCTTCCTTGGGTTTGTGCCAGACTAAGCTAAGCTCAGTAATTATCTATAAACAAAGAATTGGTAAATCTATTTTGAACTTGTACACAGCCTAACTCATTTAAGAAGATACATACAAATACAAACACGCATCCATTTCCTGTCATCTCAGAGCAGAAAACGAATAAATGTATATTTCTTCTTTAAATCTAATATCAAAGATTTCCTGCTGTTAAAAAAGGACGAAAAAGCAAATGTTGGGCATGATTCTTCGTTAAGCCGCCATTGTCACTAAAAACGACTGTCACAATGAAAGAGACGAACGACAAAGACTGTAAGAGTCTTGAAAAAAAGATGAATTTTAGGTTTGTCTAATAACGATGTCTACAAGACAGAGCTTGTATGTTGGCTGTGTGAGATTGTGAAGAAGATGGGGTCGGGAGGTAGTAACTCACCTTTTGAGGGCCATGTTAGATTTTTCATAATCAGTACATAGCCAGTTTGATATTAGACGTATTGTCATGGATGATAAATGTTATTTGCGGAAAATATATATGGAAGTCTGAAATCGTAATAATGAAAGGCGAAATACAGATGAGAAGGAAAGGAGGAAAAAAGGAGAGAGAAAAAGTTAAAGGAAAGAAGGGTAGGAATGACTGAAAGTGATAATTGAGAATTCTGAGGTGTTTTGAAAGGTATTTGTGCATAAGTTAAGCGAAAGAGTGAATGAGAAGGGAAGAAGGGATAGAAAAGAAAAGAAAGAAAATGGGTGAAAGAGAAAGAAGGAAGATGATACTTATATTGTGTGAATCAGAAAGTGACTGAGTAAATGAAAGAAAATGAATTCGTGTAAGATTTCAAAAAGAGAGGCAAAAGAGAACACCGGGAGGAAAGGAAAAAGAAAGATTTTCTTTTAAAGGAGAAAGTGGAGAAGGAAGGGGGTTAAAATAGGGAAAAAAGACAGGAAGTATAGAAAGGATGAAGCAAAGAAAGGAAATGAAATGAAAAGAAGAAAACAATGAAAAAAAGGAATAAAAGAAACGAAAATCTTGGAGTTAGAAGAAAAAAGTGTAAAAAATTAGAGGTTCAAAGAAAAATGAATAAGGAAGAGTAAAGAGAAAAAGGATATTTAGAAAAATTTACTGCAATGTAAAATATTCAAGGTATTGTAAAAAGGGGTGAAAACGTCTGAAAAATATTTTGTTAAAAAGACATAAAAGAATTGAACAAAATGGCGGAGTGAAAACAACTGCAGTCTTAAAAATAAAGCAAATAAAAAAAAGAGAGAAAGATGAGAACAAAAAGTAGAAAAAAAGAAAAACCGGAAACAATTGAGAAATAACAAATTAGAATTTAAAAAATAATATGAAAGGAAAACAACAACAAGTTACATGACTTTAAAAAAGAAAACCACGAAAAGTAAAAATAATGTGAAAAAAGAGGTTTGTCTTGGATTGCACCAGAAGGACAAGAAGATTAAATGATTGAAAACAGAATGACCAAAAGGGACAAGGTAGAGAAAGAAAAGAAGAAAGAGAAAAAGAAACGAAGAAAGAGAAAAAAAAGAAGAGAAAAAAGAGAAATAAAAGATATAGTGATGTGAATATTAAGTGATTGGAAACAATTGAACAAAGGTATGGAAAGAAAAAAGCAAGGAGGAAAAAATGAGTGAATGAAAGAAAGAAAGCAGAAATGAAAGCAAAAGAAAGAAAGAAAGAATGGATGAATGAAAGAGAAAGAATTGAAAGACTGAACGAAAGATAGAAGAAATAAAAGAAAATATAGAAGAGAAAGAGATATGGGGGAGAGTAGTTCAGATAAAAAGGCGCAGTTGGAAAGGAGGAAAATGAAAGGGAAAAAACAATTGAATTAATGGAGGTCAAAGGTGTGAAGGAGGAAGGTACAAAGAGGAGAATGAAAGGTTTCTTGTTTTGCCTCTTTCCAAGCACATTCAAAGACATAATGTATGGTTTGCAGTGAGGAAAGTCTCGACAGCAGGAGGTCTGAAAGACTTGTCTTAATTCTCAGCGCTGATAGAAGGCCGACGTTACCATACTACAGTAGATTTGATCAGATTCCCCATAATAAAGATAAAACGCTAAGACAAAGAGCCTTTGCCATAAACCAGTTAGTATGAATGACAGAAGATATTAATTGAAACAAAGAAAAGATGTTTGGGTGGGAAAGAATTTAAACAAATACTCGGCCGGTGGGCATAAGCAGATGCCTGTACACAAGGGCCTCTGAGAGGGGGATTCAACCAGAGGGCCAAATGGGGTCCAAGAGATTGATGGGGACCAAGGAGTTGTACCGTATCCGTATCAGTACTTTTCAACAAATATATCCAGTAATATGAAGATCTATCTTTGTAGTAGCACTTACTTGAACATGTAAATACACACACCTATTTATATAAGAATAATTATATGATTCCATGTCGTCTAAATACATTTTCATTTGGAGTCAATACATTTAAAAAAAATTTTCCTCCCTTTTGTAATTTATTGTTGGATTAGATGTTTGAAATGTCCGTGTTCTTTTTTATCAATACTGTTCATCATCAGAACTCGATATGAATTTGTGTGTATGTCGTAATATTTTAGCTCTACATTTAGTCTCTGCTTGATCTGTATTCGCTATACTTGCAATTCATAGTTAGGCTCTGCTTTGAAATTCGGGTTGCACTTCTTGAGGTGTTCCAGTGACCAGTTGGGCTTCTTCTCTTGACTCAGTTCAGAGTAGATAAAGATGAACTTGATTTTAATGATTATTCTTTGGCTTTGGAATTTCTTCAATTGATGCTTAATTTCCTGAAAACTCATGGATGAAATGATTTCACGAGTTAAAACGAAGCCTTTTCCTAATTTCATTTTTCACGAGTTATAACTACCATTAGGTTTGTTATTTTCTCACTACGTTTTAACTTCAGCTTTTCCGGAAAAGGTGAGAGGGAAAACAACCGTCTTATAAAGATGATGATTCATGAACAGCATAAAGACGTTGTTTTGGATGAGACCATAAAACTGGTATCGTAGATCTCTTCTGAAATGAAAAACTGCAACATAATCTCATCTAGAATGCTGCTCTTATATTGGAAAATATTCCTGGAAAATATGTCAAGGTCGTAAACGAATCCCATCAATGATCTTAGCGTAGTAATAACTTGTAGTAATGGGAAACAATACTCGGAAGATGTGTATTATTAAATTATCATTTTTGCTAATTTCTCCATCTTTGTTGTATTTATCACCGCGTTTCGTCCGCTGTACTTTTCCACCTTTCTCGACTGTCACCTTGTGCCTCCCGTAGGAAATTCTTGAACTCAAAAACAACGTTCCCCAAAAGCTCGAAGTAATCAAATTTCTCATATATATATATATATATATATATATATATATATATATATATATATATATATATATACTGTGTTCTGTAGTAACTAATTCTTAACTCATTAACGTTATGCAATGTAAAAGCGATGATGTAAAATTGGATTCGTGTTACTAATTTCCCTCAATGTGAAAATTACGAAAATTTTCTAAATGCTCTTAACTATACACCAGGATTTTGCCACGTGATACATGATAAAACAATTATGGCTGCTAACTTTCATTCTTACTTATATTCCAACCGAAGACGATTACTGCAACCTTTGCATTGAATATATGATAAGTAATGTATACGATTCATTATTTTGGTTCAGTTGGTAACAGAGCTGCCTAGCTATCACTTGGTCATGATTTCAAATCACGGCGGCAAAGTGTTAATTTTATATATCGGTTTAGTTTAAAGTGACGAGATAGAGAAACAGTGAAGAGTTTACTCCCCAAAATCAGGCGTAATTTGTTCTTGTTACGGGGGAAAATAATATTCATTTATAGTAAGGTTGACATCAATTTTTTGTTGTTGTTGTTTTGGTGGTGGTGGGGCAGGGAACAAAAAGTTAAGAACAACTTTCTTAGATAATTTATCTACATATCATGAAATGTATAGTTGTTATCAAACATCGATTAGCTGCCATAATGAGTCAATGATCTAATTTTATCTAAAAATAACTCATATACCTTGCTGTATTGTTGTGTAACATTTCCAATAAAAGATATGATTCTCCTATGGACAACCACACCGGGGAAAGAACCTCCAAGCTAGAGTTATCGAATGTCGAAGGAATGCCATCATACGAAACAATGTATGTGTAATAACGTACTTACAAATCCCAATTGCACTGCACGGTCCATTATTATATCATTTTGTTTTTTCTCGGGGACGTAATGACGAATCGATATATTGTTGCTCGATTCAACAGAGGCAAAGGCGTTTTTAAACTACGCTCGTTACCGCACACCACATTCCAAACAACGAACTAAGGAAAGCGTTGATAGGCATCGCATTTTTTTCTCTTTGGCCTGGTACTAGATTATAGGATCTCATCTCAATGTAATCCCATTTTGCAGAAGTGTATGGTACGTAAGCTTTGGTAAATCACATAAGTACTTCGGATGGTCGGTAATACCACATTTTTTTATATATTTTTCGTTTTAGCCCTTCTACTTTGTACTTTTCAACAATGCACATATCGGCTTCACTGGATGTATCCTTACAAGTATACCTTTTGACATTGTATGTCAGAGTGGCCTGTTATAATACCCAAAATGAGACAGGTATTTGATTTTCTATTCAAACAAAAGCACGCATATATTCATTTGTGTGTCTATATGCGCCTGACATTTATATTACAGAGAACGATCCATTATCAGTGTCTCAGTAAATGAGTATAAATAGATATGCATAAAAATTATATGTATAATTGAGGAGTAATTTCCCGTTCAAATACATTTCATTAAATGTCACTTATGAGAAGATACTAATTATAACAACAACAGCAATAGTGATAAAATATACGCATATATATTTTTCTGACACACCCACACACACACACACACACACACATATATATATATTATATATATATATATATATATATATATATATATATATATATATATATATATATATATATATATATATGACACTTTGTATATAAATATATACGTGCGTGTGTGTGTCTTGGTAGGCCGATGACTTCGATCTATGAATATGGACTCTCCCGATTTAAGGTTACAAGTTAGCTGGTAAAAGTATCACTTTCCAACTATTTTAAGTAATGGACTATTCTGAACGAACCGTTTTAATCAAATTATCTAACACAATTGAAATACAGGCAATCCCCGCTTTCCGAAATTTTACTTTTTCCAAAACAAGCAAAAATCGAAAAAAGCATTCATTACAGAGCATACACACACTTTTCCTCTTTACGCTCCACCCTCGATGACCCACATTCACCGTTATGGGGGTCTGGAGACGCACCATATTTTCCCTTCATAAGTTAATGGCGATTGGTCTTCGATTTATGCCATCGAAAGGCTTTTATAGGAACCCTCTACTTGGAGATAGTGGGGGGACCTGTATCTCGGTGTTTTTCTCCACCATGATTAACTAGTATCTAGATAATCGAAACTATGAATTATACTCACCAATACTTTCATGTAAAGTTATACTTATAGAAGCAAGTGTATCTATCTATTTATCTATCTATCAGAAACCGTCAAACTGTCACCAAGATTGTCAACATAGGTTTCCTCAGTTAATCTATCTGGCTGGCTATGTATGTATCATGCTTGTAGGCCATATCAATGGAGTTAAAGGGCTGAAAATCTAATAATTTACTCCTTGTCATGTCCGGCAGCATTCAAGCTGTTTTTTGAAAATTCAAACTTTATAGTGATCATTGCCCAACATGAGTCAAGAAAAGAGACTTATTGGTTGATCACCCCTTTTTCCCGACGCAGCATATAGCCAAAAGACGCTGTTACGTGACAGTTTCTAATGACTAACCAGACTTTTGTATCCGTCTATTTGACCACTAATTTTATACTTATTCACTGTTACTCTCAACAGATTAATCATTAGCTAGACGTTAATTCAACTTTAGTAAAACTCATGCAACCACTCTCCAGTGTGTAATGCGACACAAATGTCTGGGAGTGGTGTAGCCTAACAATCTGTGGTATGTTCAAAATATTATTGACAACAAAATCATTGCAGGACATTATATACCAGAAGAATAAAACAATCCAAAAAGTATTAACAAACAATCAAAACTCACTCAAAAGTACCCACTGCTACTCCAAACATAGTGGTTCAGAGATTGACATAGCTCTATTCTGCATTGTGAATTTTTCATGGAGGCTGGAAATCTCGCTTCATTTATAATAGAACTTGTATGCGAATGCCTTAATATTCAAGTTTTTACATTATTACTACATTATAAGGAATAAGGATGTGACAAGAAAGTATTTAATCATGTTAATAATCATAATGTATATTGATAACCGGCTACGCACACGCACATATAACAAATGATGTGGAATTTAGAAAAATTGAACAATGGTAAGAAAACACGAAATGTCTGAAGCTTGAGCTGGAGCAGAAAAAGAATCACAAAGACACAAACAAATTTCACCGGATCCCAACTGTCTCTTTAGCCTAAACTTTTTCTGATAATTTATTATGAAAGATTCTGTCTGAACATTTGCCATGATATAATGCCTTGCGTTCTCGAATCGTTTTTTGGATTTTGATTTTGATTTGAATCTTTTTCTTCCAACATTATGTTTTTTGTACATTTTGCACATTTCTGCCAACACAGTTGTTTCATGCATATATGCATATCATAAATACACTTTCTTATTTTGATATTTCTCAAGAAAGTTTCTTTCTCTCTGTGTTATGTGAATGATGTGAAGAAATATCGAAATAGTAATAAAATAACGCACAAAACATGATCAAATATTGATCACTTTCAAACATTAAGAAAAACGATTGTTTGAATGTGTGCCACGTTTCAAGAGAACAAGTTCAAAATGATCCCCCGTTCATCATAAGCTTTAAACAAAGCTCATCCAAATCTGAAATAGAGCACTTTGGTGGATGGGGAATTGTGCGTAAGTAAATATATCGCTTATGCTTTACTAACCATTCAGTTCTGCTTAGGGCAGAGATAATTGTCAGCCTCTAGGTCTGAAGTGAAGGTTTCGATCCTACCTTGTGGCACTGGGTGGGATAATGGATAGCCTATAGCAACACTGAAGATGTGTAATACAACAAAACATATATATATAAATTGTAGTCTGTCTCTCACCAATTTTTTTTATATCACATATACACATCTAGAGAGAGAGAGAGACAAACAGATAGAGAAAAAATACATGCATACACACACATATATATATATATATATAGTGAGATGAGCAGACAGAGACACATGCATATACGTGCATGCATTTGCTGTTTTTGCGTGGAGATGACGTAATGCAGAAAGCGACTTGAAAGCAAAATTCTTCCCTGGGCTGAATGTCGAATGCATATATATATATATATATTTTTTTATATTACCGATGTTGTTATGGTATTAATATCTGATTGTTTAGGGGGAAATATGCATATCATTTCATGTAGTTATTTTCCCCAGATTGCAAGTAGCTGGTGATTTTGATGGTCGAGTGAAAGTGAGCCCCTTCAAGGGGAAAAAGTACAACCAACGACACAAAATCTCCAGACTAAGACCTCAGCTTTGTAATCGACGCAAAGAAGCGAATCGTCGAAGTTAACATAATGATCTGCGACAATACTTTCCACATTTTATGTTGATCCCTTTTGTTTCCCTGCACACTAAACCAAAAGATAACAGAATTCAATTTTCCTCTAAACTAACCAAAAAAATCAAGGGTAGAACCTTACAGTGTAGCAGTACTGGGATACTGGAAACGCTCTTTGCGATATCCAGCAGTCGGTCTTCAAGGATTTCATCATTTCGTTAAGAGGGAAGGCTTTTGTTTAGGATTTGAGTTAGGACGTTTTCTTCTGTTGTAGACGAGGTTGAAATGATAAGCCTCACCAACCCGGCACACAACACGACTCGCCAAAGTCCAGTGATCGGATTGTACTGTTGGATTTGAAAGAGAAATTCAATGGTATTCACTGCCAGGTGCCCAATGTATAGATATAAGCTTCAATCATTTGACGTGTTTTTCAATGAATGCTGGCACTCGAGATGATAGAATATTCTCTGGAAACGCGAGCCAGTGCCAGAGAATACAATATAAAGCTCTATTATATATGTATAATATATATATATATATATATATATATATATATATATATATATGTGTGTGTGTGTGTGTGTGTGTGTGTGTGTGTTTGTTTGTGTGTGGTTTGGCTTTGCAAACGAATATTAGACCATAGACGGCGGTTCTTGGATGCAAAATAGCATCCAGTCCGAGCAATGAAGTTTTAAGGTGAAGTGCGAATATCCCAGAGCCAACCGCAGCCTTTAAACCAAGGTTTTGTATCATTCAGTTCATCGGGGTGGCAAGGATAGTAGCAGGGCTCCAAGTTCGTATTTGAAAATGTAGATATATGATCGTGAAATTTAGCAAACGTTGTATCCTCTGTCTCTGTCTCTCTCTCTTATGATACTTTTCGTAAATTTTCTCTTGTTTCGATCCTCAGTGTTTCGGGGATTTAAAAAAACAAAACAGTTATATTAACATGGCACCCAAGCAGTAGTAGACAAACGCCATCTCCTTTTCAGCTATGATTTTGATACATTGCTTATGTCATACATGCAGTTAGTCATTTTATGTAGGGTATTATCAGGGTGTATTGTTTATGAATCTCATTCTATACGAAACCGTCTAATTTTTTTGGAAGCAGGGCTTACTTACGTAGTTCAGTCCCAAAACGTATTCAACGACGTGGGATCAGTGAGTATAACAAAAGACGTGACCTGTTCTTCGTATCAGTTCTATTGGGAATATTAAATCTGTTGCGTCGGTTATATTCTCAGGCTGCATACAAAAAATCCCATATATAAATAGCTGTTCATAGAAAATTCAGTTCTTCCCGCCAATGCCAGTGGTGCAATCTTCAGACTCTCTACATATGATCTATCCCCGTTATGGAGTTCTTTTCATGCATATTAAACTCAACCCTATTAGGACTCTTCGGTGTTGTTATTAACTCGATGTCGACCCCAGTGCCGCTTGGCGGGACTGGGACCTTCTCTCCAGATCTAGAGTCCGGTATTCTACCCCTGCTCTACGCAAAACAGGTCGGACAGTGGGCCTGAATCAAACGATATGTTTTTTATGCATATATCATAACTCACCATCTACCATATTCAAGAGTTAGAAGAGCGTTGCATAATTTCTTCTTGCAGATGAGTGTCCTACCTATACATACTCTAAATACATACATGATGGGCCGAATCGATGAAATTGCATAGATGGCGAAATTTCAAGTTGTTTTTCATTAAAAAAAAACAACAAAAATGTAGTTTTTATTAGATCAAAAATTTCTCCAATCAAAACAAGGATTTAAAACAACTATTTTTCACAATCAAAACTTCATATATTCAAAGTGAAATCAAACTTCTTTGACAAAAAATGCAATTCTTTGTTGTATAAAAGATAGTATACGTAGCCTTTTGGCATTCCCCTATATTACTGTGTGAATAGAAGGATTTGAAACGAATTCAAATAGACAATTGTACAAATACGTGTATGTAATATGTATGTATGTCTCTTTTTCCATACTTTCATCAATATAGGGAAACATCAATATGCTACATATATCCTCTTTTATACGGAAACAAAGAATTGCATATTGAGAAATGTTTATATATATATTCATAAATAGTTGCGCACACACACACAAATATATACACACACACACACA
>OY735205.1:44108261-44180761 GCA_963457665.1 Thysanoteuthis rhombus | reverse complement strand
CAAAGTATCTCCATCGTGACCATTAATTCTGTCAGGCTTCTGAGATTTCTATAGCCTAAAAAGATAAGTTAATTTATGTGTTGTGGAATGCGTTCTAATAACATAGGTTTTGCTTTATTTGTTGGCCCCCGAGCCAATTGGCGAAGGGGATAATTTGAGAGTGGTTTGATTAAACGGAGACAAGTTTCTAATTTTGAAGTCAGCTGACCCAGAGCCAAGGAACGCTCCACACCCCATTCTGATGGGTTAGGGGTGGCGTCGAGTTAGCCGTCCGTTAATTTTAGTATTTATGGCCATAACTTTTTCCAAAACCAAAATGGCGCATTACTTCCATACTCTGAAGAAATGTGCCAACACTAGCGACCAAGAAATTATTAAAGAATTCTAAATCATCAACTCAGACAGCCGCACAAGAGCACACTGAAACCTTAGCCACATAATCATATATATATATATATATATATATATATATATGTATATATATATATATATATATGTATATATTTCATCTATACATTCCGAACATATAGATGACATATTTCTCCTATCAATTTCCATCATTTACACACACATGCACACACACACACATACACATCCATAGGAATAGAACATTTGTGGATGAAGAAATTCTGTGTAAATGGATATATCGCTTGAATTCAGCCTTACTGACCTTCCAGTTCCGTTGTCCAGGAGTAGGATATCGGCCTCTGGGTCTGATGTGGAGGTTTCAATTCTGCTTCGGGGTACTTGGTAGGATAATGGAAAGTCTATAGCCACACTGAAGAGATGTAATACATCGAAACAGCTGTCTGTGGATGACACAATAATATATATATATATATATATATATATATATATATGCTTGCTCTAATACACGCACGCATATGTTACAGTCTATATATATATATATATATATATACATATATATTGTATAAAAATTTATAAATACATATTAATATATATATATATATATATATATATATATATATATATATATAATTTTCATTATTGATATCAACTTCTGACAAGTATTTTCTTTCATTTAGTTTTCTTAGTTGGCCTTTGCAACTTACTCAGGCCGTCAGTCCACGGCAATGAGTAAGTTTCAACCAAATATGTGAAAATTTGTGAAAAATTAATCATAATAACGACTGACAATGGTTCATGTAATGAGGAAAATGATATATAGATATAAAAACAAGACAGTGTATTCATGACCTATTTGAGAAATAGTAATAAGATTACAAATATATATATATATATATATATATATATATATATATATATATATATATATATATATATATATATATATATATATATATATAATGTATTTATTTCGCGAAAAGAAAGTCAATTCTAGATATAAAAATGAGCGTATAAGTGCCTTTGTGAATGAATTTTTATACACCTACGTAAATAACTGCCCTATCACACGTGTGAGCATGGAAGCAATGTGCACACACATTGCTCCTGATGTTTTCCATGTAACCAAAATTATTCAAAAATGCATACACACTCACACACACGTGTGTATTCATCTTTACATACCAGCATATGTATACGTGTGTATGCGTGCGTGCGTGCGTGCGTGTGTGTGTGTGTGTGTGTGCGCACGCATATGTGTGTGAAAAAGAGCTAATAGTCACATTCGTTTATATAAAAGAGAGATGCATTTCATGAATTGTGTTTTGATGCTCGGTAAAATGATTGTGGAATTGTCAAAGACTATGAAAATAGCAAGTTGTCTAGTCGAAAGCGCTAAGATATTACTTTTCCGACGTGCATGGATGAAGAATTGCTGATCAAATGTGAGTATATATATATATATATATATATATTAATATATATATATATATATATATATATATATATATATATATATATATATATATATATATATATATATATATAAATCACACGAACAGAATAAAACATTTTTATGCACTAATAGAAGAACAAGAAAACTAATCTAGGTACAAAGTTTTCGACCTAAAACAACAATATTTGATGGTGATCTCAGTCGTGATGCAAAGTCCCACCTTTTACTACTTGTAGTACGTACATAACTCACCAATAGCAACCCCCAGTCTTTAATTATCAAGTCTAGTTCATACTTACATACAAAATTTAAGTATTGTATATCTATAATGAAAATTTTTTTTAAAAACTTCCTTGTGTGAATGACATTTTGGTAAGTTTCATTGGTATAGTGTCTACCACTTTGATATGATTTCAACTCAGATTGAAAAACTTGGCTGAGTGAAATCTTTGTGAGAAAAGAATGACTTTTCTAGATGAAGAAGGGTTTATATATTTACATACAGCCATCGTTATATCATGCTTAGACAAGAAATAGTCTTCGTTAAATATGAAGTAATATTCTATTTCTCGCCACCATTTCGTACCTTATGTCCTTTCTCTCCTATATAAGAAAGGCCATACATCTTTCCTTCTTGTGACAAAAGAAAGAGAAAATTAATGTTCCCTTAAACAGTCAAAAGCTACACGCGAATCGCAACATGAAAACCCTGATTAGATTTACCAGCGTTCTCGAACACATCTCGCGAAAGTTACAGTGAGACAAAGATACAGCAATTTAAACATACGGGACTACATTATACTGCAATGTAACACATTTGACACTTTTTCCGATTAGTTATCATAATTGCCTGGCCCAGATCCTAACAGGCATTTTATAGCTACATTTTTAATATGAGATCATCTTTGTCAACATTAAACCATAAAAATATGAAAATGAATGAATGTTAAACGTAAACTTATGGGGACAAGTTGTGCACCTGCCGTAGGACGATATTTAGTGTGCTTATCAGTGTATTCAATGGCTTTGATCTTCAGTGGAATGTCTTTAACTATGGCTCCAAGGCTAGATTTGTCAAAATCTACTCATCTGACTAAGCAACTTCGGCAAAAAGCTACAACTCTATGGAGAGGTTACTAAGAATTACTTGTGAAAACAGCTAACTAACCACTACGCACAGCTACTCCCAGAAAGTGTCTGCATACAGATATTCCCGAACTAATCCGAACGAGAGGGCTGAATCATGCTTTGGGGGATTGTATTGTACTTGATTGCATTTGAAACTCTAACTTTTTACCTTGCTCAAACACTGGAAACGCTGTGGGATACGTAACTATTATAACTACCAAGGGCGCCAAGTTTGTACTGATACATACATCGAGACGTTCGCAGAGGAGATTTTAAAGGAAGTTTTGACTTCTACACATGCAATCCTATTTAAACGTGCAAACACACTTCTACATACGCACATACATTAAAAAAACAAACAGAGAATACGCGTGAACTCACTCTACACTTGAAGATACAGCGACACATAAGTAAGAATTGATTTAACCTACAATGTCCTATTTATCGAAGATACAACACTTTGACAGTCATTCCTCGAAGTCGCTTCATTTGTGATCTATTGAAGAAATAACTTTAGCTCCACTATACTTACTGGCGGATATAAATAAAAAAGGTCGCCATCTTGGGTGAACCAGACGATGACATCTTGACAGTATAGGAATTTCTGTCACGCAAAATGACCCATTGAAATTTAGCGCCATCTAGCGAGCGTCGAGGCCATACGATGTTTTATTAAATAATAATAACGGACGGCTAATTAAGGTAACTTCATCGCCCCAAACCTGTAATTGATGGTAGATAGAGACGACATTGGCTGATTATATATGAGTGGGGCACTGCACAAGCCATGGAAAAAGAGAGAGCCGAGTGAGGGGATAATATTTAAAAGGCAATATCTTTAAAGACTACCGGGTAGGAGTTACACCTTAGGGAAGCCGAAGACTGCACGAATTTCAACATTGTGATCGAAACAAGAGTTATGTGGCAAGAATATTAAATGACAGAGTTCTTTACATATTTGAAATCTACAAAATGTATCTATTAATTTGCTAACCCTTGTGATTTGAATCAGTAGAGAAATCTATCTAAACATACATGGAGAATGTAATGAATACTCAATTTACAAATATATTTGATTATTAATCTATTCAAATATTTATATATATATATTTGTGTGTGTGTGTGTGTGTGTGTGTGTGTGTGTTTGAGAGAGAGGGAGAGAGAAAGAGAAAAAGAAAGAATTCCTGTGAAAATCGGAAAAAAAATTTCAAAGAAACAGAACAATTGAATTATTTTCTACGTTTGCCCCATCTATGTCTAAACTTCTGTTTACGTGCTTACAGCTTAATAATACATTTGAGCATAAGTACACATGGGATCATTTTAATGACCTTTCCAGAAACATTTCGATATATATATATATATATATATATATATATATATATATATATATATAGAGAGAGAGAGAGAGAGAGAGAGAGAGAGAGAGAGAGAGAGAGAGAGAATGAGAGAGATCGATAGATAGATAGAGAGAGATTAAAATTGATGAAAGGTTTATACACAAATGAAAAAAATGATAACGAAACAGTGGAGTAAGGGCTTCAAAATATGAAGGGATTAATGTATAAGTCAACAGATTTAGAATAATGTCTGTCTTTTTCTCTATCTCCCATTTCTCTTTCCCCGTCCTCTTTCTCTCCCTCTCTGTCACTCACTCATTTACTCTCTCTCTCTCCCCTCTCTCTCTTACTCCCTGCCCCTCTCTCTCTCTCTCTCTCTCTCTCTCTCTTTGTAAAATCTTTATTATAGTCTCCAATTAGCATCAACGAATTTACCAGCTTAAGCCGAGGTACATGTCTTTGTGACAGGTTGGTTATTCAAAATGTTTTTTAGATTCTTAATATACGAAATTTGATCACTTATTAGAATCCTTTGGCTCACGATCTTTATCTGATAGTATTTTCTCTTCCGACCAAACATTATTTTTCCTTATCTTCTAGTCAGCTTTCATAAAACAGTTCAATCGACTCTTTAATCAAATTTCTTTCGCTCTTTTCTCTTATCCACTGCCCAAAACCTTCCATGTTTTTACTCTTCTTCTTCTTCTTCTTCTTCTTCTTCTTCTTCTTCTTCTTCTTCTTCTTCTTCTTCTTCTTCTTCTTCTTCTTCTTCTTCTTGACAAGTTTCTTATTTCATCCTCGTTGACCTTCTCCAATCTTTTTATAGTCTTATTTCCTATTTCTATCTTCTTCTTTCTCATATAGGATTATACTCTTCTTTCATTGATCTTCTTTCTCTTTCTTATTTATCTAAAAATTCCGCTGACTGTAACTTCCTGAATTACATATATCCTCCTTATCCTACTATGTTATCGATATTTTCCCCCCTTTCTCTTTATTTTTCATTCTGGTTTTTAAACTTCTGATCTACATTTTTTTTAAATTTTCTTCTTTACTATTTTCTTCATCTCATTCTTTTACTCCCATTTTCCAATCTTTATTTTTTCTTTATTTGTTTTTTTTATGTGTGTTTAGGGCCATTTTTCTTTGCATTTTTCATTCGATCACCCCTTTCTTTCTTTTTGTTCGTTCTCTCTGTATCTGACCTCATTTTTTCTAGATTACTCCCAATACCTTCATTTTCTTTGACTTTTCATCTCTTTTTAACGAACCTCTTTCTTAGTAGCATCTATCTACTATCTTCCCTCCTTAGACAATCATTGATTTTTTTTTCTTTTCCCTTTTGAGTTTTTCTTTCTTCAAAAAAAAAATATAAAAAAAAAACATGCTCTATTTTTCTTCCTTTTTTTTCATAGAAGCATTTTTTCTCCTACCTTTGATTCATTGGCATTCAGTTTCCTTCTCCTATTCATATCTTGTTATGATTTTCTTCTTGCCATTTTAATTTTTCCGTTACAATATTTTGAAAAAAAAAAATACCAAACCTCCAATCCCTGATTTGGTTTAAAGTCAATTTGTTTGTTCTGTTTATTCTTTCCTTCAGTTTATTCATTCATTCATTCATTCATTCATCCCCCCCCCCTGTTAATAGTTGTAGCTCTCTATCTGTAACACGATCACGTACACTGACAAAAGGCGGGAGAAAACAGTCTCACAAAAGTATTGCCGATATAAAACTTGGAAATTTAATTTATTAATTCCGATTGCTTCACCGCCTCCATTTCCGGTGGCTTTTGTCTGGTGTTCACTTCCAGGTGAAGAAGGACTTTTTGACGCAAAAAATATACGAAAAAAAAAAGGATAGAATTGAATGATAAAAATTAAAGAATAGAAAAGAAAGAAAATGACAGCAATATTCAACGAGGTACAAATGAAATGGAAAGCAAGAGACAAAGTTTTTGAATAAATAAAATTGAAATAGAAAAAATGATCGAAGTCAATGAAAACAATCCGATAAAAGTTGAGGGAAAAGAAAAAAATAAAAATTAAGTATTCCAAAATAGAAAAGAGAAAATGGCTGTCATGCAGACACGAGGAGTTTAAGGTACAAACAAGATTAAATTCAGCAAAAAATGAATTTAAAAGAATGTTAGGAAGACAATTTAACGAACTGGGTAAGAAGGAGAAGAACAAGAACAAGAAAATAGAAATGGAGGACGACAGCAACTACGAAGAGAAAGAGGGTGTGCAAAAGAGAGGTAAGGAGAAATGAAAAATACAGACGATAAAGACAAGGGGAGATAGGAAAAAGGAGGAGGATGGTGATTGTGATAAGATAGGGAAGAAGAGGACAACGATATCCAGAAGAAAAGGAATACGTATGAGTTTGATGTTGTCGGCGAGGGAGAAATTAAACGAGATACTGACAGATGAGACAAAACCAAAGAAAATTAGAGAAAGATTAAAATGAAGGCTAAATTAATAGAATCAGAATATTTCAGGGGTGGGTGAAAGTAAACATAAAAGTATAATAACAAAATGAAAAGCCATTGGTTTATTTTCCAGTTGAATTTTCGCATTACCATTCGTTTTCGCTGGCCGCCGGCAGCTGTTTTTGACAAACTTCAGAGCTGGCTGTCAGCCGTTGTTTCGTAGGCAACAAATAGAATTATTGCACAAAGTCAATTGCAATCAATTCATTCATCAGCTCCTTCTGCGCAAACAATTTGAAATTCGGCCCCGAAACTCATCCGTAAGACGAGCACGTGTTGCCCACCATGGTTTCCAATTTTCTTTTAATTTCTTTTTTTCTAATTCTTAGTCAGACACTGCCTTTCATTTTTTCATTGAGTTTTCACACCAGTTGTGACTTGTGAATTTCATTGAGGATCAAGTGAGAACAAGTCTTTTTAATACTCTATGACTCTACTCAGTATTCGAACTGATTTTAGTAGTGCTGTTGTCCGAGTTCCCAGTTCGTCTAACCTTTTTGTTTGACTCTTCGGGACTATTCCCCAGACTCCGACCACGATTGGTACGAAAGTCACCTGCGTATTCCATTTTTTTTCACCTCTTCAGCAAGGTCAAGATATTCATTTAGCTTCCCACTTTCTTTCAGCGTGTAGTCTGCCAGAATACAGAAAAGCTATCGAATACATTTTTGTGATTGTTATTTTGAATATTGACTGCGTATTTTACTTTATGAAAATATTTTGTTGATTATAGCTTTCTTTATGTAATTTTAAACTATCATGTATTGCCAATGTTTTTTTTTTTAAATTTCATCCGTGCTTTTTTTTTTAAAGTGATGATTCCGAATTGATATATGGAAGTATAAAAGAAAAAAGTTGACCTTTTCCTTTTTAAAAAACACTTTTTGATTATCTTTTTGATTATCTTTTTAATTTTTTTGACTGCATTAATAAACGGCATTTTTCAGTCTTATATATATTTTTATACTTTTATATATTTTTCAGTCTTATGTATATTCCATTTAAAACTCTTATTTCTTTTAAAACACTTCTTCATTTTTATATTGCGATATAATTCACTGGTCTTCACAATTTAAAAAAAAATCGATTTTTCTCCTTTTTGTACAACTCTGTAATTAGATAAAAATATTTCGTGATCTTTGATTGCTTAGAGATTATGAAATGCTTTTTGTATTACTTTGAGCCGTTTTGGTTATTTTCTTGGAATTCTGAATTTGAAATTGCAGCGTCAGTTTTTCTTCATTTTCGGTTGTTGAAAAGCTTCTACGCTGTTTATGAACTGAAGGATTCATTTGGTCTTTCTTGGAGCTACATTTTTTCCTCACTTTTGATTATCTCCCTTTACATTCTCCCTTCTCCATCTTTCTTCCTTTTATTTCTACATTCTGTCAAGTTTTAACGTTATTTATCACTACTTGTTTATGTATAAATATTCTACATATCTATGTGTTTTTAAGAGCCTATTATTTACCAAGCCATTTTTGTTCGATTAAATACCCAACCACACCTTAATTAAGCGGTTAATGTTGTCAGATTCCAGTCCAAGAAGGAGTTGACTTTGTTTTCCCCACCACAAGATCAACAAGTACAATCCTCACTAAATCTGGGGTAGTAAACTTTTCAGTGGTTGTCTATCACGTCATGTTGAACGAAACCTAAATTTTAAAAAAAGTGTCATTTCCCAACCGTGATTTGAAATCAGTACTGTTTGATTGGAAGGTGGTTCTCTTACCAACTGAGCTAAACTGGCATTTATTTATTATGTATTTGCAGTTGCAGTAATTAGCTTCAGTCGGAATAGGAGTAAGAGTGGAATTTGACCCTGCAGCAGCTAGACTTGTTTCATCTTATAATCTGTACCCGACATCCAAACATGCTGACTTTTCTTTTTTTTTTAATACAAAACTCATTTTTTCATCTCGTGATCGTACGACACAAAACCTGTCAATTCAATTCCGTGGAATATGATTGATACAAAGAGGCTGCATCTGATTTTGTATACTTCATCCTAATGGAACCCTTTCATTGAACTATTTTTCTTGTCAGTCGCTCTTGAACGGTTCCAAATATTACCAGTTGATACAGTCGAGTTTACAGGGAGTTTTCTCTGGCTGAGGTATTCAGATCATTTTCCATCATAAACTTCAACATTCCTTCATTGATTGATCTCTCACCGAAATATCTACATGAAATCTTTTAAAACAAAATATTGTCAAACTCCAATCTGATGATGATTACTCCAGCTGGGGTTGACTTTTTCCTCCATGACAAGAACAATCTCTGCCAAATTCAGGGGAGTGAACTCTTCACTTTTTGTCCATTCCGTCACCAAACGAAAGCGTTGAACTAAACCTATTTATAAAGTTATCATTTCCCTACCACAATCTAGAATTATGACCAAGTGATTGCTAGGTAACTCTCTTACCAACTGAACCAAACAAGTCTTTTACATCTATGATTTCATTTATTGTGTATACAATATAAACTTGCATTATTCATCATCAGTCGGTATAGAAGTAGGAGAATTTAACTCTGCAGCAACCAGGCATGTTTTCTTACAGCACTGTCCCTAAATGCATATGTATTTCTGGCAGTCAGCTTCATGGCTCAATTTGGACTTATACGTGTAAAACGCAAAAAAAAAAGTTGAAAAGCGTTTCATATCGGTGAAAATAGGTTGAAAATTGATGGAATTTAAAGAATTTTTCAAGGGATAATCAACAAGTAACATATCATTTCAAAACATAATTCTAATTAAAAAAATATATCATCGTGAAAAAAAACTTTTAGATATCAACCTTGGAACAAAATTGGCAATTCTATGTTGAACAATTTCCTTTTATTTTTTATGGTCCTTTCCGGGTTCCTTCCTTTTTTTTTGATTTTGTATTTTACATAGCTTTAATTTTCTCAATTATTGTCTGCTTCTCTTGTGTTCCTTCCTTCCATCCTTCAGAATTCTTTCTTCCAATCTTTCTTTTTTGAGGCACCTTCTATCACTTTTAGATATCCTCTTATTTCCTTCCTCAGTGTTCGTCTTCCCACTTTTTTTTTGTCAAATATTTTTTCACTCTTATGAGTTCGATTTTCTATTTCATTTTCTTTTTCTGTGTCGAGCAAGAAGAGAATGGCTACCGTTCGTTTCTGCAGGTTCATGTGGAACCCATATTCCTAGCGTCTGAATTTTCCGTTGGCTTGTAAACGATGTATCGCATTTGATCAATCACCTTGTAATTTTTCTGCTGGTTCACGAGTTGATTGTGCTGTATCCAGTGTTGTAGCTAGGGGGAACAGGAGAGCAGTCACCCCCAGCCATTTTGAGAGGTGGCACTTTTTCAAACTTTTCAATTTCCATGGCCGATTAAAAAATGTTCGATTCCAAACTAATCTTACCAGATACGTTATTGCAAAGATATTTGTCTTATAATTATTCATCATCATCATCATCAGTCTTTCAATGTCCGTCGTTGGACATCGACCTTCCACAGGATTCGCCACACTTCTCTATCATGGGCGTCGCAGAGTCAATACTTTTTGAATTTCTTCTGCTCGTCTCTCCATCTAATACTTTGCTGGCCTCGGTTGCGCATGTGATCTAGGGATCTATATGATTCACGATGTCCATCGATTGTCCGCCATTCTTGCAACATGGCCAGCCCACTGCCATTTGAGATCTTTAATGAATTCTTTGATGTCCCTTGCTCCTGTCTTCTTCTGAATGTACTGTGCTGTTTTGCGGTCTCTTCATGTGAGGCCCAGCATAATTCATTAATGTGCACGTTGCATGGTTCTCAATTCGCAGATCTGTCTCTTGGTTAGGTTCCGTGTTTTTGCTCCATAAGTGACAATTGGGAGGATGCATTGGTTGTATATCAGAGAACTCAGACACATATAATGACCAAGTGATAAAATCTTGTTTGGGTATTCGTAACAGCACTCCAAATGATCTTGTATTAATTGAATTTGGAACGCCCACTTTGAACAGTATTATTTTGTTGCGTCAGTTCAATTTCTATATCAAATTTCAAAAGAGCCAATGCGGTAATTCTCCTCGAAAATCAGTCTTCAATATATTAATTTCAACCAATGATGTCAGCAGTTGACAGCCTCATTTTGAAGTTTGCTTGGAATAAAACAATACTATCAACTACAAAATAAGCAGCGGATATTAAAACTTTCACAGCAAAACAACCATGACAAAAACGTGATTTACAGTGAATTTAACCAAAATCTCGATTGACCGAATCTCTCAGCTCAACACGCTTATGAACTTTTGTAGATTAAAACTATGCTTATATACGATGCCAATTGAAAAGCTCGTTGGACTCACGTTATTTGACAAAAAAAACTGTAAAGAATGCAACATGTTTGGAGATGAAATCCATTAAATAAGTTATCGTTAAAAATTGACAGAATAGGATTGAGTACGTCAATACCATCGTTGGACAATTTGCTGTCATACTTCGATATCAACAAATTATTACATTAATTAGATGAATATTTCTGGCACTTGAATTAGGCCCGTTATAAATATGTCTGTATGTATATTTGAATTAGTTAGGGCGTATGATAATGAATAAATGGACAATATTCACATGCACAAGTTTCATACAAGAAAATATATGATCAATATTTGGATAATATCATTCAGGATAATAATAATGACGTATCAAATCGTTTCTCCCGCCTCAATCAGATCTCTTCCACTTCCGTTCACTAATATCCTGTTCTGTTTCAATATCAAATTAGCCAGAAACCGGGATATGTTACTGAATCCGGGTCGCTGCCCGATTGTTAGTTCAGATTCTATGCGTTGGCGTTTTATTCCGTTAAAAAACAGCAAGACATGTCAATAAATTGTTAATTGTCGAAACAATTTTTGTCTTTCTACATTGTCATTACTGCCTCGGAAATATTTGTAAAATAAATTAAAAATACAAGTGTGCATATACGCCGAACCTTGACTAAAAGGAATCTCATTGCCTTTGAGACATGCATTCAAGTATCTATGTATCAGCGGAGATACTGGTGTGGCCCGGGGGAAAGAACCCCAATTTAAACAACACAGTAGAGAATATGTTGTTTCTATTCCTTCTTACCTAAACCAACACAGGAAATGGCAAAACTATCATTTACATGGATTTTTGCTTCCAAAATACACAGTTTTCTGACTGTCATAGATAGATGGTCTTGCTGAAGTAATGATCAGATGGCCTTACCAAAGTAATGATCAGATGATCTTAGTGGAGTAATGATCAGTTGGCCTTAGTGGAGTAATGATAAAGAAAATGCCCAAAAAGTGAAGAAGCCGAAGTAATCAAAAATTCATAATAATGGATCAATTTTCTCCCCGCCCCCACATTACTTTCAAGTTTATCTTAGAAGATTTTCCCGTTCAGTTTCCCCGCTGCACCATATTGCCTTTACTATGAAGTTTTGTCAACGGGGAAAGAGAAAAGACTAGAGGTAAGCTTCCCTCCACAATGAAATGAATTGTGTTGGATTTTTGCCGTTGCAAAAACAGAAGGGATCGAGGTAGAGGAGACCCCCCCCCCACGGACTTAACAGCAGTGAAACAATCGCAATCTGTCACTGTCGAATTAACAAAAGGGCAATAATCGACCGAAAATGTGCATACCTTTTCAAGAATGGATGTAATTGTGAGAAATGCGTATTGGTATTCGTAAGAAAAATGAATGATGAAAATCCTGGTATGAAGATTATTCTTTCTGGTGTTTAGAACCGGAGATTGGGTAGAGAATGGCCTCTAGTAACCTCCAATGACCTTGAAGGTTGGCCTACGTAGAGATTCGGTCCAACAAACAAAAGTCTCAGGTATTGATATAGTTACATACGTATTATTCTGCTCTTATGAAGTGATGAATACATAGATTTACACAAAAATATATTCGTAGATGTATTCATGCGCTTTTATATTTTTTTAATGTATTCAATGTTCGGCAAATGCAATTTCAAATTTACTCAAACTAATATTCGACATTCACAGTTTTTCTCAATAATGGTCAGATATATCACTGAAAGCGCTCGATCGCATACACTTCGACAATTTTTACATTCGTTAGATCCACACACCTCAATCAAAACATTCTTTGTCAGTCGTTTTTAATCAAACATGTATGAAAGAAAGTTTGCTGCCTAAATAGACACGCATATATATATATATATATATATATATATATATATATATATATATATATAAAGAGAGAGAGATAAATAGATGTGCGTATGAGTGTGCGTGCACGCGTGCGTGCTTGCTCGTGCGTATATTTACAAAGTATCCATCAAACCATGCACGAACGCATACAGGTATGTGCATTAATACGTATGCTCATAGAGAAACCAATAGAATTATGATTATGCACATTAGAGTAAATGTTATAAGAATGATAAAAATGCTTATCACACACATGTATATATGTATATATGAATGTTCTACTCATTTTCGTCTGTGTGTGTGTTCTTTTAAACAGTTCTCTCTCTCTCCCTCTCTCTCTCCCTCTCTCTCTCTCTTTCGATATATATATATATATATATATATATATATATATATATATATATATATGTGTGTGTGTGTGTGTATATATATGTTTATGATCTCGCGTAAAGTTTCATGCACTTGTAGCCGAACACACATTTCCACAGTGTCAGACATCCATCTGGATTAGCTGTTGCAATGGAAAAAAACCTCAAGTAACTTTTCTATTTTGATAGTCAACGAAATTCTTTCTTCCAAATGAAGTCTTGTGAAATGGCTACTGATACAAAGAACATGGCCTGCAGCTGTCCCATGTCGACTATGACGAAATCTCCATGTCATTAGTTTCTCCAATACAAAAGCCGTCACTAGATAACAACTCACTCATGTGGGCCTTTGTGCGCCAACGCACGAACCATCGACGTCAAACTGAGTCGGTTAAAATCACTTCTTACATATTATTTTTCTCGCAACACATCTAGTAAAGCAACTTTTTTTTCTATTAAAAAGTGGTAAGAAACATAAAGGGAATGAAAAGATAAATAAATCACAATATATGATTATATATATATATATAAATTTTATTTACCTTTTCAACAATCATACACATATCTATACACACTATCACACATATATGTATATGCGTGTGTGTATATTAAAAAGTTTTTGCTAATTTAATACATATTAATTATTTGGGGGCATTTCTATTTTAATTTTCTGTTTTATGTTTTATCTATTTTTCTCTCGTTTTTTGGGGGGCTTTCTTTTTTGTTTTGAGCCCATCTTTCTTTTTTGTTTTTGCTTTTCCGACTTGGGTTTCTATGTTTCCAATCTTGTTTATCATTACTGACATCAAGAGCTGAGAAGGAAGGAACGTGTGATCTAAAAATAAGATTGCCTCAAAGGATTTTCCATCTAGAAGGGGAAATTGAACGATCAGTCGAAAATGTGTACATATTGTTATCTACGGGACGAAAAGTTGTTGACGCGTTTTATTTAATTTTTTTTTGCTATTGAATTTCGAGTCATTTAAAAAAGTTCAATTGTGTTCGCTGTATATCTATGTTGGTTTTTATCATTTATGCTGCACGATATTCTTAGCAATACGCATGTACAGACATGTATAAACATATATATTTCATCTAATATTTGGATATCATGATAACATGCGTGCGTCGGGCGCCTGTGCGTCGATCATAGCATAAAAATAAAATATATGCATTTAGATACATATATACATACATACAAATATTTATAGCTATCCTTACAGTCGCATATAGTTATGTATTCACGTACAAAAACGCACAGACAGACAGACAGACAAACACACACACACACACATACACACACACACACACACACACATATATATATATATATATATATATATATATATATATATATATATATATATATATATATATATATATATATATGTATATATATTCCTACCATTTACACTCGCTTGTAGAGATGGCTGAGTTCCCCTGATTCTTCCTTGTGTATTTTTTCGTAACTCATTTTTTCTGCTCATTTTTGTATAGGAACCGTGGTATTTTTTATCCTAGTTTTTTAATAATCAAAACGAGCATGAAGTATGAAAGATCAAAATTAGAAGATATAAAATGTTAACCTTTCATACACGCACACATACACATGCACACACGCACATTCACACACACACACACACACACACACACACACAGACACACACACACACACACACACACACACACACGAATGAACGCTCTGCTGTGTGAGCGTGCGAGCGAAAATGGTTTGGGGATGATATCAATAGCAGTAGGACCTTGGTGGAGTCAGTATAATATCTCTCCAGCCTAAGCAATAGATTTTCAAAACGAGACCAGCTTACCCAGGGCCAACCCCACCCTCGGAACCAAGTGTCACCTTCGAATGATCCACCGAGTTCGTACGGATAGGAGCAGGATTCCATGGTCGTATGTTCGATAGGAGTATCTTTCTATCCTATGCGAGCTAGCTATGAGGGTCTGGCACCCTTTGCGGGCATATTCAGATGGTTATGTCACAGTATGTGAGTTGGTAGATGCCGAGCTGGTAATAGAGTTCTACCATCCCTTTGAAGAAGGATCGGAACTGCCGGGTAGTCCAGGTGCCTGCAGCTTTGAGCGGAGATTCCAGACGCTCCAACATAACAGATATGCGTTGACTATAGAGGTCTGCACTCACTTGGAGTATGGGTTGCTTTCATTTATTTATATTTTATACATATATATGATCGCAAGATCGATTCCTGCTGCAGCCTCATTTTCTTTAATTTTTTATTCTATTTACATTACATTGTCTACGTGTAATGACGGAAGATCGTTTCAAAAGATCGATTCGATATAATGCAATTTATAATAATCCTGTAGGATCTTATATCCATTTTTTAAGAACAGTGGTACACTGATGTCTTTAGCCTGGGTTGGCAATTAGTTTAGAATACGAGCAATTCTAACCCCTTGTCAAGCGGCAACGGACAGAGTGTGGGGTAGGGAACATGTAAATATACGGTTATCGTGTCTGTAGTGAAGCCTCGATGAGCAAAGCAGGTAGGTAATAATAAATGGCCCTAGTAAAATAGAGGAGAATCAGAACGGACGAACAGAATAACGAAATTGCCGTCTGCACATCACCATGATACTGCTATATATATATATATATATATATATATATATATATATATATATATATATATACGGTGGAAATTTGACCAAACGAAAATGAAGTTTTTCTAGAAGAAACAAGTGCCACATCTCAAAAATCCTTATTATCACAACGACAGGCTTGATGCAGTTCATTGGTTCACACCATCTTTTTCAAAAGCACATGCAGCACATGGCAAATTACCACCACCATTTTGTCAACCTACCTCACATCCACGCCAACACACATATATGTGTGTTAAATTTTTTTGCAGAAGCAGAGTACGCCGACATCTTCATTTAGATTAACAACTTTATTAACAAACACAGGTCTCACAGTTCAACATTGACTGATGAAAAAATAGACATTTTCACAGTGCAAGAATAGCACATTTTGCAAGTACATGAATGTTGTGAAGGTTTGGGTGATGAGCTTTTTTTTTCGCAGAGGCTCTAGAAATTAGTTAACTAACCATCAGTGTACAACAAGTACCAGATATGTATACAGATCGAATACGAAGAAATTGCATATTTTTTGTCAGGCAGTATACTCAGAGAAAATGTTTTTCTTTTACACAAAATTCCCCGCTCGAAAATCTTAGCTCCACCTCCAAGATTTTTGTTTCTCATCTTTTTCTTCCATTTTCTTTTCATCTCATGTCCTGACCACCATTTTTCATTCGTGTTCGCTTTATACGTCCTGTTATGATTGGTGACCCACCTCGCAACTAAAAATAACACAGGTTCTCTGATGAAAGACATTTTTGTCAAAAGAATATAAAGTATTTTAAAACATATGTAAAAATAAGAATGAAAAATAAAAAGAAACCATCTTTTTCTGTGCAAAGCATCGTCCACTCGAGAGTAGACCAGCCATTTTCTCTGCAAACACCAAGATCTGACGCATCTTGTAATGTTGTATGATTGACAACAAAATGTCAAACTTAAATACCACTGAAAGGAAATTCAAATAAAAATGCCAAAAAATGTTATTTTTCTCTTCAGACGGATTCGAAGTATTCCGGGGGTGGAAAGTAAAATGGATAAAAAAAACTTCGTTTATATCAGCTTGTCGAAATAAATAAATAAATAAATAATGGAAAAGGAAAGAAAATCCTAAAACGAAAGAAAAATAAACAGTTTGAATTCATTCCGTAACTTTGCATAGGAAAATTGATATTGACTTTGTTGCTGCAGAAGTTGAAACTGTTGAGGATGTAGTATCATTATTAATAGCATCAGTGAATTTTTGTCATTATCTACCAGGGTAGTGCCTGTTCCAATGGTGCATGTTTGGAAGGGGCTGGACTTTGTGGTTCATTAAATTCAGTCTGCCATGATTTGATGTAAAAATCAATTGTTGTAAATTAAGACATTTTATATCAAAATTTAGATAATTCTAAAGAGCGGGAGTCAATGGAGATTCATGGAAATTATGATGAAAGATCTATAATGTTCCCATTTTTATTTTGATTTTTATTAGATTTTTCGTGGGCCGCTGTTTAAAAAATGACCAGTAGTTGAGTAATTGTGATGCATACACGCACACAGAGATGTCTTGAGTGGAAGTTAAATGATATTATTTTGCTTGTACCAACCTGCAGTCGAATGTTACACTTGCAAAAGTAACCTAAGGGAATATTGAGTAGTTTTATGAGATGCCAGGAGAGACACCAGGAAAGAGAATTAGGTAGTTTATTAAAAATGATAGGATGAGATAGAGTTATCTGCGTTAAAGTGCTACGCTTTCAGTAATAACATAAAAGAAAAGTTAGATAGTTTGATCAGAGGGTAAGAAGAGAGAGCGCAGAAATATCAGGTATTTTAATATGAGTGTAGGGAGAGAGATCACGTGAGTGAACGTTTGGTAGTTTAAAAAAGGTGTATGAAGGAAAAGGACAAAAAGTTTAGTAATTTGATACGAGGGTAGGAAAGGAGAGAAAGTTTGGCTCTTTACTGAGAGGGTCTGAAGATTTTTGCTCATGAAATTAAACTATGTTTGTATAAAAATTAGATTAAAGACGTACGGGAACGAAAATTGGAAGGGGTTATGGTAAAAATGAGAAAATACTGGTAAAGGGTTAAAGAAGAACAGAGACATGGGCTAACAGATAATCTTTGACCACACTTTTAAATTTGCGTGGTTTCATATTATTATTATCATTATTATTATTATTATTATTATTATTATTATTATTATTATTATTATTACACAAGTTGCCTGGTGGTCATGTTCATACCAGATATGTGGTGGTCATAGCTGGAGAGTGAGCGACAGCAAGTCACCTCGTGTCTCCAGCCCTCCTCCCTACATTCCACAGCAATACTTTTTTGCACTTTCTCATCCAATGTCTCGGTGGTCATCGTTGAAGGCTGAATAATACTGGGTCTCATCAGGTCTCAAGTCCTCCTCTCAATGTCTTCACATATCACTGCTGTACTGTGGTTTGTATTGCATCAACCTCTCCCCTACTTTTCTAACGCTTATTTATGTATTTCAACCAGAGGCATCAGAAGGATGACTGTTACAGATCAAGTGACAGTAGGTCAATCCGAATCTTCCTTACGTGGTTTGGGTCGTTTCAGTTCTTCTATGGATCTTTAAGTCTTCTTTTTTTTCTACCGAGGTCTTTGGGGCCATTCCTTATGATAACAAACTCTATCTTTACTTAGCATTATTAAATTCTATTATGATAGCCGATTTTACTCGAATATCCATATTATTCGTCAATATTTATAAACATTACTGTTGTTATCATGGCTGTTATTCAATTTATTCTTGATTTCATTGATTATTGTCATTATTTCTGCAATCATTCAGTTTTCACACGTGCAAAAACTCATGGCTTACACTCGTCATCGAATGACAGCAAGTTTCCTGCCTTCCCCTCCGTGCTCAAATTATTTCCAGAAACGCAATTTCCAGGATTTTTCCTGGGATTTCCAATCCCTGCAGCATTTTTTCTCGACTTTTCGGGATTGTTGCCTTTACTCCAACAACGATTGACTCAACTATTATTATCATTATTATTATTATTATTATTATTATTATTATTATTATTATTATTATTATTATTATTAGCAAGCTCACTTATCATTATTATTTGTTCATCATGCATTTGCGTCTTTCCAAAACATTGCCGGTGGTTATTGCTGGTGATTGTCTCGAACACCTTTTAAATTATCCTTGCGGGCATCAAAGCTGCCTTAGCTGGACACACTCGATCTTTCCTCATAGTCTCGATCTATCCCTGCAAACATCTACTGGATCATTCCAAAACTTCTTATATCTATGAATACAATCGACACCACATCCCACAATACAGTTTATTATCTGAAAACGCCCTCTGTATTCTGTCGAGACGATTGTTATCATGAAATCTATCCTATCTCTATGCTTGTCAAAATCTCCGTACGTTACGCTATCATTGGTCAATCCATCAAAAACTAAACAATCATGAGAGAGAATGTTGAAATGCATTGGGGTTAGTCTCTTCGATACGTTATGGAATGACAAGTATGTTAAAACTCTTGGTTAACATTCAATTTAGCAAACCAGAGTAATCTTTTATGGAAGTATTTAACTATTTTTTTTAACTATGAACTTAATTAAAGAAATATTTTAATTCCCAAAATTTATAGTAAGAGAAAATATTTTTGATGAAATAAGTAATAAATATTACTTATTTTGACAAAAATAATTTCTGTTACTATACATTATTCAAATTAGAATATAATTTATTTCATTGACAATAGTGCTTATTTTATCAAGGAAGGAAGACAGAAAATGAGTTAGGTAGTTTACTGGAGGAATGGGACAGAGGGGAAGAAAAAGTAGTTCGGTAGTTTAATAAAAGGGTTGAGAGAGAAGGCGAAAAGGATGGAAGTTATGCAGTTTACTGAGGAGGCCAAAAGAGAGGGGATGACAAGAAAATGATGTGGTTTATTCAGAGAATAAGAAGCAAGATGACAGAGGAAAAAATTGAGTAGTTTACGGAAAGCATAGGAAGATTTTCGCTTATGAAAGCTATATCTGTATAACATTTGGATAAAATTATGGACAAAGATTGGAAGGGATAGGGGAGAGAGAGAAGATTCAGGCATAGAGTGAGAGAAAAGCAGAAGTATGAGATAATAAATAATCTTATAGTTGTCAACACCCGTGGAATTTCCACGGTCCAGTTAGTTGTTGTTGTTGCTATTATTATTATTATTATTATTATTATTATTATTATTATTATTATTATTATTATTATTATTATTATTTACCCGCAAGATTTCAACCTTTGTTTACCTAGCTTTTCCGATGTTTACCGGGCGCCACTGATATATGCGCCGGCCTGACGTGTGCCCAACATGACGAACCAGAATGTAATTGTTGAAAAGGCGACTCATGGCTGTCAGGGCGGGAAAAGAGACGATGAGACACGAATATAAGACTTTTACATCGGTTGCCATGATTGAAGATTCTTCAAAACTTTGGTAACGAAACACACACGAATACACATACGCACACTCTCATACACACATACATTGTATAAGTCATTGTACATATATGTGTGTGTATATATCAATTAAATGTATATATTTTATTTTTGCATATTCATTCCCTACATGACCATGTCTTTCATTGATCTGCTGAACAAGCATGAGATTGATAGATATGCATTCAGAAACATGTATGCACATCCATTGTGTAATTTGATATATAAACACATCTAAATTATAAAGGACGCACTGGCAAAAAAGGCACATACATATGAAATTGCAAATTCACTCATCCACACATTTGTACATTAAATTTCTATACATTTGTAGAGAATTCAGACATATTTAAACTGCGTCTGTTCAATTGAGGTTTGAGTATGTACGCTGCAGCGCGGCCATACACGTGCTCACACACATACGCATACACACACATGTATACATATATATGTATATGTATGTGTGTGTATGTGTATGCGTATGTGTGTGTGTGTATGTATTTGCACGCGCATGTATCATCGTTATCAGCCATTTCAGATTCCCTGCTAGACCAAGGCATTTACGATTTTTTGTAATTAAGCTCACTCGTTGCCACTATTTCCGAATTCAGAATTCAGAGAGCCCAGCGTGTCATGATATTTACCCTTGATGGGAGAGGAGATATTTCCCATATATATATATATATATAGCGATCTCCATATATAGGTTATGCGGGGGAGAGGACTGATGGGTTATATTAGGTATGATTTTTCAAGAAGGATTTTTAGTTTCTTAGAATATATCCGTCCAAATGTCAGAGTAATTTATGTATGAATCGGCAATAAAAAGCCTAAATCTATTTTATCAAGTATTTTCAAAAATCCAAGAATCCCTATTTCAAGTTTTTCAAGTCTTAAGCTATTTTAATGTGTGATGATCAGACTTGGAGTCAAAAGGGTTTCTACGGCGTACTTTTTAAAGTCATATAATGATAGAAAGGTGATTCAACCAAATGAGAGCATTCCATTTAGATGCAAGCAAACCAACAGATGAATAAACGGACAGAAAAATTATCATATGAGCACATCATATGGTACGATTGTTAATTCGCTTGAATTATTCAAGAATTCTTAAAGAGATTTTATCGAAAACAATGATCAATTCTTCATTTTCTGGACTTAGGACAAATGAAAGTTGAATTAATTTGTTTGGTTTTGGGGGATGTTAACTGATGGATTTGATTTTTTTTTCATTCATTTTTTTACGGTTTCTTTTTATAGAAAGAAGATTATTAATTTATTGGGACCACAGAAAAAATATGTTATTGGTCTGTGTTTCATCTATAGAACCATGGTGTTGGGATGGGAAGCGTAGTAGAAATTTGATTTCATGTCTTCATTTTGATGTGAGCACTGATATTTTGCTTAGGAGTTTATTTTGTTCAGTGAAGGTGATTATAGCATTTCTTTTCTTCTATGAAAAGCGTGCTGTGTTTTGAAATGTTGCCGTGAGTTGGTGCTGTTTTCTTCATGTTTCATTTTATTTCTGGTGTGTTTTGGTTTGTATTATTGAAGTCCCATTCGTGTTTCGATTGTGCTGTGCTATGTGCCAATCTTTGTTATTAAATGATGTTATGTGTGAGTAGTTGATTTGTTTCCAAAGACCTTCTCTTATATCGAAGAATATATTCCTGGGTTTCCTTTGGATTTTACGGTGGTTTGGTGTATAACGTTGGCTTGTACGCTGTTATCGTTTGATGAACATTCAGATTTTTTCTACAGTTACAGGTGGATGTTGTGGAGTTTTGTAGTATTTTGATAATTCAATGTTGTTTTTTCTCTTTCAATTTCTACCATATTTTCGTTGAATCTTTCGCTCGAAGTCAGAAAAATTATTCTTCTTATTTAAAATATCTTGTGAACAATTAAACGGTCAATAAGCAATAAATTCAATTGGGGTGATACTGTCTGTTTTGTAACTTGCATTTTAAAACATGGCTGTCATCTGAAAATATATATGTATGTATGAATGTATGCTAAGAATATTAGACAAGGGTGAGTCAGTAGACCTACTGCAAGCCCATCAATTAGTTAAACTATGGTGTCTGTATATCAGTTTGTCGGTTTTTTGTTGCATAAGATATTATGAATCATATTAAGGTCAAATATTATTTCAAAATTTTATGACTACTTTTTACCTTGCGATAAAAAGCAATTAATAATTTAAGATGAAGGGGTAAAGTAGCCAAAAAATTAAAGATATGATTTATATAAAGATCTATAATGCTTCACCTAATAAAAAAGAAATTGGAAAAATGTACTAAACTACTGAAACTCCCAGAATGTAAACAAACATGGTTGCCGATCAGAATGAAGGATAAGTTTAAGGGTATTATCTAGACTTCTGTCTCCCAGTTGAGTCTAGGTAACTTAATTTGTAATTGTAATTTCTCTGGATGTAATTCTAAACCTGGGCGATAACATATATCAACCATATATTCAAAAGATTACCAAGACCCCATGTACATTAACTCAAATAAACAAAAATTAGCATTAAAGCTAATTGCAAATTCTATTAATACAAGAATCAATAATGATTTCCCCCACAAATTATTTGGTGAAGAGAAAGAAATATACAATAACGCTATAAAGAAAAGTAATTTTGATTATGAATCAAAATTTATGGAAAACATAGATAGCAGTATTACTACTAATAATAGCACCAAAGGCAAAAATAGAAGCTGAAAAACCAACCTGCCTTACTCTAAACCGATAAATATCAACTTTGGAAAAGATTCTTCCAGCTAATCGACGAACACTTCCCCATAGAAGATGCACTACATAAGATCTTTAATAGAAATTCTTTGAAAATTAGCCACAGGTGTACCAAAAATACGAACAGAACTACAAATTCACACAATAAAACAGTAAATAAGACTAACAACAACAACAACAGCAGCAACAACAACAACAACAACAATAATAATAATAATATTAATGATAATAATGATGATGATGATGAATAGTCCAAAAGACTGCAACTGCAGAAATGAAAACATGTCTCGTTGACAACAAAAGCACCATCGAGAACTGAATATACTTAGCAACTATCGCTGCAACTGAACAACCAAGTAATAAATGATTTCTATGGAATCACAAAAGTTCAGTGAGTATACTGGTACTACAATCATGGATCCTTTTCAATTAATGAATACAAAACTGCATAACATTCTCAAAATACCTTTAGCAACATGAAGAAAGAAAACTTATACCCGTTGTGAACTGGACCATTAAATAGCTTTAAACACCAAGTCTTCTTGCACCGAGATGAGAAAGTAAGAATTTTAGAATTTAAAGATAAAAAGAACCGAAGGGTCAAAATAATGTCGAAATGCAGACACAAAGAGAAATTCAGACTTAAACCTGACTTCCTAAACGTTAACATGATATCAAAACTAAAGAATTTTAAGAATACCAAACAATAACACAATATTTCACTCAAAGTCACACCAAAATCTAATTCAAACAATATAAATACACTAGGTACAAATATGAATTACTGCCAAATATACAATACACTCACGATAGATTCCATGAAAATTTACCCCAAATTTTATCTAGTTAGGGTAAGTTAAACTACCTAAGAAAAGCAAGTAAGTCTTCTGATATTACAAGTTTATATAAACACACACTGACATGTGAATAATCACCATCCACCGGTTTAATAATACCTCCCTTAAAGTCACAACTCGATCCTACCGTGACCCATGTGTCTAACAACCGATCTAATACAATGTCACGCTCAACCCTAAGAAACTACATCTAAGCCGATACGGAATGTTCACATAGCTAGAAGTCTTAGACTACATTGAAGTTAGTTTTTTTTTTACCCTTTTGACCCATACAACCATATCACCGACCCTCCATAATAAGTTTGTTTTCTAGTATTTCGTCCCATAAGCTTCCTTTTCCTGATACCTCACTTTTTGCAACATACGAAATGAGAAACTCACATCATATACCATTCTCTAATACGATTCACGTTCTGGGTAATGAGAAACCTTTGAAGCTTAAGTAAATTCAAAGAGTTAAATCTGTTATTCTGATGAGATGTAATAGCATTGAAATAGTTTTGAAAACCTTTTCCCAAATTTTTGTTGTATATGTATACTACCTCGAGGATGCTGAATACTTGTTGATAACTCACGATACAGGCCATGTTAATTGCAAGAAAGACTTCAGATTATACATACACACACACACACACACACACACACAAACACACACACACACACACACACACACATATATATATATATATATATATATATATATATATATATATATATATATATATATATATATATATATAATCATATATTTCGTAACTTCTTCACTTTAAAGCACTCAATACCCAAAAGAAGAATGCTTAAATAAATTTCAGTTAATGAACCAGTTATTCCTTGTAATATATATATATATATATATATATATATATATATATATATATATGTGTGTGTGTGTGTGTGTGTGTGTGTGTGTGTATGTGTGTACGTGTGTACGTGTGTGTGGATGTGTAAAGTTTCTCCGTTGAGAATATGCCAAGTATTTGATGATAACACACGTATACAATGCGATGTTAGTCGCAATAAAGGCTTCAGATTCTTTATTTGTGAAATGAATGACCTACAGTTGATTGAGAAATATTCTAATCAAGGCACTGGAATTTGAATGTATTTAACAATCGATGATTCACTCTGCCTAGAGAAGACCCTTATTGCCTTAATTCTCCTTCAATCATCCTGCCTCCCACTCATTAATTTTCTGGATCTTGACAATTATTAAACGAACGACCGAAAGCGTTATATTTATGCTATGTTTACTCGTAAGAACACTCAAAAGGTTATATACAAACATGTCTTTTCTGTAGCCTTCAATCAAACATGTATTGATGAAGGGCTGTTGCTTAAATATAAATTATGAATGTCTGTGTGTATTGGCATCCGCTCGAGAGAGAGGACAGGGAATTCCCCTCCCTTCTCTGGATCAGGCTCCCTCACCTTGATAATGTTGCCGTACAATCGTTCTAGGGAACGAACCCGATGTACCCATATAAAAAGGATGGTATTATTCTTTGCTGCGAAGAAATATTAGGAATATATCCTTTTGCCCCTCTACTCAAACCGGAAATATAGCAGTTCACTCCCTGCCCTCTCTATGTGTATTTGTGCGTGTGTATTTGTGCGTGTGTATTTGTGCGTGTGTATCTGGGATATATATGTATTGTGAGAAATAAAAGGATTAATATTTTTTAAGCTTTCTTTAGTATGGCATAGGCCCATCACATTGGCGTATTTGGTGAGAATCAAACCTTACTTCACTACCAATAGTCTGCGAGACTAGTTGACTAATTATCAACCATTATTCAACTGCAGGCGTTCTTGGATTTTCAACTGGGCTAGAACACCGACCAACTTCTTCTGGCATACAAACACTCAAGGCTCAAGGCAGATCCACATATTTACGTACAGTTTTACTGCAAACACACACACACATACACACACACACACACACACACACACACATATATATATATATATATATATATATATATATATATATATATATATATATATATATATTATCAAACATACTAACATGTGCAGGCCCATGTTTTTGCATTGCATCAAGTTGATAAAAGATACAGTGAAAGAGAGAACAAGAGAAGGTAAAACCGAGAGAACGGAAGACAGCGGGAGATGAAGGATGTGAGAGAAAGAGAGGAAGAGAGAGAAAGAAAGGAAGCAGGGGACGGGCAAAGGGGAAACAGAAAGTCAGAAAAGAAAACGTTTTTATATACGTGTATCTGTTTTGTCAGTAGTCGCATCATTTTTAGCATTGAACAGATGGACCTCTCGAAAAGCGCACTGGATCATCTTTCCTTTCTCTTGATCATTCAACCAGCCATTTATTATATAACAACTAAGCCACTTTGATCCGTGATGCACAAAGTAGCACCTCATAATAAATCTAACTCAACTTACATTGCTCAACGCTTGCTGGCCGCTGCCAAGGCTGGGATCAGCCAAAAATATAGTAACAGAACCGTTGCTTGGCCATTTCTTTAATCACTTGAACATCGAGAGAAATAAAACAGTAACAATTTTTTGAAATTAATAATTCCTGCTGGTATTTGTCATGACACGCCTGGATCAATCTCATCTTTATTTTCCTTTTTTCCCTCTTTTTGACGTTATCAAGATCATCTTGATTAATTACATTGATAACACAGATGTTGGGGCAATTGATCCGAAGTTTCAAAAAGTTACTTGGTCTGTGACAACACGCTACCCTCTGTTGCATCGTAAATCGAATCAAATCAATTTCGGAGAAAAAGAGAGATGTATATGAAAAAAAAAGAAGAAGCAAAACGCTATTGATTTTTGGGTCTGTCTGAGCCGGGATCATCTTACACGTGGCTTTTTGATTGGTGCGATAAACCCAATCTGATCCTTGACGAATCCTGAGCTAACGTTTTATTACTCATGCAGGGTTCACGCAACAGAAGTACTGTCTCCCATTACGGAGATTTCAGTTTGATTGACAATGAAAGATTTAGCTTTGACGTCTTCCACATTATTATTATTACTTCTATCCTTTTTTTGAAGTTCTATCTTGTTATACTGTTGGGTTAGTCTTATCTTTTTTCATGTTCCATATGGGAGTTGATCCTCACAGATAATTAATTGTTTAAGCGAGTAACTATTATTTCTGTCCGTAACAACTGAGTAACCAAAAATTTAATGCAATAATTTGATAAATAAACGGAGTTGTGTAACACGACTTTAACAGATAACGCCATAATTAGTTTCGAATTACAGCCGTTGTTTTCAGCCTTTTTCATCTCACGGCACGCTGAACCAAGCACAACAAAAATGGTCGATGCATATCATCAGTATTTAGTGATAGATTGGATCATTTAAAACCAAATTAATGATAACAATGTGTTCATAAGTTGAAAAAAACTAATAATTCATCAATTTTATTGCCACAAGTATATCGCTGATCATGGTTTGCAAAAGATTTTGAAAGTTTTGTGCACTTCTTGGAGGGTGAATCGACCCTCCCAAAACTCATGCGATACACCCACAGGTGCTTTGTGGCACACTAATATGACGCTATACATTGGTTATATACCGCACATTTGTATTGTAACCTTTTCTGATACAAAGCATTTTAACTGTTTTTGTGCTTCTACAATGAAAATACTTACGTACATCGAAGCTTACAAATTGCAGAATTAACCTGGAGGTTTTCTTTACAATATTCTCATCAAACAAATACCAATCTGCCTATTTATAAATCTATCTATCTATTCGTCTATCTGCGATGATTTGATTTCAATACATAACATTCAATATTTCCCATAAATACAATCATTTTTTGTCAACAAACCAAAAATATGATATATCTGCCTACTGGCAATCAGATACTTGGATTACAAAGGCATGAAACTCGTTTGACCCTCGCTTTTTGCAGTCGTCTTTCGATCAGTTACACGGCACTTTTGATTCTTTTTTAAGTTCATTTTCCTAGGTCTGCAAATACAGTATGATACAAGTATGATACACATTAGAAATAAACATTAAATTCAGCTTAGATTGACACAGAGACAGAGACGAGATGGAAAATTGTATTCGACATCTTCAAGTTCTGAAGGCTTGTTTGCTTTGAGAATTAGCATTTTTTATCTTGACTCAAATGCCGATCGCTGGCTTACTCGCAGTAGTAAAATACTCAATGTAAAATGAGGGTGATTGAAAAACTTCAGAGCCGGCAAAAAGATTACCTTCATTTTTCACCAACTAAAAAGGAAAATATATTTCCTCTCGCCTTTGACCTTCAAAATAGGAAGAAAGTTTCCCCACACTTTTGACCCTAAAAAGGAAATAAGTTCCCCTTTATTTTTAGGTCCTAAAAAAGGGAAAATTTCCCCATTAACTGCTAAATAAGTGAAAAAATTCTCCCCCCTTTGGTGCCTGAAAAGAAAAATCTTTTCCGTTACAAGTGAACCCTGAACGGAAAAAAACAAAATGTCTCCTCAATTTTGACGCCTTCCCCTTAAAAGGGGAAGAACACCGAATTTTCTAACCCCTGAAAAGGAAAAGAGGTTTCCCATTATTTTTGGCCCGTAACAGGGAAAAGTTTCCCCTTATTTTTGACGCCAAAAGAGAAAACCATTTTCTCTCGCTTTTAATCTCAACTGAAAATAGTAAGATCGGAATATGAGATCTGATTTTGAAAAAAAAACAAACTTTCTTTCAAAATATATTAACAGACAATAAAGCCATTAAAAAATTGTGATTAGAAAACATTCACTGATGGCGTCAAAACGTTCTCAAGTTCTGCGTTATAGTTATATGTTTTAGGAAGGGTTTCTATTTACGAATAGAAACCCTTCCTAAAACATAATGTAACAGTTGCAAATCATCCTGATTTTGATTTATTCCTAAAGTTCAAACTTTTTGAAGTTGTTGTGCTAACGAAACTCATACATATATGATGGTTGTCACTTCAATTTCAAGTACGGCCATCAGATGATATCACTCTAAAGAATCTTTTAAGACTCCGATATATCTATTGCAAAACGCAGCTTTTAAATAAACATGAAAATTATAGTTATGAGAGTATTGAAAAAGTTGAGAGAAATACTTTGTTGAAGTTATCAAAATATTGCACTAAAAATACTTTTCTGGACTTTTCTGAGCACATCAATAAATATGGAGTCCTTGTGAATCTGAGATTTTTAGTTTCTAAGGCAAATCCTAGTTTGTTATGTATATTTTGTTTGTAGTATCAAATCACTTTTTTTTTTTTTTTGCACAGTTCCTATTGGATCACACTCTCCAACCACTCTCTTTCTGAGCCAACTTGCTGTATTCACTGATCATACGATTGACTGTCTTATCTGTACTCGGTATGCATTTACTATTTTTCTGTGTTTCGTCTTCTCTAGGCTTTACATAATTGGTTCCTATGACGTTGTTCTGGTCAGTTAATAATGAGGAATTGTTCTCTCTTTGGTTTCTTGGTAGCCATGACTGTGCTGCCTCAGTGACCCCACCACCCAATTGGTCCCTTGAGATGTCCGGAGAGTAGTTGTGATTCCTGTTTTTGTCAACTCGTTTTAGAGTTTCCAACTCATCTAATAATCTCATCATCATCATCATCATCATCATAATAATAATAATAATAATAATAATAATAATAATTATTATTATTATTATTATTATTATTATTATTATTATTATTATTATTATCAGCAATCTCACACCAGTTGCCTGGTGGTAACCACTGGAGTTTGAGTGACAGCAAGTCTCCTCAAGTCTCCAGCCCTCCTCTCCTAGTACTCATAGGTCGCAGTAATACTGCGATTTACAGTTTCACACCGGTTGCCCAATGGTTATCGCTGAAGGCTGAGTGACAATAAGTCTCCTCATGTCTTCAGCTAACGTCTCCTCTCTCTTTCACCTATCATGTCAGTGCTACAATTCGTTGCAGTCCTTATATTTCTAGCACTTTCCTCAGCATCTGCGTAGTTCCTAGCAGTGCTTTGGTCTGTACAGTCTCAATCCTTCCCCTTATCCCGATCTCCTCCAGTCTCACCCTCAGTGTCTTTGGGACAGTTCCTAGCGCGCCAACTATGACTGGCACTACCCAGGCTTCCAAGTTCCACATATTCTTCAGTTTTCTCGCTAGGTCCTGGTATTTTCCCAGTTTTTCACTCTCCTTCCTCTTTACTCTATAGTCTGCAGGCACAGCCACGTCTACTATTTTGCAGGTCTTCCTCTTCTTGTCTACAATTACCAAGTCCGGTCTTCTTACCTGGATGAGGTGGTCAGTTTGGATGTCAAAGTCCCAAAGTAATTTGTCGCACATGCCAAAATATTATTATTATTATTATTATTATTATTATTATTATTATTATTATTATTATTATTATTCAGCTACAAAACTTACGGCAGGCAACAATGTTATGATTTGATTGGCGCTGGCATTTTCCCTACATATATACTAAGCAAGGATCAATACAAGGGGCTACACAAGAAACAGTACATAGTTGTATAAAAGAGAAAATATCCACTTGGACAGTGCTTCTCAAAGGATATGGGCGGCAGCTGTGTAGACAATAATCTGTATCTCCGAGATGTTTGGGTTTCTTTGTATGTGTCTACTCGCGCTCCCACAATGTGAGACAAGGTCAAGTTTGGAGAGGAGCAGCCCACGAAAAATAGCACTCACCGGAGCAACTGAGGTCGTGAAAGCGTCAGGACGAGCCCGACCGGTCCCTCCTAATGCAATGGAAAAGCACCGCCCTGGGGCTGAGTAATAGAGGGAGAACCCGAGGACGAATCCAAAGGTTTCCAAAGCGCTTAGCAGCCTCAGTGTACCTTCGTTGACTTACTCATTTCACCTGTGCACTCAGTCTTGAGACACCAGTCACCCTAGTCTCCGGCCCATTCGGCTGGCAAGCGTCAATAAGGCACAGTGCGGTGGAACAGATATAACACTTTGATCCATACCAAAGGGACAGAAAAAGAGGTTTATTTATCTGCATTCCCACTGGAGCGAAATGCATCACAAAATCAAGCTTAACGTGAGAAAATGGAACAACCCATCAAAAATAGCTCAAGCCGATGCGACTGAGGTTGCTAAAGCAACCGAGGTCGTGAAAGCGTAAGGACAAGCCTGACCTGTCCGTTTTAGTGCAGTGGGACACTGCCATCCCGGAAAGAACACATCTCGAGGCAGTCAACCAAAAACATAATAACGTTGGTAGATTTATGCTCTCTTTGAGTGTTTTCTAATTGTAAGATTTGATTTCTCTGTTTCTTGAAAACTATACAGATTGAAAACTTTCTAGAAAAAGATCCGGATTCAGCGTACAAAGCACTCTAAGGACCATGGGTAGAAAAAAAAGTTCAATTTTTTTATTTGCAGGCCTCTCTGTTCCATCATTTAAACCAAACTCTCCATCCAGGCAAACACACACACACACACACACACACACACATATATATATATATATATATATATATATATATATATATATATATATATATATATATATATTGTAAAAAACAAACAAACAAAAAACAAAGGAAAACATTTTCAATACTGTATTTCAATGCTTATAACGTCTCTTCAGGAGAATGGAATTATCTCCCCTTAGTTTAAGGTTGATTGAAAACTTTTTTTATCCGGAACGAGAATAATTTTCGGAAGTGGAGTATGATGTTGGATTTCATACTTGGTTCTTTCGGAGTATTTTGTGTTAGTACGATTGTTGTAAGGAGCTTATAAGACAGAGTATTTATGAACGTATTTGGTTGGAGTCACTATAATCTGATGTTTACAGTTATGTGAGTTCATTTTGATTTGATTTTAATTCTAATTACCTCAATTTTATTTTTGATTTGGATATTGAAACAACTTTTACAATTGCCGTGGTTCAACTTATTATTATAATTTGAAAATGAAAATATCACTATCATCATATCTTTTTAGTTTAGGTTTGAGTTTCAGAGCTCTATTAGTTCTGACTTGGAGTTTCTTTGATTTGAGAGTGATATAGCATTAGAATTGTGGTTAGACGCCCAGGTGACGGTAAAATCGAGTTGTGACTTTATTGATGGTTGTATTAAGTCCATAGACGGTGATTATACATATGTTTTAAGTTATAGTTACCAGTTTTATTTTGGTGGTTTAATGTCACCCGAGATGAAAAAAAAATATATCGAGGACTCTTTCTATAAAAACAACATCTCACTCGCAGGATATAGCTTCCTAAGAAAAATTCAGATTGAGCACTCTCTGTTGGTTTTATTACCACACACTACAATGGATAAAATATATTTAAATTACTCACTGAAAAAATATTCCTGCACCAAACCAACATAGCTACAATCTCGTATTATTAGACCAAATAGAAAATCCAATGAGTTGGAATGAGATGGAAAACACATTTTTATATCAACACAGGAACTAGAAAAGAATCAAACAATGCAGTAAAATACGGTTTTGAAATGGAAAAAAAACAGCAGCCCCAAACGACCTTCTTCTTGATATTTGCAGACGAAACAAGAAATATTTGCAAAATTGAAGCATAAAATATGAAAAACTATTGAAATAAAACATTATCAATTTTTACAAAAAATGACTACAACATTGAAAACAAACAAAGGAGCTGAACTCTTAGCAGAAAAAAACTAAAAATTGAAGATAGAGTAAGTACAATACCGAAGTAACAAGCGTACGTAACTCTCAGAGACTACAAAACTAACTTCAACGCCAACAAATATTACCCCAACAAAAAAAAAATAAATAAATATAGGATAGGCCATATTAGCAAGACCATCAGGGGAATATGAATACTGACTTGAACAACAAGTTGAATTTCAACAAATGGAGAAATACCAAAGATGTCATTGACTGGTTCAAAAATACCAAAGAAAAAACAAAAAAACAAATGCTTATTTAACCAATTCAACGTAAATAATTACTGCCCTTCAATAAAAGAAGAAACACTAAAAAAAGAAATTAATTCTGCTAAATCAAAATACCAGCATTAGTGAAAATTAAATGAAATTTATGTACAACTGCAGGAAAACTATCCCAATCAAACAAGATGAAACATGGATTAGAAAGCAACCCAAACAGTTCTGTTGTCCCCATGGAATCTTACGACTCAGCAGAAATCTCTGAACCCTCAGGATTGTACACAAACAACACCATGAAAAACATTACAAACAAAGACAACATTTATGTATTCAGAGATCACGATTTAATCATTCTGAAGAATTACAACAAACAAAAAATATGGTAAAAATCAAGGCGAATTTGATAAAAACAATTAGCGAAATGGGTTTTGAAATAGAAATTAACACCCAGTTATAGGAATTAAACTTTCTAGACACTAACTTGAACCTTCACATTGATTCTTATGAACCTTTTAAAAAGCAAATGATCAAACTATTTACACTAATTTATTGTCTAACCACCTACCAAACATTATCAACAAAAATCAACCATAGCAAAAAGACTCTTAAATAATTGAAAACAAAAACAAATATTTGATATAATTATAAAACCATAAAAAGCATCTTAAAACAAAGTAAATTAAATTCTAAACTAGAATACCACCCCTCAAATTATACAAAAATAGTAAATGGAATACAAAGGTAACTGATCTAATCGAGCATTCAATTTAAATCTAAAAACAAACATTGGTGAAACATTTCTAAAGCAAATGACAAAACACTTTCACGGGAAAAAATGTAGATGGCTGGAAATTTGAAAATTTACTCCTTATGTTCGTAAAAAAAGTTATTTTTGTTTTTTTTGGGGGGGGGGGATTCCCTCGATGAGTTTTTAGTTGGGGTCCAATTTGCAATGTGATTTCATACTAAATTAATCCCAGGTTTGTGTCCAGCAGCGCTCATGCTGGTTTCTTGAAAATTCAAACTTTTTTAGCGGTCATGGCTCCAAAAGTTATTTAAATAGATGATTTATTCATTGATCACCCTTCTTTTCTCGCAAAACTTTCACAGATTCTTAATTTTCTTTTGTTTCTCTGATCGTTACTTTGATTCTTTTCTTGACTGTCTTAAAAAAATCCTTTACACTTTCTTCCTTTACGAATACTTTCCTCTCACTCTCTCTCTCTCTCTTTTCTCTCTCCAGCTTTTCGTTCCTATCTTTTTTTTCTTGCTTTCCCATTAATTTTTGGCACTTTCCTTTTATTCATGTCTCCCTTTTTTAAAAATCTTTTTCACTCCCATTTATCCTTTCTTTGTATTTAAAAAATTCTTTTTCGTCTTTTTTTCTTGCCTTGTTTCGTACGTCTCACTGGTCCCTTTCCCTTCCTGTTAAGTAGCTTCTTCATCTTTCCTCCTTCTTCTTTCCAATCTTTACCTCCATGAACGGTGCCAACAGGAACAATCCCATCATTTCAAACATAACGAGGCTAAACAAGTCAAATTCGGCCATTTTTTATTTTCCTTTATTTCTTTATCCGCTTCCCTTTTTTTTACCGTTTCTGAAGAATCGGTTTGCGTTTTGCCTTTGTCCACCTTCCAAATTTACAGTGTCACCCGGTAGAAAAGGAGACACTTCGCATTATTCGTGAAGGGTGATTTTTCATGAATCACTTTTCTTTTTTCATACCCCCATCCCACCCTGCCTACTTCTTCATTATGCCATATTTTTATCCAGTCGATTCTTTCGCATCTCAATTTTCCCATCTCTTTGATAACCTTTTTTCTTTCAGATATTATTTTATTCTCTTTCTTTGTTTTCATTCATTATTTTTTTCTTGTATATTCTTATCATCTTTCTCTTTTTTTTTTTTTTTGGCTTTCATTTTTCCTAATCGTATTTCTGTTGCAGATATCTTCTTTCACTTTCTTTCCCCTTGTAATCCTTTTCTTCTCTTTTTACTCATTTTTCCTCTTCCTCTCTTAATCTTTTCCTCCTTCAACCAATTTTGTTTTTTTCTCCCGTCCGTCCTTACCCGAGCTGTTCTCTTTCTTCTTCTGCGTGTACTTCTTTTTTTTTTTCATAGCCTTTCTTTCTCAGCTAATCAAATTCTTTTTTCTTCTTACATGTATTTTGTGTTTCATTTTCCTCTGTATTTGTCGAACCATACTTTTCAAAAATATATATTTCATTCTCTTTTATCTGCTCATCCTCTTTAGTTCCATCGCTGCTTGTATTTTATTTCCTCTACTTATTCTTCACTTCTTTCAACGTCTTTCATTTATTGTATATTTCCGATCTTTCTATTTTCTTGTCATTTTTATTCACCATTCGACTTTTACCTCGCCTTGATTTATTCTAGAATGCAGCTTGTTTTACTGAACATCTATTCTTTTGCTCTTTTATTCTTTTATTCTTTTAGTCTTTTTTCCGCTACACCCTTTAATCCAGCTTATTTACCCCATTTTTTTCTTTTTCCAACCACATTCCGTCATTCATTCTTTTTCTTCTTTGAATCGTTCCTTACATTCCCGAGAAAAGGTGCAAGTTGTTTTTCTTTTTCTTTGTGTGTCTCCTTCAAATTTGTTGAAAGTCTTTGTTGTTTTTCAAAACCTTTTCTCTTTATTTCTCCTTTTTGCTCCCCTTTTATTGGTGTCATTTATTTTTCCTTCTCTTTCTCCTGATATCAGTTTCTTTTTCAAACCTGTAGCTCTCTTTCAGTTTTCACTCCATATATTTTCTTCTTTTTTATTATGGTTCTTCACAATTTTTTCTTTCCTTCATAGTTTGTCTGTAAGATTCTTTTTTCGTCTCTTTACTCTCTTTATAATTCGCTGCCTTTAAAACTTTTCCCTTTTCTGTGCTCCAGCAGTCGCGATAGCTAGGACTCTTTCCATTTTCTCCCACATCTAACCACTTTCATTTGTTTTCCTTTGTCCTTACTATTTCCGTTTCAAAATCTTATCCTTCTTCATAAAAGAAATACAAACAAACAAAATGTCCCTGTTTCTTTCCACTTTTACCTTAACCACCATCGCCATGACTTACGTCTTAACCGCCAGCTGTTTGATAGATGACGAACACACACACAATTTATCACATCTCCCAAAAGTACGTGGCTAAAAAGTAACTTTGAATTAACCTCTGACAGGTTAGCACGATTATTTTGACGACGACTGCATTATTTATAGTCTCCCTTGGCTAAAAGGGAAAGTGGTGGGTGTGACAAAGTGACGAATCAGGGGTTCACCGATGGCTTGGCTGGTTTCAACCATTCCGACGACAGAGAAGTGAAACTAAACAGTGAGTGAGTGAAGGTACAGAGGGAAGAAAGTCGAAAATTGGGCGAGGAGATGGTCATTATGGCATTATTCAAAGAAACATTGATCACAGAGCGTCGACGAAAAGTTCATGGCGAGATGGAGATTCATTCACCCTCTACTTCAGTGTAATTTATGGGGGACAGCTCCACAACCCCCCCCCCCGAAATATACGTAGATACATCAATAAGTATGTGGCCGGATTATAAATAAAGACATTTATTATACACAGCCAATATTCATTTTTAAACATAATCTCATTCCTTGTCCATGCTATTAACCCAACAGTTGTCTGTTAGTCATATACATCGATAATATATACATACATATATATATATATATATATATATATATATATATATATATATATATATATATATATATATATATCATCAGTACCATGTAATTGTATCGGGGATTTTGAAAAGTTATATTAACATGGCACCCAGCAGTGTTGATAAAACACAACTTCCTTGTATATATATATATATATATATATATATATATATATATATATATATATATATATATATATATATATATATATATATATATATATATATATATATATATATATATATATATATATATATATATACTACCTTATCAGTCGCAGGTTCGATTCCTACTGCAGCCCCGTTTTCTTTAATTGTTTATTCAATTTATGTTATCTGCGCCGAGTGATACATTGACCGTCTAATGACGGGGGATCATATCAAATGAGTTGTTTTATGATATAACGCAATTTATAATTTCCGTTGGATCACATATATCCATTTCTTTGTACATAAATGTCGCGTCTTCTACCAAAAATGGATTCATTGAGATATTCTATTTGAATAAACGATCCAGCTTCGATTTTGACCGAATTCCAGTTTAAAGAACATACATATATATATATACATGCACGTATACATACAATATATATATATATATATATATATATATATATATATATATATATATATATATATATATATATATATATAGGGGGGAGCATACGTGTGTACGCATGTTTGGAAAAGTTACAAATATACAAAAGTATATCTTTATGTTAGCCAAATTCTAATTTCACAAGGGGGAAAATGTTAGCAAATTTATGCCTGATAAAAAGTCAGTTAATCCAACAGGAGAATATATATATATATATATATATATATATATATATATATATATATATATATATATATATATATATATATATATATATAAATATATATGCGTGTTCATGTGTGTGAGAGAGATAGCGTATGTTTACGTACATGTGCATGTGTGCACGGGCACAAATTCATACACTCATACACTGAAATGAAAATACAGAGATAGATTTTCTGTGTGTTGAGAAACAGGCAAAAGAATGATTATCATAATGATTCACAGAAAGAGGTATTTACTAAATATAAGTGAGCAAATGTGAATTTCACGCAAGTTATATCAGTAATGTAGAGGAGATGATAAACCAACTAAAATATCGAAACACTGTTTCCTTGCTTCTCTTTTAACTCATATGGAGTTATAGAATCGGAAAAGCACGAAGAAGGAGTTTCCTAATGGCAAATTTGAATACATTGATCCAAAGAAACCTTTTCTCCAAACGACAACTAGTCAAGCCCTGTACACGATAAATTAGGCTTATATCTCTCTTACCCATCAATACCTGAACGGACGTATTAAGCAAAGAAAGAAATGGACGTAAATAGTGTAACAAAAAAAGTACAATAAACAATGGTACTAAGCACAAATAAAATAGTACACGCGGAAGGTTTTCCGTTGTCAATGCCGTAAAGTGTGTATCGTGAGTAGGGAGCGTCAGTAGACATTGTAAGCTGACCTTTCTACAAGTAGGGCGTGCCCTCGTCCACCGGGGGCAAGATGAGATTAACGGTGATATATACTCTAATAAGTAAAAAAAGGACAGAAAGAAAAAAAGAAAGAAATGTTTGAGTTGAAAATGATGGCTGTAACAAGTCTGGCTACGGCGATGTTGTCGTCTACATATTAATCATAGAATTGGAAATTACAGTGAGATACATGATGTCCACAGAGCAAGCAACTTCGACGACTGGATGTCCCACGGACTTCTTAGTCAGTGTGCGCGTGAATATTCGATAATTCACGGAGGGGACCCCCTTCGGGTCTAACTGGCGAGAAGAGAGCAACTTATCTTGTCCGGCGGACATTTTTAAGTAAATCATTCGCCATTACGCGTGCGCGAACCCGATCGCGCGCTTCCGACTAAGTGATGAGGCCTGTAACAGTGGAAAGTTTTTTTTTTATGGGGTCTTGGGGAAAAGGATTTGTCGTTTTTCTTCTTACTTTTTCTTTTTTTTCATTCAGCTTCCTTCCTTTTGTCGATCTGAGTTTGCTTTCTCTGTCATTTTCTTCCCGACTAATTTGTTGTTGTTTTTTATTGCTTTCTTTTAATATATTATTTAATGGTCTTTCAATGTTTGTTCATTATAACCATTTCTCTCTTTGGGGGTTCTTGAGCGATCTCTGTATTTATATCTTCTTTCTTTCTTTGTTCCATTTATTTCATTTGCCTCTCCTCTCTTTTACCTCTCCCTCCTTTCTTTACCCATTTCTCTCCATAATCTTACCTATTGTTCTTCTTTTTCTCTCTCTATCTTTCTCTCATACCATTCTCTCGTCTTTCTATTGTTTCTATCTTTCATTCTACGTTCTATTGTCATTTTTTGCTTCAATTCTTCTTGCAAGAACCGTGATTTCATTTCCCCTATCCGTCTGACATTACTCCATTTATGAATATATACCTCATGTATTCTCTCGTTTATTATAGACTTAATACGTATCATTGTTGATGCTCTCTTTATCGATAGAATTGAAGTTTGAAGTTATGAATTCAACATGATGGGTCGAAAGATAAAACGGTTTCAGTTGGATTTGAAAACAGAGCCAAACATTCCAATTATAAGAAAAGGAGTAAAATTAGACGAAATAAGATTTGCTCAATTGTATAAAAAAAAAAAATTTTTCACCTTGTCCATTGGGGGCATAATTTGAATAAGGTGTGATTAACAACGAAATTTGATCATGAGCTGGCTTTGTCCGCAATTCATTTAGATTTATCCAACATCTTCCGACGATGCTATTTCGACTTCTACGTACATATCAACATTGTATACAGATTTCATACGAAAAGTAAAATATATTAACTTTGAAAATTAGACAAATTGGCATGTCTCTTATAAATCAGAACTTTTAGTACAAGTATCAAACAAAATGAGATTTTAAATTCCGAAAAGACTTGGCAATGCACGCAACCTCTTTGTAGCGAGTTTGATTTTCCTTTGGGTCAGTCTAGGCTAGGATTAGTGTGGGTCCAACTACTCTTTAGGGTTGTCAGCTATTTATAAAAGCAACAGTGATTGCCAGTTATGGCGGAGGTAATCAATTGTTCATGCAACCATGTGAGAAATATAGTCCGAGACATTTACTGATTTATAAACTATATTCAGGTTTTTGAGATGAAAGGGATAAAATATTTTTGAAACACCAAGGGAAAATTGGTTTTCAAGACTCACGGCCTGAAATGGTCCCCGAGACTCCGGAACCATAGCAGTTTCTGAGAATTCCTGGCTAAATTGGTTCCAGATTGTCTAGGGCTAAAATGGTTTCCGAGACTCCTGGGATAAAATAACTTTAAATAATCGTGGGCTAACATAGTTTCGAGACTTGATGCGTAAAATACTCTTCAAGAATCTGGGCTATACAAGTATCTTTGACTCCAGGGCTAAAAATTTTGTTGCTTCAGGATTAACATGGTTGCCAAGACAACGAAGCTAAAATAGTCTTTGAGAACCCAGGGCTAAAGTGGTTTTCAAGTCCCCAAGGCTAAAATGAGTTTCGATAATACGGGACTAAAATAGATTTCAACAATCCAAAGCTAAAATAGCCTCTACTTGAATGAAAAGAATGGCCACAGATCTTTGAAATATTAGCACGTTTTTTTAAAGCCAGTGACATTAAGAGTGATCAAGGTTTCGTCATCTTTCAACCTTCTATTTTAAAACGTTTATTCACAAAAATCTCTTGGTTCAAAATCCTGCATTTAATATTCAGAAAATAAAAACATTTTCTCTCGTATGAATAACGAATTACTCATATACTATTATGAAAAATTAAATCAATCTTGTTTAATACAATTTCTAAAAACACTATTTCCATTTCTAATCCATATTGATTGAATATTTTCAGAACATTGTGATTAATGTCAAAATATCGACTAAATCAACTACAATTGATTTATTGAAATATTGATTACCTACCGACATGTTTTCAAGACACAATATATATATATATATATATATATATATATATATATATATATATATATATACATACATATATATATATATATATATATATACATATATGTATATATATATATATATATATACATATATGTATATATATATATATATACATATATGTATATATATATATATATATATATATATATATATATGCACACACACATAGATATGAGTGTGTATGTATATATCCATGTGAATGAACGTATATATATATATATATATATATATATATATAAATATGTGTCTATGTACGTATGCGTATATATAATACAATCTTCAGAGTATTGCTGAAAAAATTTATCATCACCATCAGTCTTTTATCGTCCGTTGTTGGACATAGAACTTCCCCAGGATTTGCCAGACTTCGCTATCATGGGTGTCAAGGAGTCAATACTTTCTTGACTTGTTTAGTTCGTCTCTTCATCTTTTGCTGGCCTCGGTTACGCACGTGATGTTGTGAGTCATGATGTCTATCGGTTGTGTCCCATTCTTGCAACATGACAAGCCAATTTGAGTTTTCCAATGGATTCCATGTTGTCTTGGACTCCTGTTTTCCCCTGATATATTGTGCTGCCTTGTGATCTCTCCATTTAAGGTTGAGCATGATTTTCTTATGTGTACCTTGCGTGGTTCTCAGTTTGAGGGTCAATTTTTTGGTTATGTTCCATGTTTAAGATCCATAGGTGAGTGTTGGGAGGATGCATTGGTTGTATACTCTTTATATAGGGACAATTAGTAGTAGCTGGTTCGTATTATTATTGTGCCAGAAATGTTTTAGCAAATTCTAAAATGACTGTAACGATCTAATGCGAAGTAAAGATTTACAACTTTCTAACCAATTTACACTGCGTTGATGAATGTAGAGCAAAGCTCGGAAAGTTAAATAACAGGAAAAAAAGACCTGTGAGTTTGTTGCAGTTGTAAAAAGCAGAGTATAATCATTTTCCAATACCGCTTTTTTGAAATCCAACTAGAGTAACCATCGTTCTAATGAGAATGAAAATAAAGAAAGGCAAATGTCAAAACTGTTTGAGAAGCAAGAGTTACCAGCTTTGAAGACTGATATTTTCTAGGCTCTAGGGTTTCTCAAAACTGTCTGGTTCTTCTGTATTTATTAAATCATTTCAGGAGTTTCGAAATACGCTATGTGAACTCGTATATTCATTTGATAATATTGCTGCTTCAACAAAAGTACACACACACACACACACACACACACAGAGTTCAGATGTTACATAATGGCCATACTTCAAATGCAGAAAGTTTCTCTCTTGCTGCTTGGTTCAATGAATCTCTCTTTCTCTCGCCCAATATATATATATATATATATATATATATATATATATATATCTTATCGGTATAAAACAGGGTTTGAGAGATGAAAAGACAGACTGAGAAAGGGAGACAGAGACAGACAGAAGAGAGAGAGATATGAACGTGTACATGGACTTAAATCTGAAGTTTTCCATTTACGATCTGCTTGTAACGTTAGAGTTTTAAGCTACAATTTGTAATTTAGTTGAAACTCAGTTCTCAGTCTTGTGCTTCTCCGAGGGCTGTTACTTATTGTAAAAGAATACTAACTGCCTACTCAAGTAAATAATCAAATACATAAGTGAATTAAGTGGTCATTTTCGCCAGGAACTCAACGTCAAGCCATTCTTTAGCGAAACTACAAACTGCTCTCTTCTTTAATAAATTTTGTCGCGTCCGGTTCCGTTATCGTTTGTCTTGTTTCAAAACCCATTCACAATGACGCAAAACAGCAGCTCTTAATTTCGAACAGCTCTCATAAAACCAATGACGACACTAACAAATCATTTGTGTTTTCTTCATGAACGACAAATAGTATTTGTAGGCGAGACCTTTGCAGCGTTTTTATTTGATTGAAATCTTAATTCTTTGTGGTGAATACTTCATCTTTCCCACTATTGTCGTCTTTGTTCTCTTTTTCTCCTTTCAGAACAATGCTAACCCCTTCTTCTTCTTCTTCTTCTTCTTCTTCTTCTTCTTCTTCTTCTTCTTCTTCTTCTTCTTCTTCTTCTTCTTCTTCTTCTTCTTTCCACAATCTCCATTTCATTCCCATTTTATTCCCCATCTCCAACCCCTCTTTCATTTGATACTTCTCAACATTTATTTTCTTTTCATCGACCTCTTCTATTTGATATTATTCTTCAACTGTTTTCCGTTTATTTCTCGTTTCTTTCTAAATTTCCTCTGATTTCTTTGTTTAATCTCTTTTTCGTTGCCTTTTTCCTTCCACAATTTTTCTTCTCCTACGACGTCTTTCACTTTCTTTTTCCTCCATTTTCTCCTTTAACTTTTTCTTCACCAATTTCACCATCACATTATCATCTCTAGTTTTTTGTTGCTTTGTCGCCCCCTTCACTGCTTAATCTCCCCTTCTTCGTCGCCTTCTTTACAGGGCAATTGGTTAAAAGGAAGTGCTTCACAATGATACATAAATAAAACAAATGACTCTTTAAGCTTCTTTTCATTTCACTTTATTTTTTGTTATCTGAATAAACAGATTTTATTAGCTCGATAGTTGAGTCGAGACTGCGACTTAAGTTGTAGTTATGGTGAATCTAAACTTCTTTATTGCATCAAAACATTTCAGCCCTTTAGATCCTTCCTTAACAAAGAAACGAGATCGATTTATTTTTTAACGATCGGTATATTTTCCTTTTAGAGCCAAAATAACTAAATAAAGCAAAAAGGAAAATACAGGTCTTTTTAGTTAGCCACTCAATAGAAACATCACGTGACCAAAGTGTTTTGGCAGCATGCCGTGTTAGGGGTCATCAATTTAAAAAATTCAAAAAAGGATGTGATCAATGAAGACACTTCTCTCGGCTTTTGTTGAGCGGTGTTCACTAAAAAAGACCGAATTTAAAAAAAACAAAAACAAAAGCAAGAACAAAACAAGTATGAATAAGTATGAAACTAAGTGACCAATTCACCATATATTTACATGGTAAATTGATCCCCCCACCAATTAAACTAATTTAAGAGGGAATCTTTTTAAAAGCGAATTCTTGAACTTTCAGTGCCCTAGCTCCATTGGTGAGGCTCGTACGCACGACATGTAAATAGATGTCCAGTAAAGCAGACCCCCTTAAAAACTACGTCGATGTTGACTGTACTAATGTTTGACAGTTTTAGTTGACAGTTTCTGATATTCATACAATATACTAGCCGTAGAAAGATCATTAAAGCAAAAACATTTGTATGTGATGTGGCTGATTTTGAACCTGCGCCCATATTCCATACGAAACAAAGGCATAAATCTAGTGTTACTGATAAGGGATCATAATGGAAAGGTCAAAGATTCCAATTTTATTTGTAGTGTTTTCATTCAACCGATGAAGAAAGAAATCGAAATTCTAGACTTGAGGCAAGAAACGTCTTTTCACAGTTATTTGTTTTATCATTCTAGCGTCTAATTGTTTTTTCATAAACTTCTGCTGGATTCAAACTTGGTTCGTGGTTCAACATCAGCGATGAGGGTAACGACTTACGATTGCTTGTTTGGGGAAGCTCATTGGAAAATTCTTTCGTGTACAGAATATCATAGTTACTACAGACTCTGCAATACTAATGGGTTTTAAGAACATGATTACTGAGACGTTCATAACAAGTTGTGGGTATGTGTGTGTTGGTAGGGCAAATCGATTGCGAGTTTAAATCCAATATCACCTGCAAGTGTTTGAATTGAAGTAAAAGAGAGTTTGTTCAATGCATCTTTATGTGGGCGCTACTGAATCTCCCCCCCCCCCCAAACAATTGTACTCGACAGGGCAAAATAAATAACTGCATGTAGGGTAAAGTGCAAAAAATTCAATAAGAGACAATTACCAAATAATGTGTAGCTTTCTCCTTCGCCTGAATAACAGTGACATGGCATTAAGACTGCAAGATACTGGCATCGTTGTGTGGTTGATCCAAACACGTTCCAGGACTTCCAAAACTGAGTTGTGTTAGTTGGGTATGGCCTAAGGGAATTTATCAAGTTCTAGAACATGTCCCATACATGCTCAATGGGATTACAATCTGGCGAGCGTGGAGGATAGAGGAATACATGGAAGTCCGTTGTGAATTCTTTGGGGGTTGTTTTATCTTGCTGGAACAAACGTTCACCATCGGGGAACACAGCAAGAATAAAGGAGTACAAATGGTCTGCAACAAAATCTGTGTATTTCACATCCGTCCAGACAGTTTTACTTTTACTTGCACCACATCCTATTAGCATGCTTGATCCATAGACTCCTCTACACACGTGGACCGTTTGCCCGAATAAGTTGAACTTGTGACTGTCCGTAAATGATATGATATTGGTGTCTCTATGTAAAGAACAAGGCCATTTTCCTGAAAATCACGCAAATGATCAATTCATTTTATTTTCCATAAAAACCAACAATCACTATCCCTCCCCCTCTCTTTCTCTACCCCCTCTTTTCTTTCTCTCTCTCGGATTTATTTGCAGAGCACTGGTTAATGCTTTATCCTGGAAGCAAATTGTTGATGAGTCATGTTGTCCATCAGTTGTTTGCCATTCTTGCAACATAACCAGCCCATTGCCATTTGAGCTTTCTAGCAGATTCTATGATATCTCAGACTCCTGTTTTCTCCCTGATATACTGTGCTGTCTAGTGATCTCTCCATGTAAGGTTTAGCATCATTCTTTCATGTGCACGTAGCATTGTTCTCACTCTGCGGATATTTTAGTTAGGTCCCATGTTTCAGCTCCATAGGTGACTATCGGGAGGTTGTATCGGTTGTATACTCTTCTTTTTAGGATTTATGGCATCTTGTTTTTGAAGGTTGAGCTTGCTTAGCCGAAGGCTTGCCATTCTAGAGTGATTCTTTGCTTGCCTTTTCCTTCTTTTGAGGGCTTCCTGGAGATTCGTTGTCCTAGGTACATGTAGTAGTCTACTTCCTCCAGTTTTGTGTCTTCGATTTTAATCGTTGTGTCCTCATTTACGACATGATTGTTGCACATGCCCTTTGTTTTGCTAAAGTTCATGTGTTGGCCAACCTCCTTGCTTCCTTCATTTAGTTCATCTAGCATTAGTTGGTAAGTTCTCTCCGGAAAGGGCGATGTCGGCTGCAAATCTAAGGTTGCTCAGATATTCACTTTTTTTATTCCTTTATTCTTCCAGTCTTGGTTTCTGAAAATCATTTTGAGGCAGGCTGTGAAGAGTTTGGGTGAGCTGGTATCACCTTGTCTACTCCTCTTAGAAGGTTGCCCGATAAAGGAGCTGCTGTGACGGTATAAATATTGGAGTACTTGGACGTATAAAGGCTTTCTTGAAGTCTATTAATACTTCAGGGAGAGGCATTTTGTATTCTGCTGCTTATTCTTTGATCTGATTTATTGAATGGAAATGATCCTGGATTGATTAATTTCTTCAAAAGCCAGCTTGTTCCTGCGGTTGGTTTTCACCTAGTGTTTTTGCAATTTAGTTAGATAGGCTTATAAGTCTGTAGTTGTTGTGGTCTTTCTTCCTTTTTTTATGTTCCAGTCTTCCGGGACTATTCTTTGTTTTAGGCATAGAAAAGAATAGTTTCCTAGTGATGATCTTACCAGATTTTTTGAGTTGATCCATGGTGATGTTATCTGGTCCAGATGCTTTTCTTTTTTTTTTTTTGTTTGTTTGGTGGCTTATTTTACCTCCCATTGTGTAACTTCTGGGAAATCTTTGAGCTGATTGCTCGCGTCTTGCGTATCCTGCTCGATGTTTCTTAGTCCATGTTTTGAGGGGTAGATTTTTGGGTAGGATTCTTGGGCACGTTCGACAATCCTGTCTCTGTCTGTTTTAAGGTCTCCGTTTTCTTTGAGTATGCTTGTTATTCGTTTCTTCCCTATACTGAGGGCTTTGTTTATAGTTTTGAAGCCCCGACCTTTTTTGAAAGTTGTTTCGATGATTGCTGTCGTATACCTTCTTTTGTCTTCTCTTAGTTTCTTTTTGATTGTTTTGTTCAGTTCAGCCTCCTCAATTTTCACCCATGTTATCGGTGCCTCGAGGTTTCTGTGATTTACACTGTGTTTTGTGGTTTTGGTGTCACAGTTATGCTGGTTTCTTATCCCTCATTTTTGTAGTCTACCCTTTCCTCCCTATCGAATGCAAGGTCGAACCCTATTAGGAAGCAAAATTTTATCACAAATTCTTCAGCTTAATTTCACCATTGCTTGAAAGTATGTGATAAAAAATGGAATAAACTCATCAAAAACTAGTCATTATATATTAATAAAGCAGGACAGTTAGACGCTCGCCTTATTCGCTTGGTTCATACACGAGGAATTCAAAACACTCTTATTTCTACAAACTGAGTTACAGGCTCCTGGTCTCCAAGTCTGATTTAAGTATCTGATCTTTTACCATGCACGCAAACACATATAGGTACTTCATCATCATCATTATCAGTAGCAACAGCAGCAGCCTCACACAGATCTTCTCTAAAATTCGTCAGACCTCTCTAACGTGAGCGTCGCGGAGCCAGAGCTTTCTTAACTAGTTCGCCACCCCAACTCATTTTCTACCAGCTTCAGTTCGGTACATGATATCCACTTAGTGAGTTGTGATGTCAAGCGGTTGTCTGGAGTACCAACATAAATAGTAACAGCATTTAAGAATCATACACACATTTCCACACACACACACACACACACACACACACACACACATACATATGTATATATTTACTAATATTCACATTTCCCTCTTCTGCATCGAACATGTAAACAGCATTTTTTTCTCTGTAAACCGCTGCAAACATATTTTCTCTGAAAAAGATAGCTGGTCCCCGTCAAGAAGCATCGAACTGCGCCCATGGAATGATACAAAATTGAGATTTAACACCAATCTCTTGTGTTTTTCTCTTCACTTTCCAATTGTCATTTTCATCTATCTTTACGTATTCATATACTGTAAGTTGATTTTCATCATTCGCCTTGGCCATTATTTTCCATAACATTATGAAAATATACGATATGGAGCTGCCTGATTTGAAAATCATTCCCCCAATTCGCTGATATAGAGAGGGTCGTTTGCTTTCCGCGTCCATAGTCGGTGTCCGAGTTTAGGTAACAATCAGGATTCTATCTATCTATCTATTAGTCTGACAATTATCTATGTACTTTCCTGCCAACCTACGTACATTCCCACGCCCCGTTTATCTATCAACCCAACGTTTCCACCGCATACCTACGTACCCTCTGACTTACCTCTCTCTTGGCTATTTCCCCACCAGAAAAACCTCATCTCTGATTTATTTATAAGAATCCATTCAGCTCTCCTTTTCTCTTTCTGTCAACCACGTCAGCTTGACATGAATAATTAGCGAAAGGTTAGTCATGTTAACATGTTTATTGTGATTGTATTATCAAAAGTCAGTTTGTCCGCTTCGGGCTCAAGCCGCTGATGTTGGAGGTGGATGTGATTTACATTCCCCCGATCTTCATCGAGAAGGAACGGGGGTGGGGAGTCAGTCCGTTTAGACACGTCATAATTTTTCGGCTCAGCGAGAATGCCTATGAGTTTTAAAAAGAAGTCAAAATCTTGGGAGGGTGACAAGGGTGCCGCTTGGTATTTTTTGGTCCCTGCTTCTCTCCATTGGTTTTCATTTGTTGTTGGTTTTGCTATTACATAGACGAAAAGGGTGAAAATTTACGAGATAGGATATGGGAAACCTAGAGACAGGCTCTGGCCCGTAAAAGAAGAAAAAGCAGGAATACTATCACGTCGCCTCTTAAAAACGTATTCGCAACAGTCGGTATATATATATATATAAATATATATATATATATATATGTATATGTATTCTGTTACTCTATGTATGCGCTGGTGAGGGCACACAGGTGTTACATATATTATCAGAATAATAATCGTGCTGATATCAGAGCATTTCAAGCGGTATCAAAATTCATGTCATAATTTTGGTATTCGGCGAGTTTATCATCAACAATCCACTACATACGATTCACCCCGAACAATTCATAGCCGTAGTTTACAGAAAATACCCCTCCCCCAAAAACTAGTTCAACAATACTAATACCAGATTGGAATTGATTGTTAATTTCCTATATCCAATACTTATAATCAGAAACTATTTTTCAGTACTTTAGTTGACATATAAATTCTAGTTAGTTACGGTCAAACAGGTTTGCTTGGAAGATTAATTCTCCGTGAAATATTCTTTTGCAGAAATTGAATCTTTTTGGTCAAATTTTGAATCAAAAGTTATTTGGTTGTTTTCATATGTTCTTGATTCGTTAAAAAAATCAGCCCTAACTTAGTAAAGCGAAATTGATACCATCTGCAAATTGATCATTTAAATCTTATATCCTCCAATTTTTATGTTTTAGGGAAAAAATTCCCCAAGTTTTAAAGGGAGGGTTTCGAAACAATCGAAGCACAATGTTACTAAGAAGGAATTCGTATCACCAAATAGACTTTGATGGGTAAACATTACTAAAAAATCTCTGTAAACAAAAATGACTGTCATTCAAAACTGCTGCACTGTGGAGGAAAGTATGAAGTTTAGAGGGTAACTTATAGAGTTTACTGAACCGAACCCAATTGTGCGCTTTCTTTGGCTATGTTTTATGTGTAATGAGTAAGGAAATTTAGTAAAACCTAAGAGGATAAAACAAAATCATTTCAGAGAAGGATTTTTATTCGTGATAATGTATATATCTTAGAACTAATCACTGCAGGAAGATAGGTATATGTATCGATGTGTGTATCGTCTCTTACAAAAATTGTGGAGAATCAGTTTATCACAAAATTGTCTTGAATACAAACAAAATCATTTTTTCGAGATAAATGTCCCGTTTGATTTTATGAAGACAATGGGAATATAAAAAAAAGGTAAATTTGTATTCACACCATTTTCTAAATTTCTGTAGGTTTGCTTAAATCTTAGTCTGCCTGCTGTTAGGTGAAAAAAGAATCAAATTTGCACGGAATCGATGCAAAATTAAAGAAAATTATGTACAAGAAGACTTTCTCTACATTTTCAATCTGTACTGAAGTTTGAGGAAAATTTTTGTATGTGTGACAATTTTTTTATCAAAATACTTTAGAAATAGAAAGAACAAGGAGCAAATGATTTTAGGTGTTCTCGAAAAGTATCACAGATTCTGCTAAATTTCTGCAAATATCACACACACACACACACACATATATATATATATTCATAGGGCTAATCTGACTCCAAAAGCAGCTCGAATTATTGAACTCATCCTTTTGGGGGGCTTTTATTATTACCACAATGTTTCGACCAAAACATTCAACAGCCTCTTCAAGAGTACAATCTATATGGCAAGTGGCTTGGCATCTTTTATTTGTCATTGCAACCAGAAGGAGTTGGTCAGAAATGAGTACTTTCAAGGTTTACTCCAATGCTTATTATATCAATCAAGAGGGTTATTTTCTTAATCTTGTAAAATGATGTATGTGATGAATCCAGAAGTACTAGGTAATTCAGCACACACACACACACACACACACGCGCGCGCGCGCGCGTGCGCATGCGCGCATAAACTGTAAAGCTTTACTGATGAAAGAACTTACTTATTACTACAGTTACACAAAAATATCAGTGAATTTATGTTGGGAGGGTCCTCAGTTGATCACCATGGTACGGTTTCGGGAAATTGGGAGGAATACCACTGTTCCACCACGGTTCCCTAGAAGGCACCAAGAATAGAAGAAGGGCGCTCGATCACACATATCTGAATACCTCAATATATAGTTTATAAAGCTTTACATATGTAAGAACTAACAATCTTTATGTATAGATCGAAATTCACTTGCTTGTTTCTGCATCTTCTCAAAAATTATACGTGATTTTATCCTGAGAAGTTCTTCAACTGCTTACCTAGGCACGGTTTCGGGAAATTAAAAGCAATACCGCTGGCTATATATGTTTATTTGAAGTAGTAGGATGATGAACAAATATTTTCTTTTTTTGTTTTTTTCATGATTTGGTCTTTTTTCATTTATATATCTTATTCTTTCTTTCTTCTTTCTGCTTCTTCGAGTACAGACAAAACAACAAAAAAAATGAAAGGAGGAAAAAGAATTTCTCCCTTTCTCTTTCTCTCTCCTTTTTTTTTTTTTTTTTTTTTTTTTTGGTCTATATTTCTTTCGTTCTTGGATCTTTCTTTTTCTCCTCTTTTCCCCTTTACTCATTTTCGTTTCAACTTAACACTTTCATTATCTTGATTCGATACTCTATATTCTTTTTGTTCCCATTAGATTTAAATGAACGCCTCGGAATTTAGCCTTTTTGTCAACTTCATAAACAATCAGACCAATCACCCTCTTGCACACTCCAACACTTCCTTTTCCAGCTTCGATATTTATGGGCTTTCCTGCACTTCTTACCATCAACATTCAGGCATCTTCTCTCTCTACGGATAATAATAATTACACCAACGATTTTTAATCTTTGGTGGTATCTTTCAAAAATTAGTTTAGTTGTACAAGCATTCCACGTCCGACCACAGACGCAATGCCCAGAGAGACTCGTTCAATCGTGAAATGTTAGATTTAATTAATTGTAAATAACAGTTTTATCGCTTATTGAGAGCTGCCAGCTACCGATTTTGAACGTGTGTATGGCACTAACCTACGGACCTGGTCACGAACTAAGAATGTTTGGGAAAAGACCATCATTTCATGTGAACATTGACTGATGCGGCAGAACATAAAAAATGGTGTAGGGAGATTCAGAAATGTTCCACTCCAGTTGTCACGTGACGCCGGAATGAAAAAGAAGATTCTAGAATTTTTTGGATTTATTAAACTAGGGTGGCGCGTAAATGGAATGAAAAAATAATTTTGATATGAAAATCAAGGAAGAAAAAGGACCGAAAGTACAATGAAATAAAAAAAACAGATCCGATCAGTAATTCATTAAAAACTGTTTCGTGACCAATACCATTTCGCAGTATACCATGTTAGGGGTGATCAATTCAAAAAATTAAAAAAGGGATGATCAGTGAATAAATCACTTTTTTCGACTTTTGTTTGGTCGTTATCACTAGAAAAAATGAAGAGATTGTAAAAAAATTTTAAAAAAATGGACATACGAGCAATTTGAGGAGAAAGAGATAAATTTGTCAGGAGTGATCAATTGAAATCGAAGAAAGGGGGGGTGATCAATGAATAAGTTACTTCTCTCACCTTTTGGTGATTCACAAAAATGTCTGAATTTTCAAAAAACAAGCATAAATGAAACTGGACACAAAGTTAGAGGTCAATTTAGTATAAACTTACTTTGCAAATTGTCCCCCCAAAAGCCCTATTGTGGAGGATTTAGAAAAAGTTTCCTCTTGACATGACAAGGAATAAATGTTTAAACCCTAAGCTCTCTGCCTCCATTGATATGGCCTATACGCTTGACGCAATAATAGCCAGACCCTTTTAAAAACTGAAAGAAAACAATGTTGAGAGTTTAGGTGACAGGTCACTTTGATAATAAGGGGTCAAGACATGAAATATGAAAAAGTACCTCGAACTTTTATCATCATTTTTTGATAATATTTTCTTATCAACAATCTATATTTTATCTTTTGAAAAAAGGTATCGAATTTTACTTTCACAGATGTATCTGCAAGTTATTCGAAAAATCAACAGAAACGTGTCCTAGAAATAGAATTAATCTACCTTTTTTAGTAAATATAATTTTTCTAATTGCACAAAAACTGTGAATAGAAGATAAATCAAAACAACTTAAAATCATCAGATGTTCTCAAAGAACAATAGCCAAAGTCCAAATCATTTTTAGAAAGAAGATGAAAAATTAAGATGTGAATCAAAGATGAAATCTTATTAGAAATTGATTATAAGAAATAAAAAAAGATAAATTTGAGTCATCTACGTCTAGAACTCTGTTTCATCATAGTACAGTGAGTTTTGGTCGACGGTTTCTAAGACAAATGAGACACATGAGGGAGATACATCTAATCAATAGATATAGAGACAGGACAAAATAATGGAAACACAAGCTGATTTCACTTGTATTTCTGGTCTACATTAACACTATGTGAAACGTTGATTGAGTGAAAACCTCTTCAAGATTGTTGCAGACTATTACACATAATGTTTTTCCCCAAACCACATGTTAGTTCATCGAGCTTCGAGTTGGATACAACCAAAGGGCTGTAATTATCAAACATTTACTTTTGCAAATCATTAAGAATCATCGTAAAAGTGATCCAATGGACATTTGAGAGGGGATCAATTGAAGAAAGTGATATAGTCGGATGACTTTTTCTTTTAATTATTTCTATGATCTGGTTGAGTTCATGTCTGAAAGCAACCTAAAGAAGTTTCAACAGTTAAGTTTGGAGGTGGATCAGTTTTGTTTTTGGTGACAATATGGTAGAATTCTCTTGGTCCAGCAATAGCACTGCACGGTAGGGTGAGCTCCAAGTCAATTTTGGCAGACCAGTTGCATCTCATGGTTCAAACATTATTTCCCTATGGCGGCGTCTACTTCAAAGGATGATAATGCACCTTTTCACTCTAATAGAGTTGTTTGGAATGCATGAAAGTGAACTTCAACTCTTGGATTGGCCTCAGCAATCACTAGATGCTAATATAATTGTTTATCATTAGCGTCATTGAAGGAAGTTTTAGCTCGAAGAATGGTTCAAAGTTTCTCTAGACACTGTCCCAAAAGTTGTATGAATCAATTACTCGAGGCATTGAAGCTATATGCCAACTCCACATTAAAGATATTGAAAACATTTGGATAAAATTTTGTTATTTAAATGGTATTTCCATTATTCTGTCCGACCCCTGTAGATGAATAGATACATACACCACTTCATGCAGCCTCTTGTATATAGTTGCACCCACTGCAACAAAATATCACATAAATTCCACGTTCAACCAGAAAATTTCCTTGCAAATACATGCTTTTATTGTGATCAATTGATAAAAAAAGTCCTGATTTCCAAAATATGAGCTTACATTTTCAGTCTATTTGTGCGGTCTATTCGCGTGACACATGGATAGATAAACAGCCTGCTAGCAAGAACAACTTAAAAACTGAAGAAACTTATGTTGACAGTTTCGCTGACAGTTCTGGTTGGTGGTTTCTATTAAATTTACAATTCCAAAAATACACAAAGGAGTAATGCATATTACGTTTTGACTTGTACATATTTAGAAATGTAAGCAACTAGCCATCACAGTCAATAATTGAATTGCCAAAGCATCAAAATTTGGAGTCATGTAAAAACGTTTTATCAAAGAGTAAACTTGGTCAGAATAAATTCTATTAATGACATCACAGGCGTTTTCCACTGGAAAAGATCTAAAATAGAGTAAAAGATAATTTAGAAACTTTAGAGAATGTAGACGTTGTTGATGAACCCGTGAAAATAAGGCCTCAAAACATATAAATAGATATTTTTTCAAAAATCAAAAAAACACCTGCAGAAAGGTACTAATGCCAAATTTCAAGTTTGTAGACAAAGTGGTATGGCCAGGAGTACTACAGACACAAACACATGAACAAACAAACACACGCAAAAATGAAAAATAAAAAAAGGATTAAAACCTTTCGCCAAGTTTGATGGCTACAGTCGTTCAAATTTTCTTTTTATAGATATAGAAAATATAGGTTAAATAACTGACGTTTATATTCCAAAGAATCACAGGATGAAAGCGAAGGAGAGTTGAGAATAGGGAAAATATTAGGACCTTGATCGAGAACTGATTTGACTGATTATTATATCCATAAAAACCAAAGCAAAGGCCATTAGAGAAAGATTGATTTGATCAGATTACTGAAGAGAATGTTGGACATTTGAGGAGACTTGCTGTCACTAGATCCTCAGCGATAGCCAAATATTATCTCTGGTGGGAAGATATGAAAAGGAATTGAACGATACGTATTTTGTAGGCATTACATCGTAGTTAAATGAATGTAACTAAGTGGTTAGGAATTAATAACTTCGTAAAATCAAACAAAAATAAGTGAAAATTAAAAAAAAAGGAAGAAAGCAATAAAAAAAACTGAGGAAGTGAGAAGTACAGAAAGGGCACAAGAAACTAAAACAGAGAAGAAAAATAGGCGAAAAAGGAAAGAGAAGAAAAAGTGACTGGAGAAAGAGATGAAGTAAGTGAAGGAAGGGAAGGAAGAACGTGAAAGGATGCTTGTAAACATGAACAAAGGTTAATAATAGTGATGTTAATGCAGTGGTAGAAGAAAGAAATGAAAATAAATATGAAAAGCTGCAGAAGGAGTCAAGAAACCATGAAAATGGATCAATTTTGAAAAGGCTGCAAAAAGTGATTCATCAATTTATAGCCAACTGAATGTCATCAAAAAGCTGCTGAAGTTATCAAGGCAACGCCTTCTGTATAAATGGTGAATGCTGAAATCTCGACTTGTTCCTGTTCTCGTGGGCTCCACGAAGAAAGGCCGAGCGGCAGGGGACAGAAGCGCTCGGAGGAGGAAGAAAATATCAGTTGACGAGACAGGCCGGGTGAATATGATGAAGACCTCCGATTGGGGAGGCTGTCAAGTGTAGGACAGCTCCCGGCAGGTCCAGTCCAGTAGGAAAATGCTTGGTCAAGGGTTTGTCCGTAGGGCGCGGACAGGAATGGGCAGCTTGCCAAGAGTTTCAGGTTTTTGTGGTCAGATCAGTTTGCAGCCAGTCAAGAATGGGATGGAAACAAGCAGAGGTAAAGGGATTCAAAGGAGGGGGGGGGGTATTTGAGTGACGAAAATATGAAAAGAAACTCAGATTTGAGCGAGACTGCAGGAGGATATCTGGAATGATTTCGAGAGTGGAGAGAAAGAGAAGACTGAAAAATAAGGAGAGGGAGGAAGTGATGAGAATATGGATAGAGGAATGAAACACAAAGAGAAAAGAGAAAGAAAATACAAAGAGGGAGTATTTATTCGAAATGGAGAGCAAGGATTGAAAGAGGAGGAATAGAAGAACTTTTGAGACTAATAGATGATTAGGAAATATAGTGACTAGAAGAGAAGGAAGAAAGAATGACGATTGTATTATTGGGATAGTGAGTATTATAGGCAGGACCGGACCAAGCCTTAATGGGACCCTAAGCACTTTTTCATTTGGTGGAAGGGGGGCATAGTCTTTATAGGGCACTAAGATTTGAAAACTTTGGCAAAACAAGTCGACCCAACATACAACGAAGTTTGAACTTGATGTCACTGGGACATCCCCATTATCTTTAATTGTTTATTCTATTTACGCTGCCTACGCCAAATGATACATTCACTCTGTAATTATAGATCATTTCAAAGTAATATAATGCATTGTATGATTATTTCTGTCGAATTATGCATCCATTTCTTAACACACACACACACACACACACACACACACACACACACACACACACACACACACACATATATATATATATATATATATGCGTTTGCGTATTTGTACATCATTCATATTCTGGATTAGCATTTCCTCTTAGCAAATATTACAATGATCTATCAAGTAAGCCATAGAATCATAAGCGACTCCATTAATAGAAGAGATTGTTGTGGCTTCCGGACAACCCATAGTCTTTGTTTACGCCTGATGACGGCTTCGTTGCACGTTTTTTTCACTTACATGCACCCCCTTCCGGTGCTCATCACAGCAGAATGCTCTACCAGACATTTATTTACTGAGTGAGTTGTCCATCAATCAGCATCAATGCCGAGAGCCAATACTGACAAATTAGAGAATTAACATTATTTAATATTTACCCGGAGCCATTCAAAGCCATTAGCTCACAATAACGCAACGCGTTTCTCCTTCAACAAAATACATTTTGTGTGAACTCAGTATGAATACTCACACGCAGACTTATATATATATATATATATATATATATATATATATATATATATATATATATATATATATAAAGACGAAGAATTTTTTTTTTTAATCAAACGCATTCTACTCTAATTACATCCAAAAGGCTGTAAATTTGTGTAGATTTTGTTAACTTCACCCCAGAATGAACATATAACCAGTGTTGCTCTAAAAATCATTTCAAAGTCAGTGGTATTGTACTATGGCGAACTCTAAAGGTCAATTCAAGGTCGAGCTAATTTTCCAACCGGAGAGAGACGTCTTTACACGTCCTGTTGTAAATTAGTGTACATGGATAACTTGACCTCAAGATGAACATACTATAACTGACATTTAGTGACCTATCAATGTCAACCCTAGGTCAGGTCAATTTTGACGCTTTCATATTTTCGACTCATCTGAAGGGTTGCTTTCCCTAATTAGAATAACTCGGTCTCCGAATTTATTACATGACCTTTCAGTATTGATTAATCTTCTCCCGGGCAACGCCAGGTATCCCAGCCAATATATATATATTGATATTGATATTGATATTGATATTTACTAAGATTATTGAAGATTAGTATGTATCTATATTTTTATTTATAGATTTTGCTATCGATTTATATACGTGTGAGGGTGAAGTGTACAAAATTGAATATATATAAATATATATGTATATGAACATAAATATCATAAATATTTGTTTGTGTTGAATTTGCTTAATGGGCGAAATTTACTTTTTTTATACAAAAAATTCGATTTAACCAAGATCACATTATTTTTCATCGTAAGAAATAGTAGTATTGTATCCATGTTATGATTGAACTTTTGATATCCATTCATTTTCTGCAAAACCATTCAAGATTTCACCAGTAAGGCAATTTCGCGACTTCGGCGTAACATGTACATCCATTTATACATGTGTACACACACATACATTTATACACACAGATCTGTATGCATGTACACGGTGAACATACCATTTGGCCTAGACGAGGTATATAGAATAAACATTCAAAGAAAATGAGGCTGCAGCAAGAGTCAAACCGATAGGGTAGCCGCTTCAACGAAGCGATACTCTCACCTTTGAGCTATTACCATTGCATTCCCGGTGGCTGTTTAACCCAATGTTGTTTAGTTCTATTTCATTTTATCTATAATTGATTATTATTAATATTGATGTTCACCTACCTACTGGAATCGTTGTTGTTTAACTTCTTTTTTCAATTTTGAAGAGTGTATTATCATATTCGTACCATCTTAGCATATTGATCCGTTCCCCTGAACAGGTGATCTAGACATCAAAGTACTTTTTTTTTATTTACTCTATATATGTGTATGTGTGTATGTGTGTGTGTGTGGATATAAGGCAATTATGATAGTGAAAGATTGCAAAGAAGGTGTGTTACATCTTTTTTTGTTCACGTTCAAAAGTTCTTCTGCAATATAGAAAACTGTAAAAAGTGCAGTCCGTTTCATGTTGAAACAATATATATATATATATATATATATGACTCTTTTGCTTGTTTGTTTATTTATCAGTGCTTCTTCTCCTCTAAAACTGCGAGGCCTATCGACCTAACATTCAACCAGTAGACTGAGAAGAGGTCAACTTACAACATTGGCTATGTGAATTTGAACTTAGGGATCATTCGAGGTTACCAGAGGTCATTTCTTGGACATTTCTAGCCAATATTCAGAGCTATGGGATACAATTTTGCATCAAATATGCTGAAATTCAACATATTGGTACTTCTTCTCTCGGCGAAGATTGCAAATTGGAACAAGTTGGACATAAGGGTAAATCTTTTTTTTTTTTTGCAAAGGTCATAGGTAATGCAGTATCAACCTTTTGTCATTTGTAGCCAATTTTCTAAATTTTAGCCATAATTTTGCTCCTATGGAACTGAAATTTGGCATAACAATAGATCCTTTCACGGCCAAAGTATCAAAAAATATGATTTTGATATCAGGGTCACTCAAGGTCACCATATGTCATTTCTGATCATTTCTATTGAATTTTCCAAGTTGTTGTCCACCATATTGCATCTAAGATCCAAAAGTTTTGCATAAAGGTACATCTTTTCACGGTGAAATTTATTGGCAGTGTAAGGCCACTCGAGATCATATGAGATCAATTCAGGAAACAAGACACGATTTGAATCTCGCAAGATCACTGGCCTTTGCCTTACTTTTCCATGCTTTTCCCATGGACATTTGTATATTGATTGTTCTAGGGTTGGATCCCCAAACAAATTTTTCATACTTGTACCAAATGGGAGAAACACTAATGTACTGTATTGAGAAGCCCTATCAAACCAAAATACGACGTCGTTTGCTCTTTGTTGTGAATCAGAATATTACTTCCCTTACAGCCATACTTTTTCATGTGTAAACAATGTGATTAATCGTTTTTTTATATTTTGCTGTGTTGTGTAAAGAGAAATATATCAAAGGACACAATTTTCCTGTTTAGTTTATTTCAAATTATCCCCTGGCAACGCAAGTTATCCATGCTGGTATATATACATATATATGGGAATAGAGCACTCTGGGGGATGGAGAATTCTGCATGAATAAATATATCACTTAAATTAAACCTTACTGACGTCCAGTTCTGCGTAGGGTAAAGATAAGATGCCAGGCTTTGGGTCAGAAGGGAAGTTTCGATCCTACCGAAAGGGCCAGAAAAAAAAGGTGCAGCATGGTATATATAGCCACACTGAAGAGTTGTAATCCAACGAAACAACTTTCTTTGGATACACTATTATTTAATTATTATTATAATATTAAATATCTATATATAATGGAGTATGGATTCTCTGCATGAATGCGTTTATGTTTCTGTCCTATTTGGGCTCGTTATTCTAAATCAACTTAATGTTGAATGTATCGAGCACTTCATGAAATAAGCCCAACGCACATCGGATATTTTATTGCATTTCTGACATATATATATAAAGGAAGGGAAAACCCTATAGTCAGCTCAGGCATCTACTTCCTATGGAGTGCTCAAGTCCTGTGGACCGCCCAATTGGAATACTCTCAGACGACCCCTATAGATCGCTCTGACATCAACCAGGAGAAAATAACTTCTGTCGAACCTACAACCTTGGTGCTTTGCTTCTATTCGTGCCACTCTAGTGAGCTATAAGATAAAGGATAGGGTCGGTTGTACGTACATCGCACTTCACCTTAAAACTTCATCGCTGAGGCTGGGAGGTTATTTTGCCGTCCTAGCCCTCATGATGATGGAAAACCCTCCCAGAGTCTTTGCTCGCGAAGCCAAGCCATTCATTCATGTATTAAGAGTTTTACGATATCCAACATTATGCTTTTGGGAAGGATTTACTGTAAACGCCTACACACACTTACGTGCATATAAATATGCCGCTACTGATAATAGTTATACATACATACAGATATATGCAAATGTGTCTTTATATATCTTTATGTATTTTATGTATCTATATACGTACGTGCAACTCGACATTTCATTATGCAATATCTGTGGACAAAAAGAATCATAATTAGAAAGATATTGTGATGTTAAAACAATGCAAATTCATACAGAACAATGGAAAATCAATTTCTAGATTAGCAGATACAAAAAAAGGAGAGAAGAGGGAAAACGGATAACGTTAGGAAACAGAGACAAGCGTATATTTCAAGACTGAGAGAGGAAATGACTGAGAAAGAGAAGATCGACGAACAAACGAACGGACGAATAAAAAGAAAACATAGAAGTGAAGAAAAACAAGAACAAAAAGTTCAATGAGTCGTCCGATATAAAGTTTTCATACCATTTTTGCCAGATCACGTGACCTGAGTAGAAGGTAATTCTAAGTAAGAAGCATTTTATCAAGGGACATCTTTCTATCAAATAAATCTTACTAAAAATAGCTGAGGAAATCGGATTTTAAACATATTGCAAATACTATTATCGATAGATGATTTGGCTCAGAGAGGGAGATTTTTTAGGCAAGAAACATTTTTCAAGGTACACCTTTCTGCCAAGTTTCAAGTAAATATGACAAAACAGCTGAAGAACTATGTAGACGCGTACTCACTGTCTGACCAACAGACAGATGGACTGGCGGGCGGACGGAGCCTCTTATAGAGACGCGATGACGCCTTTAAAAATGTTTGTTTGATAGCCAAGATAATTGTATATTTCATTCCACCTTCTTTGGCCCTTGACCAAGCCTCATAAAAGCCGAGATTTAGAATGCTGATTTTCTAAATCAAAAGTTTTTCCTGATCATTATTAATTTTTGACTACTATTTACCTCAATTTCATTCTTGTTGTTTTTTTTTAATCACAAATTAACTCAGATTTGGTTCTCTTCGGGACGAACTGAACTACCAACCAATAAGAAACATGGCGTAGAAGACATCAGGCTATGGTGCATATTTAAGGGTTTGATTTGGACAGGCGTTTGCAATGGATTCCAACAGGTCAGTGGTTAGAGCGGTCGTACGAGCTACCTATCGACATAGAGTGTCACGAGTTTGATTCTTATCAGGGATTCATTCTTCATTCTGGCCCGTGCTGTTAATTCATCTACTCACTGTTGAAGGGAGTTCAGTCTGGGTTTAGTTGCGATAAAAATAAACCACAATTAAAAATGAAAGTAAATTGTTGCAAAAAACTCATAATCATGATTTACATACTTTATCAAATGAAACTTTTTTTCTCTTACAGTCTGTAAATCACTGAACTTGTTAACTCTATCTATCCGGCTATCTATATATCTAGTTACATCAATGTTTGATTACCTCTCAAAAAGTCTCCAAGTAGTAGATAATATATCTGACTACATGAAATAAAGGAACAGTCTATTGCACGTTGTAATTATATGAATGGCAGTTTTCCTTCCCAAGGGTGAGGAATTATGGAAATACAAGATCATGGTGTACTTCCGATTCTCGGGTAATTTCCGGTGTCGATGCCAAACCTAACGAACCGAATTTACAATATCTGTTGCCAAGTGCATAATCACAGACAACTATTCATATTCTCAGAGGTAGGAGGTCTTTCCAATAATGCCAAGGCTCTTCTTACTTGTTGCTGAATGTATACATTGAAGAATTCTGGTTTTTCTCTGTATGATGCTTTTGATTTGAAAGAAAAAACAACTTGATATTGGCTGTGGAATTCTATTTATTTTCACTTTGCGAATGCGTTTTAAAGCATTTTTGAATGAATATTTTCTCGATAATATTTAACGACTTTCTTCAGTCATATGTTTGGATGTCTGAAATGCAAATGGAAAATATGTATCACTTATTATTTATTAAATAAAAATATCTCTATAGTCATCTCTATGTACATTTACATTAAGAATACATATTCAACACCAAAATACACACCAATTCAAGTGGTAAAAACGTATGAAACTTTTTATTTTTATCAATTTCCTAAATTCTTCTCAATATTCCACCCGATAACTCCCCAAATTGCCCTATAAATTTATTGTCTATCCAAGATCAATTAAATTTGTCTGAACTATTCTTAAAATTATTTATACTGGAACCATGGCGCGCGTGTCCAATGATTAATGTATAATCCTTTATTCAAAAGGCAATGTTAATAATGATTTCGTTAAAAAGGTAAATTCTAAAATTCAAAATTGGCAAAGGAAATATTTAACAAAATGTAAAAATTTATCATACGTGAAAATTCTGAGTCTGTGTCCTGATATTACTAATGAATCCATTCAATGTGCTGGAGGCTGTTACTTTTTTTTAATTAAGTTTGAGATGTGTGGTATCTTGGTGCTGAATGCCATCCATTTGTTCTGTCGGACATCCAGCCGACTCCTGAATTTTGTCTTTTTATGAAGTCGGAACGAAAATCCAATTTCGCAAAGATGTGTTTTTATAAACGGGATAACTAATTCAAAGACTCTTTTTGCTTGGAAATATTTGGTACCCAAAGGTTTTCTAATGATTTCACTTCAAAATCCATTTTTGATGTCTGATTATTTGTTATGTCAATAATTTCTTCTTTTAACTGATCTTCGTCAGGCATATCACTAATCCGGAATCAAAACAGATTCATCTTACAATGGCCATTGGCGTTGCAAATCATCAAAAGAAAAGTAACTGTCAAAAGCAATATACATTTCAAGATAACTATTTATTGCAGCAGCAACATTTGGAAACAATAATCCATTTTCTCGCTTGCAACTGACATCTTCTAAATGTTTAAAATGGATGGTTATTAAAAAATCATCCTGTAACTGTATCCATGATCTTTACTCTGGTAGTTGAAACCTTTTGCAAATTCTGAGATAACGCCTGCTGAAATCGAAAACAGTCTCCGATATGTAAGTCGGGAATCTTCTTTCTCATGAGGGCAACGAATCCATATTTATTTCCCAACTTAGCAAGCACATCATACGGATCCAGTAATGCATGCATCTAATCTATGTCTTGTTAGGAAAATAAATATCGAATTAATCTTCTAGTTTGCTTGTTATTTTCAGCAGTCCAGATAATTGAATGTTCTATCGTATTCGTCTTTGAAATATCTGACGAGAGCAATCAGTTGGCTACAATTGCAATAATATTTCACAAGGCATGCATTGATGTCATCGATCACCTACTCCAATAAATTTTGGTATTTGTCCAAAATTCTGTTTAGTACGATGTTTTTATATGCTGAATTTTATTTTTGTATCATTACCCAAAACAATTTTTTGTGCAGAAGGTTTCACCAACTCCCCATCTATGGCAAGTTTTTTTGGCCTTATCTACCGGATAGGTAGTTTGAAAAGATGCTTGAAGCAGAAGTTTCTCCATTAGGGCGAATACCAACTTTGGTAGACTCCCCATACAATCAAAACGAGCCTTCTTCACTTTCAATTACTGCCATGTCCAGCTGCTCTACAACCGAATTTGTTATCGAAAAGTTCAGCGATCTTGGATGGTTGCGAATTTGCATTTGGAAATATCACTAGACGTGAAAAAAAAACATTAAGTCTCTTCTCTTCTATCCTTTTCAGTTGTGAATCCAAAATGACTGTAATCCTCATCCCATTTTCTTTTTCTTGGCAACATTGGTCCGTGAATGAAAAATATTGATAATTGAAAATTTTAGTGACGGATCATTCGAAAAGATTTGGTTTACTCCCAGTTTACTCGGTGCATAAAACAAGGAATTATTTACTGGCCTAGGCTACAGAATAGAAGAACCTCTTGCTAATTCTGAATATGTAGGTGAAAAAACAAAGTTGTGTATATCAGCGACAAATGGAAAAAAAGTTGATCAGCATCCTCTTCTTGCAAGTTCCACTCGAAAATGCCTTACGAACCAATTTCTCCTCTTTAATTTCTTTCATTTTTCACTCTGATATATCACTTTTTTTTTCAAATTGGGGAATTTTTACCTTAGAAAAAACGTGCAACACTCTACAGCTCCGAATATCCAACTGAGCACAATCTTGCAGTTATTCTTGTCATCAATACAAATAGATATGAACGAATTCAGACATATATAAACGGGGATATATCGATAAAAACAGGGATAGATATTATCAGACTGTGATCGGTAGACATGAACCGACTGAAATAGATTGACGTATCGTTAGATGCACTAAGGATACATGATGTGAACACTTGAATGTGAACAAAGTTTTGCTTCAATTCACTATCGAACAGCTGCAAAATGGAATAAGATAGTGACATGCTAACTTTGTTGAACTTGCACAAGGTATCAGAGATGGAGACTTGGAATGTGCTGCATAATTCGCTACACACACTAACATGCACACATATATATATATGTGTATGTGTGTGTTGGTTTAGCTCCGTGAACGGAGATCCAGGATAGTTTTCCACGTCTTTTCAGGTCCTAAGTCGGTGAAGGCTTTACGTGAATACTTTAAATATATATATATATATATGAATCATTCATCATACTCTCTCCCCCCCTCTCTGTCTCTGTCTCTGTCCGTCTGTCTGTCTGTCTATCTCTCTCTCTCTCTCTCTCTCTATATATATATATATATATATATATATATATATATATATATATATGTATATATACATATATGGTTGGGTGTTCAGTAAATATATCACAGGTCGTGTGACAAGTCAAATATGATTTGCAATTGGATTTTTACGACGAGAGAAAATCAAAGTTTTATTTTTGAGAAATTGGTTTCTCGTGACAAAAAGAGTCTAAGAACACGTCGTTTTCTCCTTTTTTATTTAATTTTCTCATAAAGTATTTTTTCGAAAATGTCGTCTTGTCAATTCCAAGTCCATTCTTCCATTGGGAATCATTCTAAAAATTCCCAGCAAAATATTTTACGAGAATCTCGAAAGATGATGAAGGGGAGCGAGATTTTTCTCTTCTTTTATTCAATAAATAAAATGAATCAGAAGTCATGATGATGATGTTGATGATGATGACAATGATATGGGTGAAGATGATAATAATTTGGGTTTGTAGCAAATGTTAACTTGAGAAAAATGAGAAATTACATTAAGGCAATCGAAATAGATATCTGATGGCGATCGCCGGAGTGACGGCAAGTTTCCTCCGATCTGAAGCTCTTTTAACATCTTGCCAACCTCTAGAATTATGGTTTGGATTGTCTCGCTTCTCTCGGTTCTGTAAATGATACTGTGTCTTTGGGGGCTGTTTCAGTTGGTCAAGGTCGTTTAATACCGAAAAAATATTGTGATCATCTCAAACACTCATGAGCAGAATTGCCAGTTAACAAAACATTCAAAAGATATTCCACGAAGAACCTCAACAAATACTTTGAAATACATGCGACTCCATAGATCAGGTGGAAGTAAAGGGACTAACATAAAATATGTATCTTGGAAGAATAAGGAAAATATTAGGAACAAATTTTTTCAAAAAGCAATGTAATGACGATTCACTAGGATCTACCAACCAAGAAATGATACCGACGGACTATAGGCAAGAAGGAAGGAAGTAAGAGGCTACAACAGCACAAAAAACAAAGAAAGGATGTGCAAAATATACACCTTAGTTTAGTGATATATAGCATTATTACCATATGTTTCCTTCGGAATTCAATTGGATTCTGAAATAGATTATATTTTGGGCTATAGTGAAATTTAATGCTGATTCTCTGCCACCCAAAACTTGGTCACGGAAATAGAGCTAAAAATAGTCAAAATTTCAAAATACTACCTTATAAATCACTCGTAAGCTAAGTACACAGTTTTTCAACTTTTTAGTTGTTCGTACACAGACTCACGAAAAGTACTGCTCACAAAGGATAGCAGCAAAAGTCCGTACAACATTCAGTTCGTGTGAGCTGTTTAACTTCCATGAACTTTTAGGTAACACCTCATATATCAGATAATCGTGGGACTTGAATAACAGATTTGAGCCTTATGGTGTGCAGATGTTTAAATAGACAAGCAGAGGATTTGGTCGTCATCTTGCGACTGTTGGCTTTTTTTATTGACAGGCCTTTTCTTGATGGCCTCCGGGAGGGTGGCTGTTGTCATGCAGCTGTTTGTGGAGAAAAAAAGGAGATGATAAGTTTGTGCTTCATTGCAATTTCAAAATCAACTCCACTCAAAAGGGACACGTGGAAAGAATGTCAGAAGTATGGAACATGAATGCAAAACTTTCTGCAAAGCTAAATGGATTTCGAATTGTTGTTGGTTTTCCTGACTCAGAACTTACGGAAATAAACAGAGAATAGGACAGTGAAGAAATGTATTTAAAGTTGATAACTTCCAATTTCAACCGAAAATGTCTATAAAAAATAGTGAATGATGAAAGTGAGAGAAAAAACAAAGAAACCCTTCAGATAACCATCGAAATATTTACTCAATGCTGAAAAAGGAATATACATTTCTATCTCAAGATGAAATTGAAACAGATAAAGCAATAGAATGAAAAATGTTACTTGCTGTAGCGTTTTCAATAAGGCCTTCGACTCAGTGGAAACTTCCAAGGTCCTTAATGCTCTCTCTACACAAGGCTTTGACCCCGTATATGTTAGAGTATTGCACGTATACCGTAACGGCAGTCATATAAACTTGAGTAAAACAAAGATTAAGCACATCAAGCATGTTGAAGACATACACACAACGATCAAAATCGATAAAGCAGAGCTCGAGAAAGTAGGCCACTACATCTACCTAGGACAACAGATCTTCATGAAATCTCAAAAAGAAGAAGAAATCTAGCGAAGAGTCACTCAAGCTTTTGGTACATCAAGTCCAACCTTCAAGAACGAGAAAATCCCGTCAGTCCTGAAAAGAAAGGATGCACAACCGAAGCATCTTCCCGATAGTCACCTTTGAAGGTGAAACCTAGAACCTAACAAAGAGACTGACCCTTAAACTGAAAACCATGCAACATGGACATAAAAGAATTATACTCATCACATGGAGAGAATACAAAATAGGAAGATATTTCAGGGGAAAAGTCTACGATATCATAACATCCATTAGAAAACTCAAATGGCAGTGGGCTGGTCATATAATTGACAATGCTGGATATCACGACTCACAACATGGTACCCAGAGATCATATGCAAAACCGTGACCCGTAGAAATTTAGATAGTGAGTTCAGAAAGTATTAACTCTGCGACGCCCATGATAGAGAGGTCTGGCGAATCTCAGGCAAGGTCTATGTCCAATGACGGACGCTAAACGGCCAATCTGATTTAATTGCTCAGTATATGTAGGAGCAAACATTGTTCCTATAAAAGAAACTTTTTTGCAAAAAAAAAAAAAAAAAAGGCACAGACCAACAAAGATACAAAAGCAGGATTAGAGATGGAACTAAAACAAGAAACATATTTAAAACATGTCTGCTTTGTCACTCAAAAGAAACGTTCACATAAGTAATGTCTTTTGACAGCAGGCTGTGTTGGGGGTGATCAATTGAAAATTAGAAAAGTGAGTGATCAATGAATAAGTTACTTCTCTTGCCTTTTGTTGGATTGGTTGGATTTTCAAAAGACAAGCATGGGCACTGCTGGGCACAAGCCAAAGGACCAATTTAGTATAAACTTACATTATAATCCCCTTCCCCTAAAACAAATTTATTTCGCGTGAAATTTTCAGAAAACGATAAAACAGTTTTTAAACGTAATAAGGAGTACGTGTGACATGTACATATCTTGTCAGTTGAATTAATCTAAAAGATTTGGAACGGGAAAGGAAGGTGAATTGATTGATCAATCTGAGAAACGAATAAGAGCAGTTCTTGTGGAGAAATGTAAGGAAAGTTGTGAACTTGAATAAAACCAGATCATGATGCAATTCATGCGTTTATATTCAAAAGATTCACAACAATGCACAAGTTCCCGATGGAAGTGAAAAACGGAGGGAAAGACCACCCTGACCCAAAATGACGCCCCTAAAGTAACCATTGCATTTAATTATTATCCTACAACCTGCCTGTCTATGATCTGGAAATCCTAACGGGCAGGTTTACAGAGAGAATGCCCCACTAGCTGTAAAGCTGAAGACTTCTATCTGAGTAATAGAAAGTATATTGAATAAGAAACAGAGGAAAAGGTAACCTATTATTCATAGGGGAAAAACTTATAGAAGTCAAAATTAAGCAGAAAAACTGTTATGGGGTGGATAAACTACAAAAACAACTACGACAAGATTACAAAATCTTGAGTATTAAAAAGTCTCAGTAGGCTAAAAATGTCAAAACCGGTGGTGAAATTCATGAAAAATTTCAATGGAATAACATTAACATTTTTGCCAAAATTATATGGTAATTGGAGACCTTGATACAAATACTTAGAATGCTTAGTCAAGTTATAGAAATGGAGTTTGGAATCGTGAGATGTGCAAGGCTGGTGATGTACAAGAGTAAAATGAGAATCAGTTGCAACAATTGAGCTAGCCAACCTGGAAGTTGCCAGGACGCTGAACGGGAAAAAAGTCTCCAGAAATACTTGAAAAGAATTCAATCAAGCGAAATGAAATGATGGAAAAAGATAGCAAAAATACCTCGGAAGAACAAGGAAGATTTGGGAAATGATTTCAATTGCTGAGTAATGAAAGATGAATTATGAAAACCGAAGGTTGCAACACATCTGACAACAGAACAAAAAGGGGATCATAAACTTCCCAAAACGAGAAGCTGAAAATAAGGAGAAAAAACAACGACGCTAGAATTTCTTTCAACAGACAATATCAATTGCAAAAGAGATGACAGTAAGACTGGAACTGTTCTGAACAGCGTTGCAAAAGGGTTGAAAGAATCTAAAATACAAGGAAGAATCGTAGCTATCCTATCCAGACAACACCATTACTTAAATCAGCAAGAGTACTGAGGAAAATACTGAAGTATCCAAAGGGACTTGCTATCACTTGATTAGCGAAAGCCACCCACTACTACTGATGTAAAGACTCAATGAGTAGGCACGCTTAATAGTAATAAGCCGGGAACAGCCACAACTCACAAACACATCAGCAGCAACAGGAAAAACGTTTGGAAAACGATGAGGCAAACGAAGAGAAGAAAAAAATCTATAAATGCTGTTGGCAAGGATATGTTCTGTGTATTTCACTGATGATGGACAACAGATGGAATATTTAAATGAATAAATCACCAACGATTTTTTTCTATCATTTCAGTCTTCTTCATACCTGAAGGAAAAAGAAAGAAAAAGTAGATAAAGAAAAAAAAACTTAAACTTTCCCGAACATCTTCCCTTAGAAAAACTTTTTTATTTTATTTTGCATTTTATTTTGCATTTAGATAGGGGTGATTTTTTTCCCTCTATTTTCACGGTTTTATGATATTTTTCTTTCGAGAAAATTTATTTTGAGTTGGGCTAAAAAGCAGTAGATGCACAACTATTTAAAAGCGATTGTATGTGGGTCGCGGCCACCTCGGGTTTGCCACAGTCCATCATAAGAGGAGGGAGGGTGACCCATTGCTTATCAGCATTCCTCTCTTTCTCAGCATGCCCATAAAACATGTCGTCTTTGCTGTCGTTTCCTGCGCATAATTCTTATGAGGTTTTTTATCGGTTAACCTGACTTCTTCCCGGCTTCATTTTTTATAAACAGGAAACAAAGAAAAAAAATGGAGAAATGGAAATTGATGACAAAAATTAGGGATAAGAAAATGGTACATATTACGTACATGCACATCGATGTATATTAACGCATATATCTATCAAGACACACGCACACGTGTACACACATACACGTGTACACACACATACACACACACACTCACATATATATATATAAGGATTGGAAGGTAGAGTGATAGATGAATAGAAAGGTTTTCATGCATAAATATAGACAAAAATAGACAATTAAACGTCTTCATCATGATCATCATCAGAATAATCTGCCAGAATAGGTCCACTACTGACTGCGACCATGATAACCTCTGCTATTTCTTACCGGAACATCGTTCTATCTCGTTTCTCTGTCTTCTACCTGGCCATCTTCAACAGACCTTGCTATCCCTTGGGCACCAATCGACTAACCTTTTACACTGTTATCTCTTCTTTTTGCTATGTGTCCTGCCCATCTCCATTTTGGTTGCTCTATCACTTCTATGATGAATTTAACCTTGACTTCCTTCTGGATCCACGTTGATCTTTTCTATTTCTTTGAGTTATTCGTAAGTTTTGTGATATTTGTGCGACTCGGGGTTGGTTCTCAAGTGATTTCGTCAGTCATCCTGTTTCACCTGTGTACATAATAACAAGTATTGTACATTCATTGTATACATCGCGTTTTAAACATATTCGCAAGGTGCTTTTCAATATATGTCTCTATTACTTGATGCTTTCCACAATATCATCGTACGTTCTTTTATTTCGCTTTAAAAGTGTTTTTTTTTAACTTTATCAACTGACCTAAATAAATGTTTTCCTCAACCTTTCCCGAATCTTTTCAAATGTATTTACACAAGTATAACCATATAAATTCACAGGCATGCAAGTATCTCTCGATGGCTATTTAAAATACCCGAACAATATATAAATAAAAGAGGTCACTTGGTGTAGAGCAATGGTTAACAAGTCAGTTGCACATACCTATACTATTTACTTAATTCTTCAATAGGGATAGCGATTTTGTAGCTCTGCGCTAGACTCGCCTGAGCTTAGTACACTTTATAGATCGCCAGTTTTTGAGAGATGGATGGATAGTGAGCAAGTTGGCTGTTTCTCTTATCACGGTCGTCGCTGGATTCGTTGTTCTTGCCAGACTAAGCTAGTCCTCGTAAATATCTATCGGCCCAGTTTCTTGGATATGTAGGTGTTCACGGGAATAATTGTAGCCTGGAAACCAGGGTCACACTCCCAAAGAAAAGAGTCAGGATATTCTCTGATGTCTGCAGCCTGGCCGAGTTGGCTATAGATTTTAGCGAAAAATCATGGATGTATTTGAATTTCTATCAGACGATTTTTTGAGATAATGGAACAATGAATCTTTCTCAGTGAAAGAGTTGATAGTTTCAAATGACGAGTATGGGGTATTTTTTTCAACAATTTTACGGACAATGAACTAAGAGAAGTACACTGTTCATTATAGTGGTAGAATTTTTTCAATTAGTGGTTATAACAGCCAAGGAAGTCACCGTTAATTCAATTTTAGGAAAATTTGAGTTCATTTTCTTATACGTTAAATCCATGTTTCGACAGTTTTCCCTCAGTTAAAACATTTTCTGTCTTTGAAGAAAGATTTTTAGAGTGACGGAAAGTTCGCAGACTTGGCCAAAAGAAATTTGAAATAAAGAAAGATAATATGCTAAACATGCTTCACAGTCCCATAAGAAACCCCTTAATCTTTTTCAGCCACAGCTATAGCGGTCCCTGTCCTCAAAAAGGACAATGAAGCATTCCGAGGGTTTTGGTACCAGATTTGCCGAACATAATGCAAAAGTCGATGCAAGTCACATAGGTGCTCTCACACAACGTCACAAAACCTCGTGTAATACGAGAACATGGTTAGGTAACCGGAAGCCTATGGTCAAACCGACTCAGTAGGCTGAGTAACAATGAGCGACAGCTGCTAACGCATTTCCGTTGAACGGTATAATCACAGTGCGTCCGGGAACTTTCCAAAAGTACTTTGTATATAGATCCAAGATAAACGTATAAAGATGCACATGTCTGACCCTGATCAGTAATGATGGAATGCTGAGCTACACGTATATCATTTATTTATTATTTACTTGTGTATCTTCGGAAAGGCAAAAGCATTTACCAAGCAGGATTATTGAAGCATGGGTGCCGAAAAAACAGTCGGCTATCCTTGTAGATTATTAATATTTGATGATGATACATGGCAATTCGAGTGATTTTTATTCACATCATTTTTAAGTAAATACGTCTGGAAGTGACATGTGTTGCGCTTTTATAAATATATAAATAAATACAACGGAAACCAATAAAGGAAAGAAAATTAATAAATGAAAGCAATGCAAGTCTGGTTAGTCACTCAATAAAAACTGCTACATGATCGACGTCTTTTGGCAGCATGCTGTGTCGATGGTTGATCAATTAACAAAATTGGAAAAAGGTGTGAATAAATGAATTACCCTTCTAATCTCCTATTGGGCAGTAATCACTAAAAACAAAACAAAGCCCTAGACCCCAAATAAGGGATAAATTTAGCATAAAATTACATTTGAAATTGAATACCCCAGTAAAGACATATTGGGTGTTGAAAAAAAAAGAAGAACCATATTTTCTAGGCACAATAAGGAATAAATGTCTAAATTTGTAGCCCTCTATTTCTATTGGTGCGAACCATACATGTGATACATTCATAGCCAGCCAAATAGTCAGCTAGGCAAACTTAAAGACTAAAGAAACCTATGTTGACAGTTTTGATTGACGGTCTCTAAAAATAGAATCGAAGAAATAACAAATAGCTCATTATATATATATATATATATATTATATATATATATATATGATATATATATATATATGATATATATATATATATATATATATATATATATATATATATATATATATATATATATATATATATATATATATATATATATATATATAGTAAATCAAAAATC
>OY735205.1:44020761-44103261 GCA_963457665.1 Thysanoteuthis rhombus | reverse complement strand
AGCAAGACGAAAGGTAGTAAAGACTCTTACCTAAAATGGCTCGCTAACTCAAGAATCTGTGTTAGTTTTACATTTCCAATCTTATTGTGTGAGCTTATTTTGAGAGTTATCTTGTTCTAACTTTGTAAAAATGTGTCTACATTTATATTAAATTTATTGTAAAATTCATATTTCTGAATTTAAATAATGTTCAATTGAACCGAGTGAAAAAATGATTTTAATTGCTACACATCAATCTACAAAAAAAAATATCCTGAAGACTTTTGTCCTCTGTAGACTCTAGAATAGCGCTAAAGAGGGGTTTACGATCACCGAATCATTAAGCAGAATAAGTAAATGAAGATGTTTCAATTGATAGAGGTGTTTTAGAACATTAGTTATGTCACTGGAGTAGCTCTAAAGGTCACTCAGACAGCATCGATATCTAACGGTCAGGAACAAATAGCGATAAACAAATAGGCCCCCATGAATTACTGTTGGCATGGTTATCTTATTATTATGATGTACCATATTACTTAGAGGGGGGTTCGTTCGATTGGGAATTATATGACTTAAAAAATGATACACAAAGCATGTCATTGCGTCAAGGTCCCGATTGATTTCTTTCAACTTGGTTCGTCTTCAAATATCTACAAAACACCTGGAAAGCTTTTTTTCAAGTTAATTTAGTTATAGAATCTTCTTGTAATAATCAAATTAGTCTTTGGGAGAAGGGTAGCTAAATAAACGACGGATGAACCGATACACCCTCTCCTTATCTCTCAACTCGTACTTTTCTCAGCTTCTTCTTCTTTTAATTATAAGAGAATACGACCCTTTTTGCATGAAATAGATATATTTATACTGAAATATATATTGGTATAATTTATCTATACAAAAATGATCCTGTCATCTTTTGTTAATTTTTTTTGATAAAAAAAAACACATGCGGTATCTTTCTTTTTCTTTCATATTTTCTGCCAAATGAACTTAGTATTAGTTTTTTTTAAACTACTTACATTCTTCTTATTTTTTTTTTCCTTGCATCTTGTCTTAAGACGATATGATCGATCATGGTTGTGATATAAAAACAATTAAAAATTACAACACTTGATTTATCAATTACCTGAATAAATAAGTTACTCAATATATTAGCTTTATGTTCCTTGGTGCCGATCCATACATAAATACCCCGTCATTTTTCATGTGTATATAGTATATAGCTTTTAATAAATCAGATATCCTAATTTTAATTTTTTCGAGTCTAAACTCAACTCAAGCTATTTTAACGGGTGATTGGACATGAAGTCTTAAGGGTCAGGATAGGAAGGTAAATCAACCAATCAGATCAATGCCTGAAACTATCAAAAAAATTAATTTGCATATACGGCTATCATAGATTTAGAAGTGAGAAATAATTGCGAATTTCTGCCAGAAAGTAACATTTGCTATACTAACTTCAATTTGCAAAAATAAAAAAAAAAAACATGCAAATCCTAGAATTATTTGGTTTCTATTTTGTGTTTGTGTGTGTATAGGGTCTGTAAATGCAGATGTACTGCATACGAAAGCAGGTATTGTAAGAAATATATAAAGAATAAAAAATATCTTCAAAATTCTGTGATCTGTCTTATTTAGAATTCTGTAACACTTGAGAAAGAGAATTCGAAATATTTTTCTAACACGAAGTGATTTAAAAAAATATCCAACTCCATGTTAATACTTTGGTTTTACGTGTATATATATATATATATATATATATATATATATATATATATATATATATATATATATATATATATATCTAGAAGGAGAGAAAAAATTATGTAACAACCGCCCAGGTGGCAATAACTGTAAAAAGTTGCTACACAGATTGTCAACCTTCACATACGCATACACACATACGCGAATGTGCGTGTGTGTTGTTCATTAGGTTGAAGGTAAATGGGAAAAATGAAGATTCGATTATCAACAAGTAGTGGTCGAGTTTTTTGATATTTTGATGTCTATTCGTTTCACTCTTGAAACACGATGAAATAAGTGATATTTTTGTCTATTAAGGAGTTCGTGCATTTGAAACATTAAAAAAAAATGCTGCAATGAGTGAATAGACTTACAAAGCAGAGTGTAAAGAGAGATGAGTTATCAAAAGATGAAATCAGAAAGGATTTACATCAGAGTGCCAAGATGATACGAAAAGTTTAGAAAAGTGTTTTCGGAGTAAAGGATTCAGGGACATTTTCTCACTGCTATCGAAATGAGACCCATTGGTAAGGCTGCGCTACAAACACAAATACACGAGTATAGAATGTTATATTATGAATATAATAATCATCAATCTTTTTAGAGGAAATATCATTATCATTATTATTATTGTTCATTTTTTACTAGTATTTGTTAGCATCGCTTATCCTTGATCATCTTTCTGACTGTCAAAACGACCTCCTGATTAAGCCACGTAATCTATCTGTGGGTGTCGCTAAAATTAGCCATATAGCTGATATTCTCCTCTTCAGCGACCACCTTTACATCATTTTGTTTAATTACACTTGTAATATTAGATGTAATAAGATGAAAGGAAATAAAAGCCTAAAATTAATGATAACGCCATATTATTCATTTTTGGCATTTTCAGCGAAAGCATTTTCACTGAAAAAATCTTTGTGGCGAGTTTTTTTACTCTAAATTACTATTGTGGCTTTTTAGCATTTTCAATATCATGTTTTTATTACAAAATTTATTGCATTGTGTTATCGTTGCTTTTTAGATTAAACATTCTCACTATTAACATATCTTTTTCATATGATGCCTTTTCACTATTACTATTTTATTACTAGTTTTATTCCGCGTTATTCTCGAGTCTTTTTATTGTTTTTGGCATGGCCTCTGCTGTCCTCAGGCGCGGAACGATTGTAAGCTCTATTTCGGCCGTCCAGTAATTAGCGATCCGTTCCCCAGACAACATTTCTCCCCAAAAGGCTCGAGTCAGTGATACACCCTGATATAACAACATTTGCTTAACTATCGAGGCTGCCGTAGCTGGAATGATTATGGCAATATCCATTAAAAAGAACTTCCCAGGTGTGGAATACGAATTCAGGCTCTGTCGAATGCCATTCTTTTTTCTTTTATTGCACCGTTGCTCTTGCGACCGGAGAGTGTTGTGAATAATAAGTTGGAGTAAAACTTGTAATAAGATAGTAGGGAAAACCCCATGCTGTTTAGCTCTCTTAAAAGAGGGAAAAAACAACTGCGACTTACTGAGATATATATATATATATATATATATATATATATATATATATATATATATATATATATATATATATATATATAGGTTGTGGATTCGCTACACAAACAATTTTATGTTTCTGCTCTCCCTGGGCCTAATCAGGCAAATACGCAAATCAGTATGATTAATTGCATGGTTGTATGTCCTATCCGAGTCCTGTTATAACATCAAAGGTATAATGGATTAGTCCATGTGAAATAGATTTACAGAGCTAATAAAAGTAATCGTAAAGTTTCAAAAAAGATTGTCTATTGTAACAAATAAATGAATAATTCGTCACAGAAAAGTTGGTTGTTTGAAATTGAAACAGAAGAAAAAGTGTGTGTGTATGTGTGTGTGTTTGTGACTGAAGTATATGCTTAGTGTGTTGTTGAGATTTTTTAAAATACGATTTTGAATTATCTAAAATGAATTACCGAATAAAATAGCTTTGGGGTGCTCAGTGCCAATTCATACATAAATAAACCTATCATTTTTGCCGGTATGTGCTAGTATCCATATAAAAGCCATGTATGTAAATTAGTATGTTTAATGGTATGTTTATTTGATTTGCATGTTTTTGTTCCTGCTATGCCCCCCCGTCATTTTTTATGCAGATATAAATGTATATAAGGAGAGAAAGAAGGAGGGGAGAGCAACTTTAAGCACTAAATACGTGAAAAATTATATATATATATATATATATATATATATATATATATATATATATATATATATATATATATCAACATGATGACCACTTCTACACAAGAACTGATGATATTGCTATGAGATCTCCGTTTGTTGAAACTTTTTGTATGTGATCAATCTAGAGGAGGTTGATATTCATACCGCATACAACGATGGCATTTTTATCCTTACAAATAGTACAGAAGAAAAAACAAACCTCATCTGAAAAATACTCCTTGTGTCACTAAACTTACGATCAGAATTTAAAGAATAAAATTCTCTCACACGACATTTCAGCTGACTCTAAAACAACACTTTCATCACCTCTATGTACATAAAAAACATTAGCAAAAAATCCCGCAACTGTAATTACAATAGTAATCGTGTCAGGTGTAAATTATCGATCATAGAAACTGTATTAACTGATTTTTATTCATTTCATCAAATGATATATTGTAAATTATTATTATTAATTTTATGCTACTCTTTACCTTCATCTTCATCATTTAGTTGCGATAAAAATCAACAACAATTAAGATGCAAGTTTATAGTATCAAAATATTATTGTTAATAATGGTTCCATTGACTGAGCTCGTTGCCTATATTAATTGAGGATGAACTTTTTAATACCATATATTATATACAATGGTTTACTCAACTTTGTTTCTTATTCACAAATCATGTCCTTGTTTAGGTGAGAGAAATACACGTATAATGTCGGTACAAGTAATTGAAAATAATTTACTCTTCAGAAACCAAGATGGAGAAGACAAAGATACAAAAATTGTGATTTTTTCGAATTTCGTAGCATCGTCCATTATTATGAATTTTTAACTAATTTTTTTTCTGTCTTATTTCTGGTGCTTATTGCAACTTACTAATCATCATTTTACAGTCGTTAAACAACAGTGCAAATCGAGAATAAAGGGCGAAACAAGTGATGCAATTTCGAATCTCGTCCGAAGCTTATCCTTCATTTCCGATCCGTACTACCCACTAACAAACGTAGTATGGCGGTTCCAGACTTACGATAAAAATCTGTAACCTTATTCCAATGAACCTTGCCGTCAAATTAAATCTTTATAAATGTTGTATAGGAGTTTTCTCGTTCTTCTCTTCGTAGTAAGAATCCAATTCGTTTACTGGTCATATTACAACGACCTACCACTTATATGATGAAAGCATAGACTCCATGGCTCTGGAGATCTTGACTCATCTATCCCAAGATACTGGTTGGCAATTTGTTATCGTGGTAAATTACAAAGATGATAGTGATGGCACCATTCTTTTGGTACAAGGAAATCTTGTAATCGTATTCAGACTAATAATGAAGACAATCTAAGGTTCGGATATTTCATTTAAGATCAAACCCCTTGAAATCTTTTTATCTGTTTACTCATTTTGGGTGCATGAGATCTTATTGTAAATAATACGATAATAGATATTAACATTTCGATAATGGCTGGTTGCCCAACGGAAAGTAGAGATTTCACAACGAATCCTACATTCAATACTCGGTGAACTCCAGAAATTGATGAAAATCTGTTTTGCACCAACTTAATACTTTTATTAAAAAAAAACATGTAATTTCACAGCTTAAGTGTTCATTCATATTTATAGGTGTCTTCATTGAAGACATGTGCAATTTTTCAAGATTTTTTATTGACTTTGAATTTTATATAAAATGACTTTCAAAATACATCTCATATTTTGAAAGAAAGAGCAAAACAAAAGAAGATTCAAGAAATTTGGGCAGTTGATTAATAAAAACATTTTTTACAAATACCTTGACCTTTCCAGTGCCTTGTTTCATTAAGATATTCACCCACTTCTGGACAGAAGTTATCAACCAACCTTTTTTTATAATCTCTTTGAGCTCAAGATTTTTTCTTCATAAGTGGAGAATTTCCCGAGTTCTTTTTTCTTATTGATCGAAATTCGTTGTGCTATCTCACAAGTAATAGATTTTTTGTGCCTACGGAGACATATGTTTATACCTACATGGTGTGGAGGAAAAGTTAAATAATTGAAATACTTAGGCTTTGAATAAAGCTTCTGCTTTGAATAAAGATATGCTTATTTGGAATAATGGTCCATGTTTTGGAAAAGGAATTTATGTTTTGGATAATGATACTCAAAAATTTGAATAACCAATGAATAGCTTTTAATGTATCTTGACCTTTTTTCATTAACATTTCGCACATCACTTCACGTGTGTTAAAATGTTTGCAGGTCCGTAAATTTGCATGCAATATTAGGTAAATCATAAAATGCTTCTTAAATGGTGATCACAGAGAGTTTCGGGGGGAACAGAAATAATTTATTATCTAGAATATACGAATTGGAAATGACGGGGTTATTTATATATGGGTCTGCAATAAGGAGCCTAAAGCTATTTTATTTGGTAAATTATTTTTGATTATTCAGGTATCGTGGTTTTAATTTTTTTTCAAGTCTTAACCCATCTCAAGCTGTTTTAATGTGTGGTGATCAGTAATTAAATCTTGAGTATTTCTATGACATAATTCTCATTGTAATATCATAATAGAGAGGTGAATCAGAAGAAATTACACAAAAGCAAATGGTTAGATGAAATTGGTGTTCTTAACATGATTGAAAAAATCTTTATTCTGGTTACTTACCTATAGAAACATTTTCTGTGATCAATTATCGACTTGATGCCTTTAGGTAGTGCGTTTTCAAATGAAAGTCTAAAAATAGAGCATTTAAAAATCACTATTCTTTTGTTTTTTCCAGCGTATATTCACGATGATAAAGTCTTCATTCTCTGGATACAAAATCTGACACGACTTTCCAATAAACTACGATTGATTTGTTACTTTTGTATTGGAATTTTTTTTGTCTTTGTTTTCTTTTTATTTCCGCTAGAATTCCCCCGTTTCTTTTACTGATTTTTCTCCCTCCCCCTCTCTCTCTCTCCCTCTCCTTTCTTTTTTTTTTTTGGCTCAAATCTCTCCCCACCATTAGCGACATTCCAAACCTTCCAGCGTACTTATTTCGCTACATTTTCTCTTGTTTGTCGTTGTTGCAAGAGTTCTTCTTCTTCTTCTTCTTCTTCTTCTTCTTCTTCTTCTTCTTCTTCTTCTTCTTCTTCTTCTTTTACATGATTGTTCTCTTTTATTTCTTCCAACCCATCCCATCTCCTAAACACTTAATGAACTTCATCTTTACCCACCTCCACTCATATTCCTTTTTCTTAGCCCTCTCTCTCCTCCTACTTTCTGCCTATTGATGTCCCTTCTTCCTCCTCATCTTCTTATTTCCATCTTTTCCCTTTTGTTTTATCTCTATTTCTCCACCTCTTTCACTCACCCGTTTCCCGATGGTCAAACTGAGAACCATGAAACGTGCATAGAAGAGGATCATGCTCGGCTTCATATGGAGAAATCACTAGACTACACAATATACGACTCATGACTCACAACATGGATCCCCAGAGATCATATGTGAAACTGTAGTCGGTAGAAAATAATATAACTTGACGATTTAGACTGGTTCGAGGGATATTGGCACTGCATCGCCAGCGGTAGAGACACCTTGCGAATTTCGGAGAAGGTAAATATCCAACGACGGGTGCTAAGAGGCTGCTGCTGCTGCTGCTGATGATGATGATGATGATGAATGATATCTTCCCTGCCTCGCCGATGATTTAACTCCTTTGAACCTTCTCCCTTATTCCGGCAACTGATTGTTAACTCAGTCCTTTTTTGTCAAACTTCTTTTATTGAATTTTCACTTTATTTTCGTATGTAACAACAATGACAGATGACAATGACCAGATCAAAAGCCAGGGACACCTTGCATGAATAACAGTGATACAGTGAAAAACTGATGACGAATTCACTCTAAAGTTTCAAAATCCCACATACTGGAACTACTGGTAAAGGAGTTTAAATGGGACGTTTGGTTTTTGAATAATATTGTATTTTGATGACCCCGACGCAGCCAAGCTTGTTATTACACATCTACTCTTCCGTCCACCCTTTCTTCTTCCTATCTTCGTTTCTAAACGATAACAACGGTGATAGTCTTGCAAGCCATTCCAAGTGAGTTCGTTCCTGCACTATGAACATAGACTTGGACCAAAGTAGGCTTAGTTTGTCTCGTTTTGCTCGTGGTTTTTCCTTTGCTCTTTATACATTTGGTCTCAAAGTTAAATAATTGTAACAAATATTTACTTTCCAGTTCTTTACTTTTTGATCGTCCTTGCCCGTTTTTCATTCAATTCTTCTTTTTTCATTTCAATTTTTCTCTTTTTCAACTTCTTTTTTTCCGTCATTACTCCTCTGTGGTCTTCGCCTGCATATTTTCCTTCTTTCTCTTTTTTTTGCTTTCTTTCCCTTCCTGTCCACCTTACTTTATTTTTCTTCCCTTTCTTATTCTCCCCGTTTCTTTTTTTACCCCCCCCCCGTTTCTGATTGATCCCGATGTGAAGAATGGTGAATAAATTTCAGTTCAATTTTTTTCATATCTCGCTTCTCCCCCTCTTCCCGCCCCTTTTGACAGAATCATTTTCTGGTGGGTAAAACCACTCTCACTCATCAGTTGCAGCGGGTCGGGGTTCAGTCGGCCGTCAGACGCTACCTAATTGATGTTCAAACATTTTCCAAAGGACGCACTTTTTTGGCGGGAGAGAGAAAAGCATCTTTCTCGTTCTTTCCTTTCAATCATTTTATGAATATATTACTTCACGAATAATGTTTCACAAAGTGCCAGAGGTCACCGAGTTTGCTTATTTTTCTTTCTTGTATGATTTTTAAAGGCCTTTTGTGAGTTTTTGTGTTTTATGATATTAAAATGTACATTAGAAGATAAATATGAGTTTGCATGACTTGGTTGCGTGGAAAAGAGTCATAGATATATTTATGACAGGTGATTTTGTATCCTTTTGTTTAAATGGATTGTTGAATATATACATATATATATATATATATATATATATATATATATATATATATATATATATATATATATATAAACAAAGAATGACAGATGTGAAGAAATTTGTGCTTACAGAAAGACAGGAAGACTTATTAACAGATATAGACATATACATGTGTATGTATGCGTGGGGGGTGGGAATAGAAATATTTTGCGTAAGAATGGACGTATAATCAAACAAACAAACAGAGCGTGAGTGTGAATATATATTTAATGGATCAATAGATAGATAAATTTATTGATACTTAAATGCATTAATAATATGATCAAATTAATAAAGAAGCAAACCAAGACAGTAGGCTATAGATCATTTATATACATATTACCTTATCATATCTATCTATCTATTTATCTATCTATCTATCTAGATGGCCATATGAAGACGAAAAAGTAGATATTTTACGTATTTGAAGATTTACTGGCCAGTTTATTATTTATTATTTGCATTTTCTTTTTATTCTACTTTTTTAAGAGAGACTCTCTATGTTTTCCATATATTCACGAGATTATTTATTTACATATAAATTTTTTATATGTTTGTTCAATTATTTTGATTCTATTTTACATATTTGCAGTAAGAAATGACTTAATGCCAGATAACAAATTGATCCAATAAATCAACGCGGAACAGTTTTCGAGCAAAAGATTCAAGTGAATAAATAAACAGCAACAATAACAACAACAACAACAACAAATAATAATAATAATGATAATAATAATAATAATAATAATAATAATAATAATAATAATAATAATAATAATAATAATAATAATAACAATAACAACAACAACAAACTCCTGTTGTGTTCCTCCTATAAAAAATATTTTGTCTTTTGGCATCTTAGAAGAGAATCTTTCTTTTTGATAAAAACTCATTTGTTAAGCGAGACCATAGTTTTATACACCTTCTCAGTTCGGGGAACAGTTATCTCCTCTTCTTATTTGTCCAGTCCTGTCCATTAGAATGGATTTATATGTGGACCTCTGGAGACAATACATCAACACCAACAACACCACTACCACCACCACCAACAACAACAACAACAACATCAATTGAAAAACAACACAATAATCACATAAAATGTTTCCTGACAAAACCATAAGTGAAATCGAATCAACTAACAAATTAAAATAAATTGTCCACTCAATATAACAGAAATCATACATTTCATCTGATTGGATAATATAGGTAATAATATAAGTAAAGGAGAAAGGTGTTTTATTTCGACTAAGTAATTTGCGTTTGTGCCGGGGACTGGACCAATAATTGTTTACATATCAATTTACTCTTTCTATCATTTTTAGCTCTACTCATGGCGAACATATCACTCTTAGAGAAGTGGTAAGTTCCTGTGTTTTGCAAACTATCGACAACGAGCTCGTTTCAGACTGGGCGTTCTCTGAATCTGGGTTTGTAGCAAAGTCTCACGCAATCCACTTTACGTCCACTACATTTCTAATATTAGAGTATGAAACGCGTCAAATGTGTAGTCTATTTGGTAAGAGGATTACAACGTGTTAAAGTGGCTTTTTTTACGTTGAATCAAGCGGAATCGAAACTTGTTCAGATTGAAGGTTTAATTATCTGGCTGAATGAACAAAATGGTGAATCATCATAAACATAAATGTTTTAGCAGAAGACAGGAATGCAAATTCCTGCAGGAAAATTCCCACAACAATTTTGGGATCTCTCTTTCAAATAGATTCTTAGGATAACCAAATTGAGGCGCAAAACCACTTGAATTCAACAAATGTCAGAAAACCACTGGACATCACGGACCTGCTTGACATCACAACTTACAACGTGGATCCCCAGAGATCACATGTTAAACAAAATATAAGATAGCGTGACGTACTAGATAAGTTCAGAAAGATCTGGCTCCGTGACGCCCACGACTGAAAATCTTGGGGAAGGTCCATGTCCAACAACAGTCGCTAGAATGATGATGATGATGATGATATTAGGATCGTACTCACTAGCAATGACTTATGAGATAAATCATCTGGTCATCACTCGTTGGTAGGAACTCTGATAAGAAGGAATCTACCTGGAAATTTTGGCACATAGGTTATCAGTTTCGTGGCCACTCCCTCTGTCTGTCTGTCCGTCTGTCTGTCTGTCTGTCTGTCTGTCTCTCTCTCTCTCTCTGTGGATAGAACATAGATAAGCCATTACCATTAGCAGTCCAATGAAAAGTTGTGATCAGAGTAGTAGTCCTTTTTTCTTTGGCAGGTCGGCTATGGATATCAATTAAAAGCTACAAAATTTCTCTTTGCTTTTTTTTCTCTCTATATGTTCATTATTTTATTGTTTCTAATTTTTTCTTTGGTGTAAAATTCTTGACCTTTTTATTCCAACTTATCATTGTATTGTTTGGTATCAAAAATACTTCTATTCGTTTAACCTGTTCCTCAATCCCTTTCGCATCATCGTTCGCTTTCTTTCTTTCTTCCATAACTTTATTGGAAATACATCACTGAATTAGCTGATGGGCGACAACTGAATCACTCGTTAGACACATATCTTTGGCTGGATAATATCCTCAAAGATAGAAACGTGATACTTGTAGATTAACATTGCAGGGAAATAAGACTGGACCGATAGGGTAACCATTGCTGTTGCCACGTCAAAGACAAAATTGCGTCAGAGACGTTCATGACTTTTTGTGGGACGAACGAAGCAGCGTTTACTGGCAACCACTTGATCTAAACAAAACAATCATTCCCGATTTGTTCTGCATACAACTGCGATGTGGCTGATTCAGTTGCCGAAAAAGGCCAACAATATCGTTTGTTAAACAACAGTACCAGACACTATGTTGCACCCTTGCAGTTGAGTTAGGAAGTTCTGCACCTGTCCTACTCACTAAACATTGAGGTTGAATTCACAGTGGCAGAATCTGACTAATAACGATAGCAATTATGTTGAAGTCTGTTTTGAGGAATATTTTGACTACACGAAATAATTAGAAACTTTTCCAGTCAATGTTTTCTTTTCTACCTTTTCACACATTTTCATCATTTTTCAGGGTTTTTTTTTCTGTCTTTTTTTTTCTTTTCGATTTTCCTTGCATATTCTTTCGTCTTTTTCTCGTTTTTTTCCTTACAACGAGTAGAATTCGGTTTCCATATCTATGTTTGTTTTTGAAAATCGTGATTATGGCTTCGAATTAATGTTTTACACTTTCATCTTATTTTGTTAATCACTGCTACCCGAAACAGACAAGTTTAAACACTGTTGCTGAATTTAGATTATTCATGTGTTTTGATAATTATATGTATCTATGCATACGGACTTCACCCAGCTCTAACTGTTCATAACAGTTTCTATTGAGTGGCAAACTTTTTTAAAAATCTTGAATTTATGGCTCAGGCCACACTGGTAGCATTTGCATCAAGGTAACTTTTACCTGCAGCTTGCTTAATTTACGAGGTAAAAATAAGCATTTATGAGAGACGGTGATTCATAATTCCTCTTGGAATGGAAGTTGCTATGATTTGAGCTTTTGTTTTTCTTCTCTTCTCAGCCTTTCTATTCTTTTTCTCCCTCTTCTTGCTTTTCCTTTATATTTATCATTCAAAATGTACATCTGATTCCTTATAATTTTTTTCCATCAACATTAATACCCATCTTGATTACAATCGTCATGTCATTGCTTTTTATTCTCTTCGTCTCTTTTTCTTCTTGGCGTCATCTTTCGTCTTCTTTATCAAATATCGTTCGCTTTTTTCTCATTCTCTAAAGACACACTCTTTCTAAAACCTCTTTCCATTCACTCCCTTCTGTCTCTCATCATTCGTTTCTTTTTTTTTTTTTTATTATTGTTTGCTTTCATCAAAATATCTTTGTCTTTCCTTCTTCTTTCCCTTTTTTCCGTCATTAAAATCACCATCCTCTTTTCTTTTCTTTCCTTAAAATATTTTTCTTTCTGCCTTACCCAGTCTTATATTCCTCCATACAACAGCTTGTCTGTTGCATTCCCGGGAATATTTCTCTTCCCATTTGGTTTCGTCCAATCTCCAGAGACAGCCACCAGATACTAGTGATATGAAAACTCAGCGACTATGAAATATAATAGTAATAATAACTCTGCTTTGCATCAGTTTTACTGACTAACAACTGGCACTTCAATGTAATTCAAGGGCTTTGATTCCAAACATGGATTCAGTTTCTTCCTAGCCATGTCAGGTTTAATCATAAAATATGCCATATTTTATCGTGGAAACATGATTTTGTTGCTTGTTTTTCCGATTCTTATATTTCTATTTAAGGAATTACTTTATTATTGCTGTTGGTTATTGATTGCAGTTAATATTTTATTTCTCACGTTTCATATATGTCTTTGTTCTCTTTAATTATTAATTATTCGTTTCGATGATTTTAATGATGGCAGCAAACCGAAGGAAGTATACACTTGATCTCGATATTTTCCGTCACATTGGTAGATGTTTTACTAAGCCATAACAGCGGCAAAATATATCAGATCATGTTAGCATGTCATGTATATTTTGGGTGGTGTACATAAGCTTTGAGTGTTTCGTTTAGTCTATTCAATTTGTATTGACTACATGACATAATGCATGAAATGAAATAGGATTTGAATTGTGGGATTCCAGCAGTTTAGAGAGGATAACTTTCATAATTGTTATTCCATCCTAGCAATATCATCATCATCATCTTCAACATCCTTTTAACATGCGTTGCTGGACATCCAAGATTCGCCTCACTACTCGATCGTGGGCGTCTCGCTGCTAATATCTTCTGGACTTGACCAAATCGTCACGCCATCTTATTTTCCATCGGTCACCATTTCTCCTATAATCTTTGTAGGTCTACATGGTGGGTCTTAATGTCCAGCAGTTGTTTGACATCTACGCAATATAGCCTGCCCATTGCCATTCTTCAATTCGTCATAATCTAATCTACCAGTCAGAAGACCCAACGCACACCTCAATTCTCCTGTCAGTATTACTCCTACACTTTTGGGGAGGTAAGTTCAATCAATGTCTATCTGGAAGAGGTAATGATGATCATTAGGATTTCAGTTCACACAAGTGTTTTATCAGCAGCAGCTTTTTAGCATCTATTGTTGGACATAGAGTTCCTCAAGATTAGCCAGACCTTTCTATCATGAGTGTCGCCAGTATTCTCTGAATTTGTCTGGCTTGTCACACGATCTCACTTTCTGTCAGCCACAATTTCGCAAATGATCTCTGGGGATCCACATCTTGAGTTGTGATGTGCAAAATGTTATTCTTGCAACATGACCAGCTCATTGCCATTTGATCTTTCCAATTGTTTCTATCTTTCCCGTCTTTCCTCAAATATACTATGTTGTTTTATGATCTCACCATTTGAGGTTGAGCAAGTTTCTCTCATGTGTACGTTGCATGGTTCTCATCCCATATAAGATTCCATGTTAGATTCCATGTTTCAGCTCAATAGGTGATTATTGGTAGGATACATTGGTTGTATACCCTTCTTAGGACAAATGGAATTTTCTTGTTCTTGAAATCTAGTGTGATTCTTCTCTTGATTTCTTCTTCCCTTGAGGATTCCACGGAGACTCATTGTCCTAGGCAGATGTAGTGGTCTACTTTCTTCAGCTCTGCGTTTTCGATTTTGGTTACTGTGTCTTTGTACTCAACATATTTGTTGTACATGACTTTTGTTTTTCCTGAAGTTTACGTGAAGGCTAACTTTTTAGCCTTTTCCATTTTGTTTGTCTAGCATTATCTACAGATCATGATGGTTCTTAGCAAAGAGGGCAATCTTGTCCGCAAATCTCAGGTAACTTAGGCATTCGTCCTCTATTCTGATTCCTTTGCACCCCCAGTCTAGATTTCAGAAGATTATCTCAAGGCAGACCGTGAAGAGTTTGAGTGAGCTGGTATCGCTTTACCTGACTCTTTTTTCTAATTTAAAGGACTCAGAGTCCTAATGTAGCTTGATAACTGCTGTGTCAATAGATATGTTGTAATGCTCTGACACCATTGTTTAATCAGACTAAATTGAAGTGTTGCAAATCAGTATACTAAATTGTTGAGGCCAAGGTTGAATGAAAATACATTCTCCCTTCAGAAATTACATCGTTTTTTCTTCAAAGCAAGGAAAAAGAATATATCACAATTCTTCCAAGTGGAAGAAAAAATTGTATTTTCCGATGACATCATGTATCTCTAGGAGTTGTCGTCAATATCAACCAGATGTATGGAGTCTTTTTTTTTGAGAAAACAGGTTTTATATATGTTTCATATAATCGAAAAAAAATCGATTTGGTTCCAATTGGGCATTCCGTTCATTTTAAAGAGAACAATGAAACATACCGAGAGCCCAAAATCCAATGGGTACAGCTGAATCATTTGCATGGATATACAAGCGCTATCTCAATCGCTAAATAGATCAGACATGTTAATGCATCAGATTTCCTTGTGCTGTTTTCATTTATATTCCGATCGAGCAAAATGACAACACTAAACCAGAAAACTATGACTGGAAATAAACAATACACAGTTGGAAAAAATATCACGGATGAACCTTTATTCGATTTAGAAAAAATCCTTCTTCTGTCAGTGTATATGAAGTGTAGTCTGGTGGAGCCATTTGAAATAACCTTTCGATAAAGGTAATTGTTTTTATACTTACGTTCTAAATTCTTTGTTACATAATGTGAATAGCTGAATGCCAGTACATTAGGTATAATACAACTGATGAAAGATTCGAACATGGAAACAGAAAAAAGAAATTCGTTGGTAGCATTTGATTCAGATTTTCTTCGGTCTGCTAAGGCTGAAAACTATGAACACCTTGTTGAACTTTTTCATTTCGCATTATGTGTGTCAAACTCAATTTCTTACATCGTCATGGAGACTGTTTTCCGGACATTTTTAAAAAAAAATCTTTGGAAAGTAATTGAACAATTTTTCATGACAGAAGATTAACTCAACAAAAAACTAGAAACTTCAAAGGAGAAGTAAGAAAAACTCAAAAGTGAATTCAAGTGGACCAAGGAAAGAAATCATTGACGAAATAACCATGGTATGACGGTGTTTGAAAAGAGAAACTAAATCAATAGAAATAGTAACTTGAAACATGTATTTGAACCCATTGTGTCAAAACTAAAAGTAGAAGACATCACAAAACAAAATGTCAGCTAATGCAGAGACGATAAATCATATAGAAAATTAGCTCAAAATAAATTTTAGAAATTAATTCAGCGTGGTAGAGACAGCGATGCACTTTGTATTTTTCAAAGAACTTAGACCCTACAAACCAGCAGTATAAGCTAAAAACTAGAGAATAGAGTAGAAGTACTTTGAGATTCAGACAGATCGCACCATCCAAATAGAAAGATAGAATCTTGTTTTTGCAAACTAAGAAGAGATTCTGTGAAATCGTTATCAATGAAGCTGTCCTTGCGGACTTGTTTCAATATATAAATCAGAGAACAATATAGAAATAGTGAAGTCAAACCCACAATAATTATTGCACTGGCCACGGTCCCAAAGATCAAAGCGAGCAGATTGGAGGAATCGTTCGATTATTGTGAAATAGTAATGAAAGACCAGAAAATGATGGGTGTGGTTATCCTTGTAGAAAACAGGGCAAAATGGAAAAGGGTGAAAAATAGAAAAATATGAGGACCTTGCTCAGGATAAAAAAAAACATTAGAACACAAAGGAGAGGGTAGTGCCCATAATTATTGGTGCAGGGAGTACAGTCACAGAAACCCCAAGGAGAAGTGAAAAACCTGGGAAAAATTCTGCTTGCACCAATTCCTGACCACTGACAACACCCATTTCTCGACTCTTAATGCACAATATAAAATTGAGAATCGAAACATTTAGTGGTATAATAATGGGCACAAATACAAGAAAATGGTGGCAGTTAAAGCAATCACTAATTACAAGAAGGAGAATATTGAATACGTATGTTCGAAATTCCTAGCGATAACAAATTTGAAATCTGAACTCATGTATTTCTCATAGCTTTCAGATAATATATTAATTCAGAGCGAGGAAAAGAGAACATAAAATCATTGGCTACGATCATAAAATCTTTTTCGCATTGACTAGTTTAACGCCTCTCTTCATATTTTTAGGCCTGATTTTGTTGCTGATAACGGTTTATATGGTTCTTTGAGACAATGCTGTAGCAAAATATTGTCTGATTCTCCATTAAGTAGACATTGCAAACTGAACGGTCCTTGTTGAAATAAAACAGCGGAAAATACGCAGATACTAAAACTGAAAATAGAAACAATTATAACGTATATTATCGGCCACTATTTCTATCAGTGATACCTAGATGAGACTCTTCATAAAATAATTTTTGTATGAAATAATTGCAGATTGTTACATTACTGCGTGGTCACTATCAATCTGAACTGAATACGTAAGAAAATTTTGAATAAAGAAATTTGAAATTTGATGAAATACTTTTATAAAGCTGAGTATTGTTGCATTTCATTTAAGAAACGTACTCAAATAGACCCTCTAGCAATTATTTTCGCTGATATTATTTTTCAGGTTTAATGCCAAATTTATTGGCTGGTACAAATCTAGAATAGAGCCAAAAAACATAGATAAAAATATTAGTTTATTGAAAATCATCTGAATAGCAATATTTGACAAGTGCATGTTGAGAACAAGGCCAGCAGTTCGAGAGCGAGATGGTGCATATTTATGTTTTGCAGCGACCAGATCTGAACACAACGGGCCTTTCGAAAGATGGCTTAGACGGAGTCAGTGCAAGTATAGTATGCATACATCGAAGAAACCACACAACTAACAATAGGGTACACGGTGGCCGACCCTCTGGCGGAAAGGATTCGAGCGAGGTGTCCCTTGCCATTGTCCCTATGGTTATAAAACATGGTTGGAATGCCCCCCACCAACCCGTCATCCTACATGCGACCCAAAACATCAAAATCTACGTAGAAAACATCTTGAAACACATAAACAGTGGCTTTCAATTACCTTCCTTTGTTTGTTTTTCTCCCTGTTGTCTGCTTTTCTTTTTACAGACTTTGATCCCGTCATTCTTGGCCTAACCCCCAACGATCTTATTGGTTTGGGAAAAACTAAATGTCGTCATATATTCATAAATAAAGCTCAACTATCGACAGTGAGGTATATATGAACCACAACCGGAATTGAATGGATTGAAAAATAAGAGTTAAGTCAACAAGTCTGGTTAGTTACTCAACAGAAACCATCATGTTGCCGACATCTTCTTATAGCAACACTCCGTGGTGGGGTGATCAATTAAAAAAAGTTATTTCCCTTGCATTTCGTTTGGCAGTGATCGCTGAAACAGTCTGAATTTTCAACAAAAAAAGTGAATGGATACAAAGAAAGAGATTAATTTAGCATAAACTTGCTCTGTAAACTGACCCCTCCACACACATGCACGTACAAAATTCCTATCAGGGGCGAATGAAAACGTTTTTCTCTAGACATAATAAGGAGTATCTTTTCAAAATTTCATCCCTCTACCTCCATTTGTCCGGCCTGAACTCGTAATACATACATACGTAGCCAGTCAGACAGAAACCAACGTTAAAAATTGGTTGACGGTTTCTAATTAATATCAACTGAAAAAAAAGAACAAAGCAAAAAGAAAGGAATAATTTTATAACGAATTTTATCTCTTGTAAAGTTTATCAAAATGAGGGATGATGTTTTTTTGAGTGTATAGCCTTAGTAAATGATAAATACACACTATTAAATATCCTATAAGCATAATTAAAGATGTTGATTCCTTTTATTCGATTCCGAAATTGCAAATATAGAGCGAGGAACTATATGTAAATAATCCAATGTTTGTATCAAATTGGTCAAAATTGGATGAATCTTTCAAGTGCTTACAGACACATATATCCATCTGCACGCACCTCTGCGGCTTTGTTCGCACCAAATTATATTGCATGAACATTGAAAACAATTTGCCGATCTTTTTCGTGATCACTTTTTCAATTATATTTTTAGCTTTCGAATCGTCATTTGTTTCCTTTTATTTTATTTTATTTTATTTTCCGAATTCTTTTTGATCGATTTCATCTTTTACTCTTTTTCTCTCCTTCCATGGGTTTTATCAAATTATCCAGACACAATAAAGTGATCTATTTCCTTCGATATGGTTGAAATTTTCAAGTCTCTGTGAATTCGATCAGTATTAGATTGCAACCGAAAAAAACCCTTCGAGTTATGGTCAGCAAATGCATTAAAACATACGAAATAAATAATGATTTGTGTGCGCAGAAACTCTAGAAAATACACTAGCACACACACAGACGAATAAAATTAAGCTGGTTTGTGATAAGTGATGGTTGGCAAACTCGTCTTGGAGACAATTGCTCTAGTAGAAAGTTCTTTCCTCGTTTGCACAGGGTCGAAATAATGAGACCCTGATCTAAGCTTCATAGATAAATAGAATAAATAGATGGGATTGAGCAATCAATTGAGTCTCTTTATATACACACTCACACACAGACATGCACCGGACGTTTTATAAAATGTTGTACAAGTATGTTTGAATATATGTGCGTCAGTATCAGGTTGAACCAAAAAAATGGTTGTTTTGAACCACAAAATATGAAAATCCATAACTCGGCCCAAACACAACCTTATTAGTCAACATAAGCACCATTAAAAACGACACAATGTTGCTAATGATCCAGCGGTGAATTCAATGCATTACGATAAAGACTGGGAATCGCATGAGTTAACAAAGTGCCAGAATGCATTTTCGACTTGATCCCCATTTGGTGTACACCTGCTGGCACATATATGCATCTATGGCGTGGAAAAAACTCTACTGATATGGTCTCATCCAGTTGCACAGATGATGTAATGATTATTTCTTCACATTTGTGCCTGATGTCAACCGACTGATGTTTGGTCTACCCTCATCTTTGCTTCCACTGCCGAATGTTTGTTTCTGGATCAGCCTCCACGATTACCCTCAATTCTTCACTGTCAAGTGACGATTTGCGACCACGACCCTGTTCATCATAGAAATCCAGATACCAGAAGAGAATTAACAGAAGCAACGAAGCACAGTCCGTTCTATGACTGACTTCATCCCCCATGCACAATTGATGTTGCTGGTGGCATTGGCAGTGCAATGGGCGAATTTGAACTCATGGAGCATAATGACGTGAAAATTGTGTCTATTCATCTTTGATAACACCCGAAAGAGAAGCAGGGATTTAAAAATGGTATATAGATGTATATAGATGTACGCATAAATAGAAAGGAACGATGCAGAAAAAACGATCGCACTAATGAAACGCAAAACAGACGTTTCTTTGTTTCAACCTAATGAATACTTACTGAGCTTAGTTTTGTTTGGTTTTATAAAAGGAAAAGGAAAATTGAGAGTTTGAGGTGCCTACCAATTCTGGATATAAGCGAAACCCAAGCTCCGACGTTGGTGCGAAGTATGCAATTATCTAAGCCACGAAGCGGGGCAGTGGGTGTAGGTATGAATGTGTGAGAGAGTATGTGTGTGTCTTTGCATGCAGCTTTGTGTAGCTCTATGTATACGTTGACTGACTAGAGGAAACGAGTATGTGCGTTGATAGAAAATGATTTGAATACATCTGAAAAAATATTCATGTACACCTACTACATACTATACTCTTCAATTGTGTAATATCTTGTGCAATTTACTTTGTTATCACCAAAACACAGAATATATATATATATATATATATATATATATATATATATATATATATATATATATATGTATGTATGTATGTATGTATGTATATTCCCTCCTATCCTCAGTAGTTTTCAATCTGTCAAAGCTGATGATGAATATAAAAGCCTATTCTAGTACCACTGCCTTGGCAGGTAAAGCAATTATTGGGGAATGAATCACTCATGTCCTCTCTCACCCATTCCAAAGTATTGTGGGAAAAGGATCACTGCAATAAAGTTTGGTTACAAGATCGTTCTTCACCAAGAATTTCAAAGAATTTTCCCTGCAACAAAATGACATACCCACAACGGGGAAATTAATTTTTGCAACAATGAGCCTCATAAGAGATGACGGCCCCAACGTTGGAACTGCCGATTTTCCATGGTATGCGGATCTTTTTTTGTATTTCATGAGTTAAGGTAGAATAATATGTATGATTTCGAGATGGTTCCTGGGAGGGATGATCATAATCTTCGAGAAAATGTTTATTATTTCTAACATTTTCGATAGTTTATAGAAAAATACGACCATATTTTGCCTCGAAAAATTCAATTCCAACGAGGTTAATGCCATTGTCCGGCGAGTTAGTGCACCTCTGTTTCTGGACGACTTGTCCGGGCAAAAAAGAAGAGAATATTGGCCACTGAAATCAGCATTTTAGTACAATCACCAAGTTGATGTTATTTAGTTTATTTACTTTTTTATTGGAGTTCTCCTTCTGAATTATGGAATTCCGCCATGATGACTGATCGGCTTTACTGGCTCGAGTTACATTATTCACTTCCGATGCCAACTGAAAATATAAATGAATAGATAAAGGAAAAGAGAAAAAAGAAGGAAAAAGAGCGTTTTGCTCATCGCAAAGTTTATTTTCCTGCATTTGAGAAATGTCTTATGTCAAAAACTCGTTTCAGCGAATCTGATGTGATGTCAAAACGGAGGTTTTGTTGCAAAGCCATTTATCTTGTCTCATTTTGTTGTCATTTGGTTTTATTAAAAAAAAGAACTTATTATTAATCAAATGCTTATTATTGTTGTTGTTTTCGATAATAATAATAATAATAATAATAATAATAATAATAATAATAATAATAATAATAATAATAGAGACAGTAAACCACATAACTAGTGAATGTAGTCAACTCGCCCAGAAGGAGTATAAGCATAGACACGATAGAGTAGCAACGATGATACACTGGGAACTAAGTAAACAAATGGGATTCAACCATGGGGAAAAGTGGTATCAGCACAAGCCAGAGGCAGTTTTGGAGAATGACAACCACAAACTACTGTGGGACTTTGACATCCAAACTGACCACCTCATCCAGGCAAGAAGGCCGGACTTAGTAATAGTAGACAAAAAAAGGAAGGCCTGCCAAATAGTAGACGTGGCTGTGCCTGCAGACCATAGAGTAAAAAAGAAGGAGGCTGAAAAAAGGGAAAAATACCAGGACCTAGCAAGGGAGTTAAAGAAAATGTGGAACATGAAAACCAGGGTAGTACCGGTCATAGTGGGAGCACTAGGAACTGTCCCCAAAACGCTGAGGGAGAGACTGGAGGAGATCGGGATTAGGGGGAGGATAGAGACCGTACAGACCACAGCACTACTGGGAACTGCACGGGTACTGAGGAAGGTGCTAGAGATATAAGTACTGCAACGAATTGTAGCTCTGTCATGATATGCGAAAGAGGGAGGAGACGTTAGCTGAAGACCTGAGGAGACTTATTGTCACTCAGCCCTCAGCGATAACCACTGGGCAACCGGTGTGAAACTGTAAATCGCAGAATTACTGCGACCTGCTAGTACTAGGAGAGGAGGGCTGGAGACTTGAGGAGACTTGCTGTCACTCAAACTCCAGCGGTTACCACCAGGCAACTGGTGTGAGATTCCAAATAATAATAATAATAATAATAATAATGACGACGACGATGATCATGATGATAGTAGTAGTATAGCGATTTCACCCTGACACCGTATGATCAATATTGTTAGTTATTATGATTACAGGTCTATGCATTGCTTGCTTCTGCTATCATCATCATCATCATCATCATCATCATCATCATCATTATTATTGTTATTATCATTATTATTATTATGCATTTTCACACCAATTGTCTGATGGTTACAGTTGGAATCTGAGTGACAACAAGTCTCCTTAGGTCTCAAGCACTCCTCTCCACATTCTCACAGTCCACAGTAGTGCTGTGGTTTACAGTTTGTCTCCAAGTTGCATGGGGGTTATCGCTGAAGGCTAATTGACAGATTTTCAGCCTTCCTCTCCTTTTTCCCTCACCTACCACAGCAGTGCTGTGGTTTCTACCTCCATCATCATTTGTGGCATGTTGGGATGTTTTGTTTTTTTTGTTTTGCTTTCCCCTCCTCTTCTCTATATTGAGCCACTGCCAACAGCTTGGGTTGTAGATATCATATTTCTAGCACTTTCTTCAGTATTCGTGCAGTCCCCAGCAGTGCTGTGGTCTGTAAAGTCTCGATCCTTCTTTTTATCCCTTGTTCTACCGATCTCGCTTTCAGTGCCTTAGGTATGGTTCCGAGTGCACCTATTATTCCTGGTACTACCCTGACTTTCATGTTCCATCAGCTCTCTTGCCAGGTCCTGATATATTCCCAGCTTTCCTATTTATTCTGTGGTCTACAGGCACGGCCACGTTTATTATTTGGTAGATTCTTCTCTTTTTGTCTACAATCACTAGGTCCAGTCTTTTCGCTTGAATGAGGTAGTCATTTTGATGTTAAAATCCCAAAGTAATCTGCCATTTCCATTCTCTAGGGCTGACTCCAGTTTGTGCATGCATAACTTATTGTTTGCTCAGTTCCCAGTGTATCACCGTTGCTACTCTATCGTGTCTGTGTTTACACACCTTGTGGGCTAGTTGACTTCATTCACTAATTATGTGGTTGATGGTATTTCCCCATATAGACGACATTTGCTGTTTGTCTGTGTTCTGTTGATTTCTGCTTTGATTTAGTTAATCCTGATGCATTTTTTTTGTTGCCATGATGAACGATTCTGTTTCCCTCTTCATGTTTCCTTTTTGTAGCCATGTCCATAATATCTCATCTGCAATATCCTGTATCCGTCTTTTAAATTCTCCGTATAGTTTCTTCTGTTCCCATTTTTCTTTCCTAGTTTGCTGTGCTGCTCCATCGTTCTACTTTTTTGCTATTCTTTGCACTGTTTTGGGTGTTCTTTCTAATATCTTTAATGTTTGCTTACAAATACTTTTCATAGCCAGTTTTGGCCCTCTGAACACAGTTTTCTATGCCGAATTATTATTATTATTATTATTATTATTATTATTATTATTATTATTATTATTATTATTATTACCTCAAGTACTACAACTACTACTGCTACTAGAAGTGCAATTATTGCCGTTTATGTTTTTGCTTGAAAACATAATGGTTCCTTAAATATGATTAAATTGTAAAAATGGAAGAAACAGACGTCCATAGGTTTAGGATACATTTCTGTAGTGATAATCCAGATGATTTTTTTTCAACATGTTGATATGCATACTCATATATGGGCATGCATAGGGTGAATCAGTATTTAAGACCAGTGCCTATGGTACGTGTTCGTGCCCTGTTAAAAGATGGGATTCAAATGCTGATTTTCAAGACAGGCAATAGTTTCATGGTTATACAAATTACTTATCTATCAGTCTGTTCATGTCTCTCTTGATAATCCTCAGATGCCTAGTGGATGACATTTTGTTCTTGATAGCCTGTGAAAGTTTTTCTATTTATCATTGGGTTCTCTTTAAATGAGACCTCTGCCATAATTGATCAATTCCACTAAATCTCTTCACACATCATATATATATATATATATATATATATATATATATATATATATATAGAGAGAGAGAGAGAGAGAGAGAGAGAGAGAGAGAGAGGCACTTAAAAGTGAATAAATACGTACATCAATAATTCCGTAACCTGCTGATGAAGACACAACAATGTATTTTTCAACATAATCTTCTTCCTTTCTGATGCACTGAATTCAGTGGTCAATATCAAGCGCATAGAACAAACATAGCGCAATAAGAATTTCAGATGAAAATTCATCTAATAATTGTGCTGGGCTACAGACTTATGGGCCCATTTTTAGTTGATATTTGCACATGTACTACGCACATAGAAATTGTAGTTTTGTGTGCATATGCACGAGAAAGAAATAGAGAAAATATATATCATCATAAAAGTATCTTTGTATTTGTGACAAGGCAATTCAGTATGAGCAATCGGCTTTAAGCTCAGAGCTATTTGCTATAATTATGAAACAGCAAAACAGAAACGCCCATGTAAATACGCAAGCATGCACCTTCCCCGGTGTACTTTTTACGCACTTAGATGAGAAAGAAACTTAGATGAGAAAGAAACGAACATTTTTTTCTGAGAAGTAATCATTTGCTATTTACCGCGTCTATCAATCACCTTCAAAATTTATCAGCTTTTTCTTGTATGTAACAAGCATCTGTTTTATTATGTAAAAGGAAAATCTTTTAAAAAATTTAGACTTTGTGATTCAGACTGATCACCTCATCCAAGCAGGATGACAGAAGATTGTATCTGCAAACCAAGAAGAAATTCTGTCGAATCGTCGTCGATGAAGATGCTCATGCAGACAACAGGTATCAGTAGACGAATCCCAAAACGATAAAGAAAAGTTGTGGAACATAAAGATGAGGTCATGCTCATACAAATAAGTCCCTTGGAAAAGCCCAAAGATCCTACTAAGGGCGAAGATAAAGTGTCGACAATGGAGTGCGGCTTCCGGTGACAAAGTCTGGTTTCAGTTGAATGTGTCAGCTTGGTGATATCTCGTCTGGTCGAGACCAGAACTTTCTACCAACAAATTTTTAATACCAACCTCTTAACAGGATACAAGTTCACTGAAAGGATACCACCTTACAAGTCGCACAACTTGCAGTGAATTCAATTAACTACTGGGTGCACAGGGAAATTCGTCCTAATGAAAAGTTTTCGACGCTCTTCTTTCATACCAGGAATCAAACAAAGGACTTTCTGCGTGTGAGACAGGCGTGATAAAGATTACAGTATCTGAGTAGATCTTTAGTGAGGACAGGTATATCCAAGGAAGAATTCAGGTAATCGACACTATAGCAATCGGCAGAAGACAGGAGTTCTGGAGATTTAAAAAAGGGTCACTTGTTTGATAAAACTAGAAGAAAATGGAAAGCTGGATAAGTATCTAAACCTTTTAAGATAACTGGGAAAATGTGGATTTTGAAGATGACGGGCTTGCTTATTGTTTTTGGAGCATTTGGAACGGTCTCAGAGAGCCTAGTGAAACGATCAGAAGAATTGGAAATCTAAGGAAGAATCTTGACGATCAAGACAACAGCATTACCAGCTGGGATACTACAGAAAGTGCTAGAGTATTTAAGAGACTTACTGTCACTTAATCTGTGGGACGTTAATATTCAGACCGACCATGTGATTGGAGCTAAGAGTCCGGATTTAATAATGATCAAGAAGAAGAATAATTGCATCATTGTTGGTTTTGTCGTTCCATGTGATAGCCGAGTAACATTTATGGAGAAAGAAAAGAAGTAAAAATATCAAGAAACTATGGGAGATGAAGGTAAGGATTGTCATCAGGGCGTTGGGAACCTCTCCAGAAGATACCAAAAGACAAGAAAAGAAAATTTAACGAACTGGGAATTGAGATCAGAACTGAAGAGCAACAGAAAACTATCATCTTGTATTCTGTCAGGATCCTGGGGAAAATCCTTGAAATTTGAAGAGACTTGTTGACGCCGATTTTTGACATGAACAGACAGATACATATGTACATAATAGGATTGATAAGAATAAAATGAGAAAACAATTATGAAAAGAGAATTGAGTACATCGCTTTGGAGTACTAGTTAACGAGCAAGTACCACCCACGTGCAGCTACGCTGAGTGAATATCGACAAGAACAGGATAAGATACGTTCAGACACTAGATTGATATGAAACATGAACCGAAAGTTCAATGAGGATCCCATTATACAGCTTAAGCGCCATTATTACCAGATCACGTGAACCTGACTAGAAGATGATTCGAGGTAAGAAGCATCTTATTAAAAAATACTTTTCTATCAAGTTTAAACTAAATCAGACTGAAAACAGTTGAGGAAATCGACTTTAAATGACGTGACCCTGATTGGAAGATTTTTAAAAAATGAGAACATATCCATTTCATAATTTATAGTAATATAATTGTTTGCATAACAGGGATATACATTGATCAGATATGGACTTTACAAAAGCAAGAGGAGATTTGGGTACCAAGCAGTTGCTGAACTTCCCTTTTACCGACTGGCTGCTAAGTTCAGGCGGTAAAGAGATGGCCTTCTGGTGGATTCCTGCAGCAGCCCATTTCATTAATCGTTCATATATTTATGCTGTTTTCGGCTAATCGACATATCCACCGTGTAAAAACGGGATGTTGTTTCAACTAGAGTTCCTAACGAAAATATTACAGAGAGAGAGAGAGAGACAGAGACAGAGACAGAGACAAGAAAGCTTTACAGTTAACTAAAGATGTGAAATAAATTTTCAAAATTTATGTCAATTCAGGCAACTATTTTCTAATACCTGTTAATGAAATTTATCTAAGCTTTTCAAAGTGTTTTGTGCTTTACGCATAATTACATATAACAAAGGATAATGTCCAATAAATTTTTAACAGTTGCATATGTATTTTTTAGTTCAATGATTATGAAAAATTGTTCAATTTCCATGATGTTAATTGAATCAGCGACCTCAACCCTAAAGCTGACCCTAATCCTAACCCTGAAACTAACCCTAACACTAAACCATAATCTTATCCCTAATGATAAGCTAACATTAAGCCTGATGTCAATCCCTACCCTAAGCCCAACCCTAACCCTAAATTGTAATATGTCTGTAAAAAATTAAAATGTAAATGCAGGGAATATGTTGGCGACAACTGCTGCATAAGACAATGTTATTGGTTATCTCCACTTGAAAAATTAAACTTGTCATGTCTAATAGAGTTTACGAACCTAAAGGTAATATTTGGGGAAAAGAAAACTTTAAAAAAACCTAGTCCTTGTATGAATATCTATTATTCTGATTAGATTACTTCCTCTTTTACGCTTGTAACATTACAAGATCGTTGGCTTTCGTTTGCTCATTATCACAGAAATCACTTCCAATAACAGTTGATCCCAGGTTTTATAACGAGAGTTATTTTTCTCCCAGTCTCCCTAGTCGATAAAAATCAATCATGTTCCGGAAGATCAAGGAACTAATTTCCACCTCCCAGAAGGGACGATTTCAATCGATTTTTCAACTGAAAAATTTTAACTGAAAACTCAAATCCGATTTTCTTCAATATATATTTTTTTCTTTAATTAAATACCATGTATCATTTTTAGAAGCTGGAAGGGTGGGGGGAATAATTCATATTGTTTTATTAGTGTATCATTTAGCACGTGAAAAATAGTTTTAGTAGAAGTAAGAGAAATCATTATTAAGATGTCTTTGTTTCATTTGTAGACTAACATACTGTCTCGCATTTGCTCAGACTTATGCTGAACCAAGCAACTAGATTAGCATTTGTGATTAGGTGTCTTCATTAGAACAGATGGTTTATTCTTAAAAGAAGAAAAGAAATATGTTCATTTATATAACACCCCAAAATGCGTATATTTGAACAAGTGAACAAATGTGTAAATTGAATATTTCAATCGACAATATTATGGCGTTATTAATCAAAAGATCTTAAAAATGTATTGAAAAGAAAACAGGAAAGAAGGATATTGAGCTATTCCAGAAAAAAAAAAACAAAAAACAATCCAATATGAAAAAATAAGATTAATGTCTGCGAAAAAAAAGAAACAATCATCTTTACAGAGAAAAAAGAATAAAATTCATCATCATCATCAGTCTTTTAATGTCCGTCGTGGGACATAGACCTTTCCCAGGATTCGCCACAATGCCCTATCATGGGCATCGCAGTGGCCAGTATTTCCTGAATTTGTCAACTTCATCTCTCCATCTTGTGTTCTGTCAGCCTCAGTTTCTTATGTGATCTCTGGGGATCCATGTTGTGAGATGTGATGTCCATCGGTTGTCTTTCATTCTTGTAACATAGCCCGCCAATTGCCATTGGAGTTTTTTAATAGTTTCTATGATGTCACGAACACCTGTTTTCTTCCTTATATACTGTGCTGTCTTGTGATCTTTCCATGTAAGGTTGAGCATGATTCTCTCATACGCACGTTGCATACTTCTCGGTTTGCAAGCCTGTCTCTTGGTTAGGTTCCATGTTTCAGCTCCATGCAATTCACCTACTGTTTTATGATTCCGTTAAATAGCGAAAAAAAAAAAAAGATTTAGAAATAAGGCAATATAACATAAACCGTAGCATTACTGTTCGCTGGGTTTGGAAAGTTTGAACTTTATAGCCAATAAACAATAATGGTGCAGTACGATTATTTTATGTAAGTCTAACTTGATATTTTTTTTATATAAAAGGACTGTATCATTATTCATCGATAACAGGGTTGTCATCAAGATATATTCTGAGTATACCCTTTCCTCTCCTCTTCATTGAGATACATCCCCTCTCCCCGAAAAAGGGGGACCAAACGCCCATGCAAGGATCATTAGGATGAGAAGTGATTAGACTTATTGTCACTTGATCCAGCGAAAACTGAAAAATAAATTAACAGATAAATCAATAAATAATTCAAATATATGTAATTTCATATCATGTAAAACCGATTTCTCATTATTGGATTATGGAATTTGGACAGGTAAGTTGGTTGAATCAAATGAGCATTTTTGATACGGGTCTTCAAAATCAATACCATGACTCTGCAACATATTTTCTTTTATTAGCAATAAATTATTATCATGTGACTGGATGACATATTGATTTATTATTACCTACTCGACGGGGAAAAAATGTTCTGGTTAGTCATTCGATATAAACCGTCACGTGTCGAACATCTTTCGGCGGCATGCTGCGTTGGGATAATCAATTAAAAATTTGGGAAAAGAATGTTTTCAATGAATAAGATACGTCACCCACATTTTGTTAGGCAGTAATCACAGGAAAAAAAGCTGAAATTTCATAAAAACAAACATGAATGCTGCTGGACACATACCATGGGATCGATTCAACATAAATCTATATTTTGAATCGAATCCCCACTAAATCTTCAAAGGAGGAAAAAAAGAACGAAACAAAGAGAACATTTTTTATAGACATAATAAGGAAATATTCTAATTTTCAGCCCTTTATCTCATCTGGTGTGACTTGTATGTGCGATATGTATATACATAGACAGTCAAGCCAGCTTGAAAACAGAAGGCACCTCTGTTGACAGTTTTGATTGGCGGTTTCTAACTACAGATGACATGTGTTTCTCCTTTCTATTTCTTATTAATATTTTTCTTGGAATTACTTATTTCGCACACATTTTCAAAACTTTTTTTATTTCTTTATATCCCCTTCAGTCTTCTTTCATTTCTTCTTCGGGTCTTTTCATTTCAATTTATCTCTGTATGATTTTACTCAGTTCTTTTTCTCACTTCACAGGTTTTCCCTTATTTATTCTTGCTCTCTTTTTCTGACCTTTTTATCCAGTTCCACGTTTCCTCCTTTTCCGTTTGATCTTTCTTTCTGTATTTCTTTCAATATATCTTTTTTTTCCTTTCTGTCTTTCTTTCATTCTCTCTTTCTTTATCTCTCTTTCTTTTTTTTGTTCTTCTATCACATTACTCCACTTTCTCTATCTCTTTCTCAGAAATCAATTCCATTCCTAAGAACATCTAGTAACCCTTTCTCCTTTGCTCCCAAATCCTTCTTCCTCGTCTGCCTCCCAAACATCACTCAACTGTGCAATTCCCAAACAATTTGCCGTCCACTTTTTTCGTTTTCCAAATTTTAATTCCTTCTTTCAACTGAAAAACTTTAAAGAATTGAAGGCATAAAAGTGTTAAAAAATTAAAAATAAAAATTCGCAAAAACAAAAACAAAACAACAAAAAAAGATGATTATGTGCCCCCAAAATAAAACAAAATAAAATCTTCTCAAACAAGTGGATTGCAAACGAGGTGGCCAAGTTAATTTAATTCAGCGACATGTGAAATTACGTACACACACGCGCGCGCATGCGCATACGCATGCACATACCAGCACACATACATGCACAAACATATATGTGTATTGCACGTATGTAAACAAATGTAGATATGTATATATGTGTGTACGTATTTATATGCATTTGTATGTGTATTATTGTTTCTGTGTCAATGAAAAAATACACACTTAATATATTGGGTTTATTTGCTTGTACATTTATATACAGGCTTGCAGACACACGCAGTCTTTTGAATAGACATTAAATACGTATTTGTATTTAAAGACGGAAATAAAATCCTGGAAATCTATACAGGATTCTGGAATTTTATATGCATGTACATGTATGACACTTAATGTATATGTATGAACGAATGCCTTAACTTCTTGGACGAAGATTTTGTGATGGTTTGTAAGATAAGCGGGTCCATGTAGGCAAAAAAACTCTCTAGTTTACGCAATGGAGTTCCAAGTGCGATGTGCACACAGACGCTCCCACCCTTTAAACCAAGATTTTGCATCATTTGATTAACCGAGGTGGCACGATATTGGAGCAAGACCCCAAGGTCATAGGTTTGACTGGTGTTTTCTTCTCTTGGTACAGTGTGTGTGTGGGGGGGGGGCAGCTGAGCATGTTCTGACCCACATCCAGACTCCCCAAACCTTTTCTCCCTCTCTCAACAACAGTTACCATAAGCCGTTTTCATACATTTTCAATATTTAACACTTGCACCTTACATGTTCTGCAAACCTGCATACTTTCAATGAAGTCTTTGACAAGGCGAAAGGCAGAAAGTTTTTATCTTAATAATAATTTAAAAGATTTGAGATGTAACTGACGTTTTTCTCATTCTTCCATTTCCACAATGTCAATAATCACTACCACATTTTCTCTTATTCACACAGGAAACAGATATATGTTTTTATGTGTGTGTGTGTGTGTGTGTGTGTGTGTGTGTGTATACGTGTGTGTCATTTTGCTGCATAAATCCTAGAAAATTTCCTCTGCGTACTTATGTACACGAATCTGCTGACCTGACAGTCTGTAATGGAGATATTGAGAGCATGTTCCTTGCGCATCTCATTGCTAGTGTCTTCAATAGTCGAGATCTGACCTTCCCAAATGTTACTATTCAGACATTTTGCAGCCAGCAAACATGCCTCATACACATGAATGTAAACTGCAAGATCTACCAATGCAAACTTTTGATGCTTCCAAACGATACAATTTTAAATGTTCGAATCCATCGTCATAATCCATCACTAACTATAAACAGCCTTCAGAGCGTTGCCATGATCGCCTTGAGTAACAAATCATTTGAGGGGGGAAATAACAGTTTGACAGGTGCCATACATAAAGAGAAAGCCTGTGGTATTTTTTTCCAATTAGGCGTTGTTAATTAAGCTTACATATCATAGAATTTTCAGAACGCCTTCTTACCATATCTTGACGTGGACACATCAGTCAATGTCAGTTTGGAGACGAGCTTGTCTTCTGCAACGAACAGAAATAATCTATCGTTAAGCAATATTACATTTGAAAAGAAAAACAAGTTTTTTCACATTTGTGACTTCGCCCGCGTGAGAAAACTAATGAGCGAATGAATGGGGGAATTTTTGTTTGGTAGGATGGTGATCATATGCGCATGCGCAGAAGTGTATGATGTGCATGGTGGACGAGCACGTCAAAGTCCCTTTCTTTCAATTATTCCCCAACCTTTCAGTAACAGCTCTTTCTTTCTTCCTCTTATATACAACAAGTACATTTACATATAGATACATTTGTGTAAAAATACGGCCTTACAAACCTATCGCTTGTTCATTTCCGATATAGATGCAATTTTCTCTCCTTAATTCTGTCATAACTAACTACATGGAGTTTACGAGATGCTGGAGTCGTTGCAGGGATATATTTACACGGACTCTCTCCAGGGCTGTCCACAACCGAGTTGTGTCTCTTGGATGCGACAGCAGGTGTTTTAGTGAGCTCTGCAATATGCATCATACATGATCACGGGGATTTTAAACACGGGGGCCAATGAAATACATGGAAATCAATCTAGTGTTCCTGGAACAATAGCACGAAAGGAGATTGCGTTATCTCGCCTACCGGAGGTCATGTTGAGCATTAAAGGGTGCAAATAGTTTGCAACGAGATCTATGCACGTCACACCATTAAAGACCGACTCCAATTCATTCGTGGTACTCGCAAACATCATCAGAACATAACCATACCATACAACAGAGCCATCATCAGTTTTCACAGAATCCTTCTGATAGACTGGATCCATAGACATGCAATCTCCTCCAACCTGGAACTCAACTGTCTGCCCGAGAGAGCTGGGAAAGTGATCCAGTCTGACCGGACGACACTGCGCCTGACTTCAACTGTTCAATAGCAACATTTTCTGGCAGAGGTGAGGCGCAGTAATCGACGTCTTGGTTTACCTTACTTGGTTGGTGACAACGAAACACCAGTGCAGTATATAGTGTACGCTGTACACTGCATTGACCGTTAGGTTGAGCAGCAACAGTGTTGAATTGAGATGCGATTTTATGCGATTTTCCCCTTCATTGCGTTGCATGCAAAATGATTCTTGTGTCAGTCCCTTCTTGATTCGACGTTGGAAGCTTGTCTAGACTGACACAATCGGAAGACTGCCTCTTAATGCACGCTATGCAGGTCAGCTAGCCAGTCTAGCATCTGAAGGGCAGTCTTCAGCGATCACAATCCCATTCGAGCATGGCCGGGCAAGTAATGATGATGGCCAGCTCACCGTGGGGCAGTGCTGCAGTCTTGTAACTGCAGTCGTAGATACAAACTCAGGAAGTATCAATGCATTAGCAGCGGCTTGAAATTTACAAACCTGCGCAAGTCGCAAACATTTGACCATCAACCCCAAAAGGAGAACATTGACACGATAATCATAAAGGCAGACCTTACTGACTCTGAGAGTCCTGAATTGGAAAACTGATCCTAAAGATGGACTTTTTACATTTAACAGAGTGATACGCTGTTCGCACATACCCTCAAAGAGTGAATGATGTACAAATGTTTGATCAGATGCCTTTCCGGTTATCAAGATTTCCTTAGGACTTGTATGCACTGGTTAAGCGCTTGGTATTTTGTTTTCTGCAATTTGTCATGTTCTATCATTGTTTTTGTCTTTGACTGTCGCCATAAGTCGCCATTGTTCCTGCCATAATCGTAGGATTACAAACAGATATATTACAGCATTGTTTTAGAGATATTGTGTGTACGGCCATGAGTGTATATATGTACAAAGAGAAAGAAGGAAAAATATTTCCCAGACAAAACATGATACCTGGATTCGCTTAAATATTTGATCAACTCTAGACCACTCTCCCTGGTGCCATTTCCCACCGTTCCATCTCATTGAAATCCATTGAGAACTTTGGGAGATATTGTGTGGACGGACGGGAAAATAGACGGGTGGCAACATTATGTGACGTGGACGTAACCTGTTTTCAACCCTTCCATCACGTATCATGGAAATTCCTTGGGAACTTTGGGAGTTATTTTGAGGACAGACATAGGATTTGGCATTTTTGATCACAGGAGTCAATACCACAGAAATACATAAGAATAACCTATGGATATTAGTATCTGACAATATGAATAAGAAAGGACAGGTTTAGGAACTAAACTTGGTTCAAAACTAATTATTTATGTTAGTGAACGAAATAACGGCAGTGGCTCAATTGGTTAGTGCAGACTTAGGATATATATTGTGAAATAAGTGACGGAAGTAACACAAACAAATTATGAAATGTTTTTAAGTATTCAGTGTCTAAAGCTGTAAAGCTTTCTATGCTCTGTTTATATGTCTGTCTGTCTGTCTGCCTTTGTCTCTGTCTCTCTGTCTCTGTCTCTGTCCGTCTATCTATCTATCTATCTATATATATATATATATATATATATATATATATATATATATATAACAATGTGTCTTTATCATTTCCCCGGATCTGTTGTGACTGATGACAGATTCATAGCACTGCCATTGGCTGACTTATCATTTCCCTTAGTCATCATCTTTATCATCTGACGAGTAGCACGGAGTCAATTTATAGGCTTTCTTCAATATTCCACTGTATATTCGAGAACACCTGCCAATTCATAATTCCCAGTAATTAGTGCAATCTTAACGGACTTTAAATTAGGAAAAACAAACAACTATTGTAGAATCTGAATTATGTTCGTTTAATGTACGATAAGATTTCGTATTTAAAATATATATCAGGAACGCCATATACTAGGCATGAACAGTTCTGAACAAAAATTTTCGTCATCAAATAGTGATGAATTTTTTTTCAGTTTTAAAAAAGATCAACTTGAAAAAATAATAAATTTATTTATGGAAATGTTTTCCCGTTGTTAATTCAACTCTGAAAAGCCAACAGAAATAGAATTTAGACGAAAATTGAAATTATAGGAATTATTATTATAGAGGAATTATATTCTGCAATTAACTTATTCAACTGCTCATTACAATTTGTTTTTTCATCAGAAAAGAAGGCACGAGAAATATTCTTTCGTCAATGTGGAATATATGAGAGTATATTTTCTCACGTCTTATTTATAGATCTAAATGCAGATATTAAATTATTATTATCTGAATTAACAACACCAAAGAGAATAAACTGAAATATTTCGTACGACGAATGGACTTTCTAAACATGCACCTTTTGAATGGGCATTCCCCATTTCTTTAAATTCAGCATTTCTTTTTTGTCACCAGAACGTAAAATTGTTGATGCTGTGAATTAAGAATTGGAATTGAATTAATACATCGAATTGTGTTTTTTGAGTTTTAGAGTTACTTGATAGAGGCGTTATTAGGATCGCCGTTATAAATTAAACAGGAAACAAGAAGATGACACATTTTGGATCGGATATTTTAGTTGGTGTTCTTCGTGGTTTTATGCAATACACGAAATTGGCGATTGAGATACGAACTCATGTGGAGCAACCCCAATGGATCAGGAAACAATACACTGTTTGCACATTCAAAAGACAATGAGGATGAAATTGGACACAACAAAGATACTTGAAACTAGAGGAGATTCTTTTTCTCGTTCAGAATTACCTTGCCAACAATAACTGGGGCTCCTCCTGTTGAATTGTTGTTCAAACGTCAGTTACGTACAGCATTTCACGAACTTAAACCGGATACATCAATATGAGATGGGACATAGGACAAAAACTCAACATCCTCTGCGTGAATTTAGTGTTGATGATCACCATTTTGTGCGGAATTTTGGAGCTGGTGAACGTTTGATGGAAGCAATAATAAATCAACAATCATCATCATCCGTCTTTTAACGTCCGTTGTTAGACATAGACCTTCCCCAGGACCCGACACATTTCTCTATCATGGGCGTCGCGGAGCCAGTTTTTCCTGAATTTGTATTCTTGTCGGCCTCGGTTCCGCATGTGATCCCTGGGAATCAATGTTGTGAGTCGTAATGTCCATTGGTTGTCTGCCATTCTTGCCATTTAAGTTTTCTAATGGATTCTATGATATTTTGGACTCCTGTTTTCTCCCTGATGTACTGTCCCGTCTTGGGATCTCTCTATGAGAGGTTGAGCATGATTCTCTCATATGTGTTGCAAGCTTCTCAGGTTACAGGTCTGTCTCTTGATTACGTTTCAGCTCCATAAATGACTATAAGGAGGATGCATTGGTTGTATACTATTCTTTCTAAGATTATTGGGATCGTCTTGTTTTTGAAGGTTGAGCTTGATTTGCCGATGGCTTGCCATCCTAAGATGATTCTTTACTTGACTTTTTCTTCTTTTGTGAGTTTCATAAAGATTCGTTGTCCTACGTTGTTGTAGTGGTCTACTTTCCCCAGTTTTGTATCTTTGATTTTGATAGTTATGTTCTTATTCTCGATGTGATTGTGGCACATGAAGTTCATTTTACTGAAGTTCACGTGTACGCCAACTTTTTTGCTTCTTTTGTTTAGTTCATCTAGCATTAGTTGGAGGTCGTATAGGTTCTCTGTGAAAAGGACGATGTCATCTGTAAATCTGAAGTTGCTTAGATAATCACCGACTATTTTCAGATGATCATCTCGAGGCAGGCTGTGATAAGTTTGGGTGAGCTGGTGTCACCTTGTCTAAGTAGCGTACTCGAAGAAAACAGAGACATAACAACAGACAGACAGGATTGTTGAATGAACCCAATGATTCCACCAAGAACTCTACTCTTCAAGACGCAAGGAACAAAACAACAACCAGGATACGTAAGATGCTGCCAGATAGATCTAATACTCCCCAGAACATACTCCATGGGAGGTAAAGTAATCCATCAAACAAACAACAAAAAAGAAAATCCACATTACCATCGATCTACTCAAAAAAGCTGGTAAGACCGTCAACAAAAAGCTAGCTATTCTATTCAACTTGTGTTTTAAACTGAGTCAAGTCCCGAAAGACTGAAACACAGCAATCATAATGTTTTTACATAAAAAAGGAAACCACAGACCTTAACAACTACAGGCCTATAAGCCTACTCAAATGTATCTGTAAACATTTCACAAAAATTATCACCGACTGGATCACAGGAACATTAGATGAAAACCAATCACGCAAAAAGACTGGATTTAAAAGAAGCTACTCGACCATGGACCATCTCCATTGAATGAATCAGCCGAAAGAGGAAGCAACAGAATACAAAATGCCACTCGCTGTAACATTTATAGGTTTCAAGAAAGCATACGACTCTGTAGAAATTCCCATGGTCAAGGAGGCCATCACAAGGTGTAGATCCCGTGTAGGTCAAAATACTGCAACATATATACAGTCACAGCAACTCCTTTATCAGGCTACATAAAAACTCTGAACCCTTCCAGCTCCAAAGTGACAGTTGAGGGCAGTAAATAGTGAAGTAAATTAAAGTAGAAACGTGATGAGACGACACGTAGATCAACTTATGAAGTTTCAGTCCAAGTCAGCTTAGGTAATGATGCTTTAATGTTTGTTTTAGCGCCTGGCTTTCCGATGGTTTCTCGAACACGTGAATTTCCTTTTTTGCCTGAAGTATCAGTTCCTATCAATTCCCTGCCATGTGATGCAAGTGACTTTCCCAATATTTTTGAGGCATCTGTTGCTCCTGAAATTCGCAGGTACAGTCGTAGATATCAACTGAAATGGATATATGTTCTATAGATACTCGGCCTAGATAACGCAAATCGAATAAACAATTGAAGAAAAGTGATACATTAACCGTGTAACGACAGGAGATCATTTCAAATAAATGTTTCTATATGATATGACGGAATTTATAATCATTCTGCCGGATCATATATAACTATTTCTTAATAACTAACTGTCGTGTTGAAAGAACAGAATAGACTGAAAATAAACGAGATTAGAATTTGGGTTGAAAGCAATTATTTGGGCCTTTGCATTACCGGCGGCTGTTTAGCCCAATGGTAAGAGCATTGCTACGCTGAAACAAATTGTGCAAGTGTGCATTTTTTTTTACTGCTCTTGTTATTTTTTTAGATTTTCATCTTTTTAGAAGTCATTTAAATATTCTAGGTGTATAATTAGCTTGCTTCGATTCAGAAATTGCTGATTCTTGCATTTCAAGATATTTCTATTTCCTATACTTCCCTTATCGTAATCTATATTTTGATATTTCGTAATGCCAAAAGAATTATACCAAATATTACAAAATGCGTTGATATGGATAATTTGTATGTAATTCAATATTCATTATGTCTATGGTCATTTTGTTTTGGCTCATAAGTGTACGTATATATATATATATATATATATATATATATATATATATATATATATATATATATATATATATATATATTCATTCTAGTAAGATCTACAATCAGATATAAAGATATATTCTTAACACAAGAGAACGCAAAAGATTCATGGCATAAAAATAAAGAATCATAGGTCTGATTACTCTCTCAGTAGAAACAGTCACGTGATCGACGTGTTTCAGCAGCATGCTTTGATTGGGTAAAAAAAGGAAGATCAACGAACAGGTTACTTCTCTCGCCTTTTGTTTTGAAATGATCACAAAAAGTCTGAATTTTTCAAAAACCAAGACTGAATGCTGCCTGACAGAAATTGAGGGATCAATGTCGTATAAGCTTATATAACGAATTGAACTCTTCAGTAAAAAAAAAAAAAAATTCTCTAGGGGGTAAATCTTCAAAAATCAAAAATGTCAGTTATGGTGGAATCGAAATTTTTTCATCCAAAACGTGAAGATAAAAGTAAATAGTTGCTTAAACAGGAAACATTTTTCCTAATTATTTACGATACTTAATCTGCTAAAAAAACATTGTTTCCGGTTCAATGAATTGGTTTACGAGTATGAAGATTAAAGAAGTTCAAGTTTTTAACCACGATCAGTTTTCAACCGGGTTTATATTGTATAGATAAATAATTTTTAGTTGAAAATTTCCTATATTCTTCCATTAATAGAGCAAAAATTATTATGATATATTTATGATTTCTTACATATTTTATGTTTTGTTTATACTTTACTGCGTTTTTTGTGTGATGCGATTTCGCAAATAAGAAATATTCCCATGAAATATCGAAAGACAGATTGGAAATCCGGCAAATGGCGAAGGGTAACTGTATTCAGTAGATATATAGAATTGAAATAGGAGTAGATGAAGCTGAGGGGGGAGAATATAGGTTTTAATGATCCAAACACTCAGTCCTTGAAAAATAAAAAAAGAAAGTCCTGGCCCTCAATTAAATAATAAATGTAAAAGAAGGAGCCTAATAATTTGCAAAAACAACAAAACACTTTAAATGCAAATGTAATTAGAATTGTGCAAGACTCAACAACAATTTAAGGACTTTTTTTCCAAAACGGCGGCGAAAAGCTGAATATGTGTCAATGGTAGATGACAGATGATGAGCAGAACATGATTTTCTCTTGCGTTTTCAACATGTTTTGATGCCATTGAGTGTACCAGTGGGTCATTAGAAGCGGGAGGTTAATTATAAAACACTAATAAAGTAAGACTCCCCTCCAGTGAGTAACATGGAAATATGGAAACGAAGACAAAACATTAGTTCATTTGACGGTCATTGACTGTGGACCCACGGAAATTAGAAACAAAAACGTACTTCTTGGGCGTCGATATTCTCATATCTTCTGTTTTATTAGTGTAAATTTGTGTGTACGCCATAATTACTTCAGTATACCTCACACTCCAGGTGTCTACAAAACGTGAAATTTCATCGGCCAGTTGAGATGGTCGACTGTAGTTGGAAGTGTTCTGTGCAATCTTATTTTCGCACAAATCCATGTTAGTTTATTTTTTAACAGCACACTAATTTGATAATTGGATTGTCAAGAATTTTGCTTACAAACATGAAACCCTCGCGACCAACGTCTTTTGGCAGCATGCTGTGTCAGGGGTGATCAATGAATTTTGGAGACAATCGATGAATAAGTTACCTCTCGTTTGGCAGTAATCACTAAAAACCACTGAATTTTCAACAAAAAAAAAGCGTGATGGCTCCTGGACAGGAATTATGTATCAATTTAGCATAAACGGAACCCTATTTTAAATCTATTTAGAGGGGGGAAATGTGAAAAAAAAATACATCGTTTTAAAAACATGATAATGAGTAAATGTTGGAAGTTTCGGCCATTAGCTTCATTGGTGTGGCCTGTACACGCGATGTATATATATACCCAGCCAGCTAGACCAATTAAAAACTGAAGAAACTACTGTTGACAAATTTGGTAACAGTTTTAGTACACGTTTTCAAATAGCAAGTTCAAAAAAGTTATTCAGCAACTCGGATAACCAAGACAGTCTCTTGACATAATTCCTTTTGGACATTACTCAAACATTTAAATCAAGAAATAAGGGAAAAAATCAACAAATTTAGATTAGCTTTGTTGTTTTGCCGGCGGCTGGTCACATATCCCATAAGCATAGATTGCAGATCTGATAAGTTCGATGCCAGAAAGAGTAATATCTTTAAAATCGTCTAATGGCAATTCCACCTAATTGTATTTTGCTCAATAAAATGTTATTGAATTTTTAGATTGTTTCATAAAAGGTCTTGTGTGAAAACGGTTATCTGTTTATTCTTGCTTTATTCATCATATATATATATATATATATATATATATATATATATATATATATATATATATATATATATATATATATATATATATATATATATATATATATATATATATATATATATATATATATGCGTTTGTTTTGGTTTTATTGGTAGACAGAACCTAATGAACAAATACTTGTAGGCCCAAGTGTGAATTTCCACGAGAAAAATTATTGGATAAGTTACTCGCCAATTTGAATAATCTCTTTACTTACATAAAGTCTCTCTCTCTCTCTTTCTCTCTCACACACACACACACACATAGACACCGAAGCACATGTACACATTTTCCGTAACACAGCTTTGAAAAAAAGGGGAGGAAAACTACTTTTTCTTTAAAAAAAAATCAACTAAGTGAATTACTATGAATCATCATGATTTTAAAATCTTTATGATCGGAACTTTTTACTCTGACCGATTCCCCTTCGGCACTATGCAAATAGCATTGATCAAAAAATTAAAAAATGGGTCTTAGGTGTGCTGCGAACCCACATCCCTGTAGCTAAAGGAAACCACCTACTTTAACAGTTAAGCCACCCAGACTACAAACGGTAAGATGTGTTCAAATAGCACCTTTAAATCTAAACGAAGACATTCTGATCATAGCCATATTTGTTTACAATCTGGTAGTCACAGACTAATCCTGAGTCATCAATTTTTGATTAGCACTCACAGCGTTTATTTTTCCTTATATTTCGATGTGCTTCATATCAGATAATAATGCTGGGACGATGATCTGATTAAAGCCTGATATATTAACAAAATGAATAATTACACTCGTGTAATAATCGAATATTGCTCACTTAAATCATGTTTTTTTATGCTACCTTTAATCACTCGAAATTGTCTTCATATGTTTATGTATACTCATGCTTAAGTATGTGTCAATAAATACGAGGATACATCAAAGAGTCTGACACGTAGGTATTAGCTGAAATTTGATAAGGAATTCTTATTCTCATTCTTATTCTCATTCTCCGTGTAACAACGGGATTCAAATACAGTTCGAAATAATTTAATGCATTCATCTAAGCTCACACACTCACGCGTACAAATTTACACACGCGCTCACACGCACGCACTCACACAAATACAAATGTATATAAATATATAGAGCCAAATTTTCAACTATTTAAAGCATACCAAAGGATGTTATCAAAATCTAAAAGACACAGCTAAAAGAAGTGAATCATTACGTCTACCTGGGATAATCAATCTTCATGAAATCACCGAAATGAAATTGATAGACGTCAAGATTTTGAAAGCCTTTCCAAATCATATAAACATTTTAGGAATGAAAAATTCACGTACAATAAATTGAATGGTTTGAAAACTTGTAAATATTCATAGATCATCATCATCAACAACCTATTAGTGTCTATCGTAGGGCGTAGACCCGTCAAAAGATTCTCTGGACCTTGTCACGCCATCTTTCTGTCGGTGGACAATATCGCATATGATCTATGGGGATCCACATTTTGAGTCTTGATATCTAGCGGTCGTCGGACATCTTGCCACACGACAAGCCCATTGCCATTTGAGTTTTAATATGTTTCTTTTGATACCTCAGACTCCTGTCTTTTCTCTAACATACTCTGATGCCATACGATCTCCCCAGGTGAGGTTGATCATGATTGTCTCATGTGCACGTTACAAGGTTCTCAGTTTGGGGGTCAAACTATTAGTTAAATTCCATTTTTCAGCTTCATATATGACTATCGGGAAGACACATTGGTTAAAGACCCTTCTCTTTTGGACTGGTGGAATTTTCTTATTCTTGAAAGTTGAGCTTGCTCTACGAAAAGCTAGCTAACTTGAAGCAATTTGAAGATTGTCTTTGTCCTTGGTTGATATAGTGGTGTACTTTCTTTAACTCTGCATTTTCGATTTAGATCGTTGTGTCCTTAAGATGTTTATTGTACATGTCATTTGTTTTACTGACACCAACTTTCTTGCTGTCTTCATTTAGTTTGTCTCACATTATTTGGAAATCATGAAGGTTTTCAGCAAAATGCTAGGTTGCTTGGGTATTTGCCGTCTATTCTGATTCCTTTTTCTCCAGTGCACGTTTTTTAAATAATCTCAAGGCAGACTGTGGAGAATTTAAGTGAGCTGGTATCACCTTGTCTCACTCTTTTTTCTAGTTCTGAAAAGGCCATGAGTCTTTATTTAGTCTCATGAAGGATCAACTATTTCTATGCATATGCTGCATTACTCGAATATACACGAGTCTACGCCCTCTTCTAAGATAGCGTCAATGATTTTGTGGATTTCAACTGAGTCGAAGGCCTGCTTAAAGTCAACAAATGCTACAGTAAGAAGCATTCTATATTCTGCTGCTCCTTTTATGTTGCTTTACAGAATGGAGATGGTTGATGTAGGAAACATTAATTGCCGAGAAATACAAAGAGAAAAGAAGAGGTAATTTAAAGAAAATATGGACAATAGAAAAAGAAAAGTAAAAAGGAAACAATACAAAGAAGCAAGGAAAAAAGAAGCAATGAAAAGAAAACCAAAACAGCCAGGAATGAAAAGAATGTGTGGTTTCGAATAAATAGAAAAGAATGAAAAATGAGCGAAGACAAGAATGTGAAATTCATTTTTTATAATTGCTAGGGCAGCACCCGATCCAAAGGAGCATGTTTGGAAGGGGTCGCACACTCTAGTGTGTGGAGCAGTCCACCATGATAGCTGATAGTCATTGAAAATGATTTTCATCATCAACCATCTAACACTTAGAGAATAGTTTCAAGAAGCAAGCCAGGAAAAAATAGCATTTCTTGAGGAAAGAAAGGGGAACATCTGAGATGAATCCGATATGTCAATGTAAATTATGAATTTCAGCCGGCCAATGAAAAAGAAGTGGCTTTTTAAATTACTATTTGAAAAGTAATCATGTTCTTAAAGAAATGAAGTGAGAATTTATGTTAATTATTTGACCTTGAAGAACCCCTATAAAAAGTTCTATTTTACGGATATAACACGTGTGTTTCATATCTGTGTGTGGTTTCACTCATTAGTGCATGCCACATGCAAACAGTTATGAATGTAAACGCACACTGTTGCAATGATCTTGGTAATGCGTAGTTATTCATTTGTATTAATGCAGGTGAAGTGCTACTCACACTGGTGGTTTGTGAGTGCAATGGAAATGTATTTGTTAAAATGGATTTTGCAGGGGGAGGAATGAGAATTCAGTGTTCATTTGTCAGTAGGTGACAAACATCTATTTCTCGACAAGATATCCATTGTAGTACGGGATCCTTTTGACGTAAATGCTTCTACAGACAATGGGCGAAGAAATTCTGGGTTGCCCAGTTTCCAGACTTCCCCCGCTGATGTTGTCCAGGGGTGAGCAGAGAACAATACGTCTGGTATCAACTTGGCTGCAGGAGCTACTCGGTGGACGTCCGATTGGGCGTCAAACTACCTAAAGGGGGCCCCACTCCCTAGTTTGGGAATCAGAGTTGTCCTTCTCCTAGACCAGTTGCCTTTCCAGGACCAGAGAGTCCAAGCTGCATAGTTATTTCATTCATAGCGGGAGGATGTTAATGTCGTATCTAGATATCGACCCAAAACCAGGGAATTACATTTCCGTTTGTGTGCAATGAGAAAAGGGAATTTTAGATTAATCCCATTTGTGACATTTTCGGGGATGAGGGTCGTTGTTAATGACAACGTGTATCAAAAACCTTCAGGCGACAGGCATCATCAAGTAGTGATAAATGTAAGCAGAGGCCAGGGGATACATCAGTCGAAACGTTGTGACTGTAACAACCAGGATGAGAATAAACCAGCAAATAATAATAATAATAATAATAATAATAATAATAATAATAATAATAATAATAATAATAATAATAATAATAATTCCTCATCTCAGAGACAGGACGAAAGGAACATGTGAGAAAGAGAGAGAGAGAGAGAGGGGTACAGACAAAGAGATTGAAAGAAATGACGTTATAACAAGCTGAAGAGATTGAGTGAAAAATGTCAATTAGATTTGCTGACAAAGACAGGAAGAAAAAGATAAGAAATAAAGGGGAAAATGAAGATAATACACAGTGCATCAAGTTGTTTTGACTACTTTCACAAGATAAGACTGTAATAAAAATTGATTAGGGGTTGCATGTAGCCTACTCGATAAAGGATGGGAGAAGACAAGCGTTTTTGTTTATTTGTTTTTCTTAATCGGAGGTTTCTTATTTTCTTGAGCCTCTTATTCTCTTCGCCTACACCGGAGCAATTAACTTAATTTGAATCAACACAAAGTAAACTCATTCTACTTCTATCTCATGTCATTTCCCGATCGCCGATGATAACCTACCTTTCATTTTCCCCGTCGAACAATGTACCGTACAACAACATTTCCTGTCGTATGATCCCGGTCGACAAGTTACCGACCAATGACATTTCCCGGTCGAACAATTCACAAGACGATGACCTTTCCCGGGTACATGTCCCGGTTGAACAATTTATCGGCCGTAATTTCCTACCTCAGAATTATTTAAGAAAAATAATGTTAGGATAATGGAATTGCCTTCTCAATCATCATCATCATCAGCAGCAGCAGCCTCTTAGCGTCCGCTTTTGGACATACACCTTCCCAAAGATTCAACAAACCTCCCTATCATGGGCGTTGCAGAGGCAATACATTTCGAACTTGTTTATTTCGTAACGTCATCATGATTTTAGCAGGCAGTTTTGCAAATGATCGATGAGGAACTACAATGTGAGTAATGTCTAGCGGTTGCCTGCCATGCTTATTGATAATTATGAAAATAAAATAATTAGTTGTATAATAATTTTCGCTTATTTATTACCAATTCACGTAGTAAACTGTTTTACTAACATTTATTGAGTATATAAATGAAATGAAATCAAATTAAGAATGATTAATTGGGAGGAAATAAGGAAAATAATCTAGGGTACGAATACTTTTGCGTTCAAGTTTATATATTAGATATAAGCATTAAAAATAAACAAAAGAGAAAGCCAAAAATTGATATTGTACTGACCTCAGAAATCTTTAGCCTTTCTAAATAAATAGAGATAGAGAAGCTGATTTTTAAAAAAAACTATAAAGCTACGTTAATTCTCTCTAGAATCTGCTGTAAACTTACTTTTGCCCAGACCGACACGCCAAATATCACAAAATGGTTTGGTTGTTGATAGCTTATTGCATTAAGCAACAACAGCAAAAATACTCCTCTTATCCGAGTTGATACCGTAAATTTATTATAACGGTTTACCATACATTAAGGAGGAAGACTTTCCCACGAAACACAGCTCAAATATATACATATTCTTTTGTTATAGGTGTTCGCTTCGAAACAATTCATTCTTGATGTTGTTACAGTAATTATAATTCAGTCGAAATCTTTTTTGTCAACCTTCATGGTAAGAGAAAAAGCTCATCAAAAAATTTCTACTTTCGAAAAAAAAATGTTAGAACATAATATAATTAAACGTGATTTTTTTCAAAGTGAGGATCAAAACAAATCTTTTCTTATTTATAACCAGTTACGCAGCCAATGAACAATTTTCCAAGTTATGCGAGGAGAGAAAAATGGCATATAACTTCTGGGGTCATAGGCTAATACTGTAATATCAAACATGACCTGGCAGAGGAGAAATTCACATTTTATGAAGGACGAGAAAATGAGTCTGGTAATTTATGTATTTATTTAAAAACAGATGTGAATTTCTACCGGGACATAAAATTTTCTCTATTAAATTCAAGGATCAAGTTTTGAATTCCTAAACGAATCGCTAACATACAACAATTAGTTGAATCAAATAATTAATTCTGCTTGTACATCGTCGGGAGCTGGAAACCTTGAAGGCTAGATTTCAGCAAACGATGGTGCATCCCGAAAAATTGATTATCTTTGAGAAAAAGACAAAAAAGGCCTTACATAACTTTTTTCTAAGATTTGATAGTTTCAATACATGATGTAACGTAGAAAACTCCTCTCTGCGTGCTCAAAACTTTGACTCCAAGAACTGATTATTAAATTACGTTCAAAATAACGATAGGAATACCATTCCGAATGAAAAACCCTTTATACCAATATATTCACATAAGATGAAAATTGTCTGCATTGATTTGAATTCCTAATAATGTTTCGAGTACATAAAAGCTGTTTTATTTTTTAAACCTCTCAATTTAGTGGACCAAATCATCACTTATGTTGGCAGCGGAGCCCCATCTCGGCAATCAGCGCCCCTGTTACATTTTGTAGAGCCCGAACTAAGAACGACAGCGTTTCTCTCGTTTAGAAATAGAGATAGATGTTGCAAACAAAAAAGAAAATCCAACTTACATTCATTGGTCTCAATTCAGAGACATGACCTTTTCAAACTGACTGTATCTCCTACTCTATTTCAGCCTGTCTTTACCTCGAAGCTAATTGGTATTTGTTGGTTTGCTGGAAATGAGAATTAAATCACAAAATGAGGTTGGTATAAACCGAAAAATTTCTCATTGATTTCAAGAAACTTTTAAAATTTGTATTCAGGAAAACATAAAAATAAAGTCATTTTTTTTCATTTCGCACAAAGCATCAGAAATGCAGAAATTCATATCGCGTAGAAAAACAAAAATAAGTAATATATTTAATAGATACAAGAATAGTGACGACTGGATGGGAAGAATGATCCATTAGGATCTATTCACGCCACTGTATTTCAACCAAACAAACCAATGCTACATACTTGAAGCACAGACAAGAATCTGTCCAAGAAAATGAAACACATAAAGTCCTCTGGGATTTAGAGATTCAAACAAATCACCCAATCCAGACCAAAAGACTAGCTGTAGTGAACAAGGAGAAAAAACCGTATCAGATGCTCGATTTCGCTATCCTGGTAGAAAACAAGGTGAAACTGAGAGAAAGTGAATATTCTATATCCCAGACATATCAGGGAACAGAAGAAATTATGGAATATTAGGGAGACATTATTACCAGTAGTGGTCTCGAGAAGAGAGCTGAGACTATCCAAATGATAGCACTACTGAAATCATCTACAATGCTGAGGAGATTCCTGTAGTACTGAGAAGATTATCACTTGATCCTGTGAAAATCACCGGTCACCAGAAGACGGATGAATATGAAAGAAGAATACGAATATGAATATGAATATTTTTCACTTACACTGTAGATAAAATCATAGAAATTTGAACCATTTGTACTGGAATAACGAATGTTTTCTTTCTTGAAAAGTCTTCTTCACATTTTACTTTATATCAAATAATTGCTTGAAGCTCAAATATGGAGTAGCTTCATTATTCTAGTAACTCGTTACATTTGTATTGTTTCTTGTTTATAGTAGAATTAAGTAAATAAGAACACTCTTCATAAATATAGTGATCTCAAGAGAATACTTAAGACAGCAAAAAGCATTTTTAAAACAAAGGCCTCACAACTATATTTTGTGGAGTCTTGTAGAGTGTTCAATTCTATCCTCCGTTTACTTTTACGTTCTTTTTGTAAATTTAAAAAACTTTTACAAACTTACATGCATCTGTTCGTTCATCTGCCAATCTTTGCAGATTGATTTAGTTCCCCCTTTGTTTTGTTACTCTTATCAACAGATGAAAAGTGTGTTAGTCTTAGTGTTTGAGAAATTTGTTAAATGACTTAATTCATACCAAAATAACGCAGTGTTGATTTCATGTTGCCAATGAAACTCTTCAATGTGTTGTATGCGTTACATAGAAAAATTCCAAATGAGCCAATTCTAATATCTATCGATTGGATTATCATAAATGTTTTCTGATTTTAACAAAGACTTTAGTTTTATTCGTCCATGAGAATTGATAACAACTTGAATGCTCTGATCGGAGTATAATAATTTAGATATCCTACAGCAACAAACATTGTGAATCATTTACTCGTGTGTAAGTCAATATCGTAAACAGATCGCCCCTTGATTTTTTGCCCTTAATTTTCATTATATACTTGGTGTCTAGTTAAGCCTTTGTTTCGAAGCTAACCGTATAACAAATTACGTTAAGAAAGCACCGTACTTTATATCATATAAGGCACATTTCACAAAGCTTTCTCCCCAACTTTTCTACATCCTATAAAGTATCAGTGAACATGAAGCAAATTAGTCATTTATTATCACCCAATATTGCACGAAAACGCCGGAACTTTCAACAAAGGTATTGTATATTACCTTTTCTAGTTTTTTTTTTTTTAAGTCAATAGGGATTGAATATTATTGTAATACGATGATATTTATTTTATAATGGATTGATATTTTCATGTCTGAATTTCAGATTTTCCCTTCGTCCCTTGAAAAAGACTGCCCATCAGCACGCCACTTTTAGCGAGAATGTGGCCTTGAAACCTTCAATTATGTACACGTACAGTATCTCACAGCGGAAATGAAGATCAATGTTGAAATTTCTGAATACAAAGTCGAATCGAAAGTATGTTATAACGGAGGATTCTATTCCTATTCACGTGCTTCAACGAGTGAATTAATTATTCAACGCCACTAATTTGATCTCTAATTCTATTCTCCGTAAATACAGCTTTATATTCCATCATTTTCATAACAAAATCTAGATATTTACAATTTTTTAATATTTCCAACCCAGATTTTTCAGACGGCATTATCCTCTTTGCCAAAATCCTCCATGATTTCCAAAATAATGCTAGAACTGAATGAAGAAAGCAATAAAATTGGTCTTCATATGAACTTCAGAAAAACATATGTTATCAAAATATCAAAATCGAAAATTCAGAGCTGGAGAAAGTAGACCACTACACCAACCAAGGACAACGATAATCTCCATGGAATCCTCAAGGAAGAAATGTTCTAGATTAGCAAGCTTTCGGTTGTGCAAGCTCAATCTCCAAAAACAAGAAAATCCCATCAGTCCTGGAAGGAAGGGCATACAACCAATTCATGTTCCCCATAGTTACCTATGGAACTGAAATATGGAATGTAAAAAAACTGGGAACTAGGCATCATTCACAGGAGAGAATCATGCTCAATATAACATGGAGAGATCACAAGACGGAACAATATTTACAGAAAAAAGCAGGAATCTGTGTTTTCATACAAACCATTAAAAACTCAAAAAGCAATGGGCTGGTCATGCAACAAGAATATCAGAAAGCCGCTGCTCACACAACGATGATCCCACAGATTATATGCTAAACCATAGCTAGTAAAATATAAGATGGCGTGACAGAATATAAGATTGGGTTAAGAAAGTATTGGCTCCGTGACGCCCATGATAGAGAGGTCGTGGGGAGGTCTGTGCCGGACGCTAGAATACTAATAAGACATTAAATCTTACTGGTTTTGCTGTCAAGAAAATCATAGAAAACAATGCGTCCATGTATTTTTTAAGGTCTTTTTACGAATGCATGTATATTCGTATGGTTGCCTTTGTTTAACAAAATCATGGAATAGATTTTGATATAATTTTTTTTTCTGGAAAAATGTAGATGAGTTGTTTACAACAAAACTGGAATTAAATATTTGATAAAATTGTAAGGTTTAAAATGAACACATATTCCGTTAAAGAATTTTTTGATTTATGATGTCGATAAAAAAAGAATCGGAAATATCTAATGGAAAGAAGACAATTCCTGAAAATGGAAACAAAACAAAACCAAGCAAACGAAACGAAACGAAAGAATCAAAAACCAACAAAATAAGAGACGAGAGGAAAAAAGAGAAAAATAAAAACAAAGAATAAAAGAGAAAGAAAAAAGTAAAATAAAAAGAAGAAAAAAACTATTGGAAACTAGAAAGCACTCAAAGAGTGCATACCTCTACCAACACTAGAGTCAATACAAACCAAATAGAAAATAAGTTTATATACAGGTAAAATGGGATGAAAGTTTATATACAGGTAAGATGCAGTGAAAGTCACCTGAATATTTCGGAAATAAAAGAGAAGAAATTTGGAAAAAATAAAAAACGATAATACATATTCCTTCTTGTATCTTTTACTTGAAAAGCCCGAACTTATTTATTAGTTTTAGTTTTTCTCCGAGTAGAGACAGCATGAAAATGATTAAATCAAAAATAGTCATTCAAGATTTACAGTAAAATCAATACTGCTTATCGATTTGCTTGTTGACCAAACAATCTGGAAATAAAAGAAAAACTAAAAAACATGAAAATGAATTTCTTAAGCAGCATTTATTTTCATTTCCCGTTTCCTTTCTATTCCGTAACTAATTTCTCTTTTTTCTTCTTTTATTTCAACTAAAATACATTGTTCTTTTTATTTCCTAATCATCCATTTTCTTTCTTTCATCCGTTCTTTCCTTAATTTATTTTTTCGTTTTTCTTTCTTCCTTCCACATAATCAGTTTTTTTTTTCAAGACCCTCTCCTTTTTTTTTTCATTTTCTTTGCTTTCTTTCAATTTAATTTCGTTTCTCTCTTTAATTCTTCCTTCATTTATTTTCGTCATAATTTTCTTTCAGTCCTCGTTCTCATTTTTTCATTCTCAACTTATTAGAAAAGTTGTGATTATGATCATTAATTCTCTTCTTCCGTTCGTTCTTCTAATCATTTTTCTATTTCTTTCTTTTTTGCTTCTTTCCTCCCTTTTCCCTGATGAACTTTTTCTTCAATTTCATTCTTTTCCATTTTTCAGAACCGTCAAACAAACTCGCACTAAAATTGTCAGCATAGGTTTTTCAGTTACAGTTGGTTTGGCTGTATATATATATATATATGTATTCATTACAGGTTGCACCAATGGAGCTAGAGGGCTGAAAGTTTGAATATTCACCTCTAATCAAGTCTAGATTTTTTTTTGCTCTTTGAAAATTCCCTTGTCAAACAGTTCTTTATGATGTAAGTTTATGCTAAATTGGTCTCTTAGCTTTGAGCTCAACAGTGTGCACATTTTCTTTTTAAAAATTTGGATTATTCTTGGTGTTCACTGACCCCAAAAATGGCAATAGAAATATGTTATTCAGTGATCACTCCTTAATTCAAGTTTTAAATGATCACCCCGAACAAAGTTAATCATTTGTTGGTTTCTATTGAGTGACTAACAAGACTTGTTATTCTCTCTTCAGGTTTTTTACTTTTTCATGTGTTCCTACACTTCGATTGTGAAGACTTCGACAAATCTCGGACAAATTTGTCGTGCTTAATTGAACAAGTTGCGAAAAGGAGACTCAGTGTTGTTTCTTGTTTTTCCCAATAATTTCACGGCTTACATTTTTTATATGTTGATCATTACACCTATTTTACTTTGTATTTCCTTTTCGACTAAATTCAATTATTATTTATCGATCAGCTCTTTATAGACATTTTAGCTGATTTCAGTTTTTACTTTTATCATTTTTTACTCTCTTTGTTTCAAGATAATCTTTCTTATCCTAATCATTTCTATTTTAATTTTATTTATCACATTTAATTCCCCTTCATTCACTTTCATTGAATAGGTTTTACTTTCTTTTTTGGGCTTTTATTTCTTTGGTCAATTATAGTCAAATTCATTTACTCAGTTTTTTTTTTGTAAATTCATTTCAAACGATTATTCAGTTTCATTCTATTAATTTCATCTGGTATCATTCCTTTGATTTGATTCTTCTAGTTTTTTATCTGCTTTAATCCTTTGAATGATTTCTGTTATAGAGTTTTTTGTACGATTTTACTTGTTTAAATTGTCATACAAAACTGTCAACATAGGTTTCTACATTTTCCAGTTGATCAGGCTCACTGGCTGGCAGGCTGGCTGGCTGACTGGCTGGCTGGTTTGTTATGTATGTAGGCGTCGCCTGAACAGGCCGTACTAATGGACCTAGGGGGTTTAATTTTTTTTTTTTTTTTCAAATACTCCTTTTTATGTCTACACAAAATTTCACTGAATTTTTTCTTAGATTCCCAGCAATTTACTATGTAAGTCTATGCTAAATTGGTCCCCCAGCTTGTGTCTGGCAGCGTTCATGCTTGTTCTTTTGAAATTCCAGACCTTTTTAGTGATAACTGCCCAACCAAAGGTGACATAAGTATCCTATTAATTAATTACACTTTTTTCCAATTTTTTCATTGATAACCCAAAAACAGCATGCTGTCAAAAAACGTTGAGCTCATGACGGTTTCTGCTGAGTGACTAACGAAACCTTTTTTGTATAATTTGTTCGAAACTTTTCATTCATAACATCTTTCTTTCCATCCGATTTTATTCTTTCAAATTTATTCATTTATGTCTTATTTTTGCTTACACTGAACTTTTTCTATAATTTTATATTTTCACTTTCCTTCTGTTTATTTCTATATTGTTTCAAGTAGAGGTTTCCATTAGGAATCCAATTATCCTGGGGACTATTGTCTCACAAATAAACACGTCGCTTCCGAAGCAGGAATGACTGAAGATCGTTCAATAATCCTCAAATAAATTGTAGGAAAAAAAGAAATGAGAAATATATTCCAATCTAATATGCAGTCACAAATGATCTCATCCAATAATAATTAACTTGGATTAATTGCATCTGTGTGCCTTAATGGTAGGTGAAGAGATCGACTCAAATCGGTTATAGACAACGGATTATTTGTTTATTTTTAGGTATAACAGCTTCTTTTCTCAGTTTCAAGCATTTTAATGACTTTTTATATCAAAATTAGGAATTTTACTTTATGTGTTTGGAATAATAAGTGGTTTTGCTGATTGGTTCCACTCGTCAGAGAAATCTAAAAATACGCCCTGTTTGTAGCTAAAGGGCACAGAACACAAAAGGAAAATAGATTTGCCTGCAAACATTCCACGATACAATATTGTATTGTATTATACTTATCGCTCCACCTTAGTGAGAAAATATATCTTCTAGTCTATTCATATCTATCCATCTATGAACACACACACACACACACACCCACATACATAGACATATAATAATCTAGGTGCCTTGCTCCCATTTGTGGCACCTCAGAAAACTCATCTCAGGATGAATTACCCTCAAAGTTCAAACGGTGGGGTCGGTTCAGCGTAAGTCGCACTTGAAACTGCATCGCACAGTCTGGCATAGTTCGGAATTGGGCAGAGATAAAATGCCAGTCTCTGGGTCTGAAGCGAAAGTTTTGATCCTACTTCGTTGAACTGGATGATATAATGGATAGTCTATAACCATACTGAAGAGTTGTAATACCATGAAACAACCGTTTGTGCATGACTCAATTATCATCATTATATATATATATATATATATATATATATATATATATATATATATATATATATATATATATATATATATAATCCGACAGAAATGATTGATTTATATAATTTTGAAACTATATATTTATGATTTATATAATTTTGAATCTATATGTAATGATTAAAGATTTGAAAAACATTTACTATCACTATTTCACAGGCAAATACTCTGGCTGATAATATATGCTGGCAGACACGCAGTTTAAAACCCCTGATCGTAATCATCCGAAAATGTAAAATAAATGACAGCTGGTTTGAAACTGTCTTTAACAATAGCATAGAAGCGTAGGAAATGATATTCTCAGCCTAGAAGTCTCTGTCTGCAGTCTTTTTGTGAGAATGACCTGTCGTCAAATTTAAGCAGTGACCGTCAGATTTTGGCCCCAAGACATTCGGGTTGGATTTGTGATTTCTTGGTTCTAGAAAATGCTGAACTAAAAACAGAAAGATGGACTAAGCATAACAGAAAGTTGAAGATTTATATTAAATCCGTCTTTGTTTGCCTATCAGAGTTTTGACTGTCGTTCGACCTGTTGGTTTGTCTGGCAATTTAATCTGGTCAGCCTTGTCCGTCTCTATCTTATCTATATACATGTCTGTTTTTCTCTCTCAAGGGTGTTCTATGTGACTAATATCGTTGCATGTTTACACTAATGGCCAGTATTTCAACCTTTGCAGGGTTTTGAGTGCTGAATTACAAGACGTACCATGATTGGAAAATTGGGCAAACCACCCAGCAGCTCATCCATTCGTATTCTTGAAAAATCTTGAAAACTTTTGTAATATGAATAGATACAGTAAATCAATAGAAACTGTTAAGTGACCAATGTATCTTAGTAGCATACCATGATGGGGTGATCAATAAAAAAGGAATGAAAAAAGTGATGATTGAAAAATAAGTTATGTCTTCGATCTTTTGTTGGGCAGTGATAAGTAAGTGTGATCCAAATTTTCAAAAGAGAGAATATGAATCCTGCCGAGCACAAACTAAGAGACCGATTTAGAAAAACTTACATTGCGAACTTCATCCCCCCGCTTCTAAATCTATTTAGGAGAAAATTTTCAAGAAATCGGGAAAATATTCTAGACATAAGGAGTAAATATTAATCTGCATGTACATACATAACCATAGAAAATTTGAATGGCAATGGGCACGCCATGTTGCAAAAATGGCAGACAACCGTTGGACATCACGACTCACGACATGGATCCCCAGAGATCACATAAGAAACCGAGGCCGACAGAATACAAGATGGAGAGATGAACTAGACCGATTCAGGAAATACTGGCTCGGCGACGCCCATGATTGACAATAGTGGCGAATCCTGGGGAAAGTCGATGATGATGATGATGATGATGATGATGATGATGATGATGATGATGATGTACATAACCAGCCAAACCAGCTTAAAACCTGAAGAAACCTTTGTTGATGGCTTTGGTAACAGTTTGGGTTGGCGTTTTTTTAATGTGTGGCCAGTTCTGTGATGTTTATTACATTTATTCAAGTGCATCAAACTGAATCAGGGAGACAAAATTGCCACAAGCGATTCTTGATATTCCTTGTTATTTTTCGACCCTCTTTAAGTGCATTCGGTAATATTTGAGCGTCGTTGAACGATTGTTTTTATGGATCGCACCACCTCCTCAACTGGATCTATTTACATTGATACATATCCGAAGAAGACCGAAAAACCTATAGATTATGATAATAACAACCAAGAAAAGATAGTAGTCGCACACACACACACACACACACACACACACACACACACTTGGCATCAAGTATAGTCTAACAAAACTCATTGCAAAATGAATGGAAATTAAGAATATATTCTTTTCTAAAAGATGAAAGACTGAGGAACAAATTGAAGAAACCAATAATCTATATCCAGTTCACAAGGTTTTACACCAATTTGAAGTTTTTGTATATTTCCATATTGAACTTAGTTTTGCCCATTAAATATTCTTTTAATTTAAAATCGTTTTCATGGATCAGTAAGAATATATTTAAGAGTGAATTATTGTGCTGGGAATAAAACATTGTATGGATTTTTCATTAATTCTACGAGATGACTTCAATAAACTAGTGTAATGGTCTCTTAGAATAGCACCGAAAAAGATTTCTAAGTAGTATTGTGAGAAAAGTTCCAATTGACGTTTGCTTCAGACATTTTTTTCTACAGGTCGCTTTGTCACACAGAGGCAGACTTGTTGGTAGCCAATGGCAATAAGCATCAAACAAACCGGCTCTAATTAATGTCAGCATCGTAATTTTATCATTTTAGCCCGCTGCCAACATGAAAAGAGCGATATTTCTGTAGAATTTGAAATCTGATTGTATAATCATGATAACTCTTTTGTTTGCGATGTAGTCTTAAGTTATAAAATTTATTCTCGATGATTTTAACAAAACATCTGATATACCAGTAGTTCTTCCGTAACAACAAGAGCAAGAACCACTCTCATTTCATTTAGGGGAGTGAACTCTTCACTGTTTCAATGTCACGTTAACCTAAACAGGTATATGGAATCAACATTTCCCACCGTGATTCGAAATCACAACCAAGTGATCGGCAGGCAGCTTACTTACTGCTTGAGCCAAATTGACAAATTTTCACCTATCCACGAAAATGTGTTTAAATGCACAATAGCTTATTTCATGTCAATAAATAAACATATTTTAAGTATATACATTTTTATGTTTTTTGAATTTATTATATATACAAAAGAAAAGTTGTAGCAATCATTTTTAGTCGGAATACAAATAGAAGTAGAGTTTGACCCTGCTGCAGTCAGGCTTGTTCATTCCTAATTACCCTTCATAGAGCTATCTTCTCGAAAAAAAAGAAAACGGGATCCATGTATTGAAAACTAATAATCCATTGTCTATAACCGATTGAGCGAATCTCTTCTTCTGTCATTGAGGCGAATATGTACAATTAATCCAAATATATTGTATATACCAGAATACAGAAATACATATATCTAATTTATGTAAATCTATACAATAATAATCACCCATGCAGGAAGTCATCAAGTAATTCCCTCAACTACGGCTGTTGGAGATACAACGAAAAGATAAATAACGTTAGTTCCTTGGTGAGATTTTTGTATATCACTCATCTGTTCAGGTCTTTCCCTTCCCCCCTTCTCTTGTTTCCTTTTTCATTCCACTCAATTCTTTTTTTTTTCTTTTCCCCATTTCTTTCTTCCTTTCTTTTTTACATGTACCCTCCCTTTCCTCCCTCTCCCTTTCTTTCTCTTTATTTCTACCAGTTCTTTCTTTCACTTTCCATTTTTCCTTTCTTCCCTCTGTTCACTTCTCTATTTCTTCTGCCATTCCCCTTTTCTTTCTCTATCTCCTTTTAATCATTTCCCCCCTCATCCTCTATTCCATTTTTCTGTCTTCCTTTTTCTCTTTCCTTCCTGTTCTCTCTCTTCTTTCCTCGATCCTTTTCTCCTCTCCAAACCTTTTTCTCTCTCATCTTAATGTTTGCCTCTAAATTCTTTGAAACTTTTTCCTGCTATTTGTGACTCTTACCTTCACAAACAGCCATCACCTTGGCGGCAAAGATTACGATTAGAAAGGTAACAACTCCGATTCATTTCTGCGTCAGGACATTTATATGTTATGCCGAATCAGTGAAATTGCCAAATTAGAGAAATTTACTAACTTTTTGTGAAAAAAAAGTTAGATTTAACTCCGATTACATAAACTTTTGATCGTAAAAATAGTTGTTTTATATAATTGTTTTGATTAAATGAACTTTTGATCAAATCAAAACTACGTATTTATTTATTGTTTGTAAAAGAACGTCAAAATTTCGCCTATGGGGCTATTTTACTGATTTGGCGTAACATATATATATTTCAATAAATATACATTTGACAGCAAAGCGGCGTCTACCAAGCTTATGATTTATTACTTTGTGCTGTCTTTTAAGGAGGGAAAACTCAATTCGCTTGGGGCGGGATTTCTTCAACCTTCCGTCCCTGGGAAATTCACAAGTATTTATAAAAAAAATATGGGTGTGGGAGGATCCAATTTCATATACAATAAAAAAAAAAGTAATAAAGGAAGGGGGAAAGCAAAAAGGGCAAAGGGAGAAATGAGAAGTAAAATGTGGAGAAAAAGACAATGTGATCAATAAAGGAATGAAGAGAGAAAGAAAGAAACATTAATCATGACAAGGAAATAAAAGACATAATAATTTTAATTGAAAATGGGGAAAGCGTGGTCGGGAAATAAAAAGGGGTAAAATGAAAGAAAACGAGAAGGAAAGGGTTGGAAAAAAAAGAAAGAACCTGGTTGACCAAGAAAGAAAGTCTGTGCAAAAATTGAAATGGGAGTACGAGATAAACCTAAAAAGAATATAAATCGTAAATGAAGACAGAGAAATAAATATAGAAAGAAAGAAAGAAAGAAAGAAAGAAAGAAAGAAAGAAGAAAGAAAACTGAAGAGAATAGGAAAAGAGTAAATGAAGGGGAAAAGTAAAAAAAAAAAGAAAGATAGAAAGCGAGGAAAGAAAGTTAAAACAAAGATAGAGAGTGAGTGGGAAAAAAAAAACGAACGTAGCATACCAAGTAAATCAGTGAAAGAATTCAAAGAAAAGACAAACAATAAATAGTTACCAAAACGGGTAAATGAATGGGAAGAGACGAAAAAGACATGCAGAGATATATGGAGAAAAGAGAAAAGGAAACGAATGTTAGGACATTGAAACTAATGGAGGAGGATTGATCCAACGTCCGCAACAACCTCTTCTCTGATATCCGAACTCTTGATGTAATTATGATGTGTTTATGGTTCGATATTGGGTTATACCCATTAGTTGACGAGGAATTCTAGGTGAGGCCATTTGGGGAGTTAATATTACCATGAAGACGAACATGTCTGTTGGAAAATTGGATCAGTAGCGTCTTGCTTTTAAATATGGTGTTGCTGAGTAGGTAAGCTTTGGTATAAGACGATGTTGTAAACGCCCTCACACTTTTGTATCCAGCGGGGATAAATGGTGACATGAAGATTTACTAGAAGAGATTAGAAAACAGGTGTTATAGACAGAAGATATGCGCTATGCTATTCAAGTAGATATATGAAAACTTATATTAACAAATCGATCATTTATGTGAATCTATTGGTCATTCCAAAATTATCTTGCACAATCAATGCATCTTAAGCCGTTCCATACTGTTTATATCCATCAATCTATCTGTTTATCAATCAATTATTTGATATATGTTCATATTCATGTCCACTTTAATTTCCTATCTAGCTACCTCAATGAGCATCTATCCATTCCATACTGTTTATATCAATGCTTATATTTATCTGTCCCACTGTCATTTCCAATTATTCTTCGGTCTGTATGTCTATCTATACGTCCATTTCTCTGGAGCCTGTTCATCAAATATGTATTTTCTTTCTATCTATATCTATCTATCGTCTTTTTCTTAAATCTCTCTGTTTTTCTATACCTAAATTAGCTCAGTCGTCACACAGTAAGGGATAATGCCAATGACATGCATGAATTCTAATAAATAAAGTATGTACTAATAAACCTTAGATACTCTCAGACGTTTCGTTTGTTCTTGCATTGCTTTTATGTATTGGCAGTGTGTGTGTATGTGTATATGTATATGTGTGCATACCAGGTGTACCATGCCTTGTACGATGATGCCCATTAAGCCTGCCCAGTGATTTATATAACTGCACTACAAGTGCCCAAAGTCGCTGTTCAAGCCGGGACATAACCGTGGATTTTATACCACAATCAGCCAAGCTTAGTAATGAGCTGACTAGTGTCATAGGTTTATCTCGTAAAACAATCGTCTGAGTTCGATCCTGACTAGGTGCTCTTCAGCAGTGGCTTTTTGTGGTCTTTCTCGTGGTTGATATTTCTTGAGATTACTAAGACAGGCAAGCACGTCTTCCTTTTTTAGCAGACAGGCTCAACATAAGTTTCCTACCGTTATTTCCCCTTGTGCTTGACTAAGTTGGACTTATTTAATGACCTGAATAACGACCGCGTCTCTATATATCTGAGACAAATCTACTCTACACATGCTAGTGACTTCAAACTTAAATAAATTGAAGCGGTTGGGATAGAATTATCCCGGAGGAGGGAATCAAACTAAAATATTCATACAAAATAGTCTTCAGCTTGAACCGTTTTCACATCTTCAAGCTAACACTTTCCTTATCAAGCTCTTTTGGCAACCTGTAACAATTGTGTTAAGACTTCCGTTTATTCAACTGCATCACAACCATTGATGGAATCAGCGGCTGAAATCTACTGAGATATCACGATATAAATACAGAAAAGTTGGATTAAATCTAGGAACTTTAGATCTTCGTTCTAACAGCTCCCCAACTTTTTGATTTAGCACCGACGACCTATGTATTAGTCTATTCATAATTCATAATAATAATCATTATAATTCCCAAGCAAATACAGCGATTGAACAATTGAATTAGCAAATCCCAGAAAGTTGCTGTACAGCATTAATTGGGTTGCTACTCTCAACTGTTAGTGAAGATGACTTTCTTTTCACTACATTCTTCTCAAATGCAGCCTTTTACTAAGTTTGACCTGATTTGACTTATATTCATCGATATTAGGGTGGCATCTTAATGAGAGAAGAGAAATCATGTTTCGCCTACCGCTGAGGTCATTTGAAAAACACCATTTGAAGACGTAGGTTTTATCAGGTTTGAAAACTAATCCATAGTAAACAATCAAACACGTCCCCTCAGCTCAAATTCACATAAAACCATAATAGTAAATACTCAGAGAGGGTTGAGTTCATAACTCTGCGAGATGGAATCAAAATATACATAGAGAAAGATGTCCAAAGTAGTTAAGACCGAGAAAAAAAATGATAGCATAATTTGAAACTGCAATAAACGGGTAACATGCAAAATGATTAAAGCATAAAGCAGATGTACACGACAAACGACGCTTGCAAGGTTTCACGGAATTAATTGATTATCACACCCGATGCGTGATTCTTGTCTCTGATTATCTTGAGTTGTTCTCTCGTTATCAAGAAGAAGAATTAGATTAAGAAGAAAGAATTGGATTAACGAGAGAGTTCGCTGCAGCACAACGTCATCCAGAAAGAGAGCGAAAATCAAAAGAATGCAGGAATCTCGACTGAAAGATTTGAGATTTTGAAAAACTTATCTCTATTTGCATTATAGTTAGAATACTGATAACCTTTATGAGAAAAATACATCAAGTGCAACGAAATACGAAGATAAGTATCAAAAGGAATCTGGCAAGAATAATGAAAAGGTTGGAGGCCAGAAAAGATTTGACGGTGATGTTGGATAGTTGACTTAACTTTACAATTACTACCTCGGCTGAAACATTTGTTTTCCGCCGGTTATCTTATTAGGGTTTAGACACATACTAACGCATTGTATAAAAATGATTCCATCATCTCCTGGTATTTTAATTGAATTATTGAATTTTTTCACACCTTCTCTTCAGACAAAATATTTGTAAAGGACTGTCGCAATTTTCAAAAAAGAAGCTCTGGGATCCTGTTGTATGTGGCCTGGATGTGATATTTGTTGCAAACGAGGTGTTGCAGTCATGGAGATAACGAAGTGCGGAAGTGTCAATGTATGTGTCTAGAGTTAATGATAAACCAATAGAGATATCTTTCCCGTCTACAAATCATCTTATCTTGTGTCAAATCTTTCTAGAACTAAATTTTGTATTCGCTAAGACATTTTGTCCGAGAATTACGTTTAGTAAGCTATTGGCAACAACAACATTTAGACAAGCAATATTCAAAGGAGACCTGCAGAGAGAGAAAGAATCACTACGCATGACATCCTTAAACAAATGCATCAGGACAAACTATAACAAAGGAAAATCGACGGAACCCAAACAAACCACAAATGTTGCCTCTGTAGAGAAAGGGATTGAGACCGTAAACTGCATAACCAGTGGGTGTAGTCAAGTAGGCCCAGAAAGAGTACAAACACCGACACGACAGGGTAGCAACGGTGATACACTGGGAACTGAACAAACGAGACTCTGGAACTTTGAAATCCAAACTGACCATTCCATCCAAGCGAGAAGACCAGGCTTGATAATTGTGGACAAAAGAAGGAGAACCTAACAAATAATAGACGTGGCGCTACCTGCAGATCACAGAATAAATACGAAAGAGAGCGAAAACTAGGGAAATACCAGGACATAGCAAGGCAAAGTGTGGAACATGAAAATCAGGGTAATACTAGTAATAGTAGGTGCAGACCGTACCAACGAAACTAAAAATAAAATTGGGAGAACTGATGATAAGAGAAAGGATTGAGACTATACAGATCACTGCATTACTAGCATGAATACTGAAGAAAAGACAGGAAAGGTGAGACCTATAGCTGGTAGCAATGACCGAAGAGTCAAGAAAAAGGCATGGTAGAGGCGTTACAAACCACAGAACTGCTTTGATAGGTAAGGAAGATATGAGAGGAGGGCTAGGACCTGGGGAGATTAACTGTCACACAGCCTTGATCGATAACCACCGGGCAACTGGTGTGTTACCGTAATCCACGGCGCTGCTGTGGACTGTGAGAGTGCAAAAAGAGAAACTGGAGACTTGCTGTCACTGAATCTCTAACGGTGACCACGGGGTGGCTAGAGTGAAAATAATAATAATAATAATAATAATAATAATAATAATAATAATAATAATAATAATAATAATAATAATAGCTCTGGTCCATGAGTAGCTAAACTGAAGTAACATTTTTCAACGCTTAAACGAAATCCCTGGTGACGAAAATATCTATTTCCGAGTGAAACTTTTATCTCATCTCGATTCACCTCCTCGTTTTTCTTCTGTAACCACAAACAACTCCATTTTCACGATTCGGTCTTTCCCTAAGGCCCTTGCTAGTAACCATTTCGTATCGCTGTTTTCAACGCCGCTGATTCTCTAGAGATTTTCTCTTCTCCTTAGCCCCGAAGAAAACTTTGGCTATTTTTCGGCTCTCTCTAAAGAACGATATCATCATCTCCGTTAAGTTATATTTGGTTCTGACACTACAAGAATTGCCAATCACCGATACCCTGGGATCCAACTTCAGGACATCTGATAAAATCAAAAAGTTTTTTTCAAACTTTATTTATCCAGGGGTTAGAGTTCGGATTTCCCAAGTGGATTGATTCACACACGGGAACTTCGATTATTTTCGTCCTACAAGAGGGAAGATCCAAATAAATCCGACGGCTTAAAACAACAACAAAACAATGATAACTTGATATTCCTTGGTTACCCAGTCATAATTCTCTCAACCAGACTTTTCACTATCCTTCCTAGGAAGTTAATAGCGACTTGTCTTCCGGGAAAATCGTTATTGCAACAGTACATGAGTAAAAAGGGGGTCTCTCACCCATCGAAAATCGAGCCTACTAGCAGAAATGACAACCAAAATGTTAACCATCACCCTAATACAAAAACTTTAGAATTTTACTGAGATAAATCTCGTCACAACTCGTTAACCTTCCCTTTGTAGAATTATCCATACTATATAGATAGTATTAAGCCTCAGTGAGTAGGGTGTGTAGCCTTAACAAGGGGACAACAAGCGATAAACAATTTCACTATAAATGGCTCGTAAAACTATAAGTTTAAAGGTGTGTGAATGTTCCTTCAGAGATTAAGGTTTCTGCTTTGCATGTTTCCGTGTCCTCCATGGTCAGCTTTTAGCACTTTTGTAACTCACTCTGCAATTTCAGAAAATACTAACAAATATAGACCTGAGAGTTTTCAAACACTTCGGCAATGCAGATCTGCATCAATCAAATCTTATCATAATCTTTGACTTTATCGAAGAACTGGGAAAATATGCACAATGAGGGTGATAGCTGTGCCAATCGTAGTGTTATTCTCACGGCAAATACAGAGGCTTCGTTATTCCGTGGATGCTTCATGAACGAGGGCGTTTTTTAAATTTATATTTTTATTATCATTTGCATTTTCACACCAGTTGCATGGTGGTCACCGCTGGAGATTGAGAGTAATCAAGTCACCACAGTCTCCAGCCATCTTCTTCTCACTCTGACAGTTAGTCAGTGCTGTGGATCACAGTATCACTCCTGCCCGGCAGTTATCACTGAGTGACAATAGATCTCCTCAGGTCTCCAACCTTCCTCTCACATTGCCCTCAAATAATAATAATAATAATAATAATAATAATAATAATAATAATAATAATAATATATATTATTATTATTATTATTATTATTATTATTATTATTATTATTATTATTATTATTGCGCTGTTGTTAGTGGATCACCCGCTACATTTGGGCCAATATGCAGCATTTGCTTTCTATGTGTTTGATTGTCTCGTTTTCATCACAACAGAGTTTACATTTGCGATTATTTTATGTCTTGTCCATCTTAGTTTTTGTATAATTAGTTCTTATGGTGTTGATCTAGGTCACTATTAGGAGTGACGCTGTTTCTCTCTTTAGGTTTCCTCTAAGTGGCAGTGTCTATGTGAATTCGTTTTCAATTGTTATTCTCCCGCTTTTAGATTCTCATTTTTGTGTTTCCTGATTCTCTTGTCTTCCTCTTGACAGTTCCTCTAAAACTTCCATGTCATCCATGTACATTCGAGGATTAACTTTCTCCTGTAACTTAATGAATCTATATATTTCTTTATTTTTGTGCTATATATAGTTCAGCGGTACCATTGCTATGACGAATAGTAGCGGGAATTGTGAATCACCTTAAAGGATAACTTTTTACATTCTGACCTCAGTTGGGTACTTTTCTCCTGTTGATGATTCCAGTTTTCCATTGCCTTCATCATGAAGATCTCTCATTGTTTTGAGAATTCTGGCACATTTGGGCTTTCTATCATCCAGGGTTGTTTGATCATATATTCAAGCTTTGTAATTTATCTAGGCCAAGGCTAGGCTTTTCTTTAATATATTCAGTATATTCTCATCGATGAATAGTAGATCACTTGTTGCTCTAGACCCCTTTGGCACCTTTTATGCTCCTGAAGGAGGAATCCCCGACTTTCTCCGTCTATCTGTGCAATTAAGATTTTCCACATCATAGGTAGGCATGTTATCTATCTATAATTACTAAGAATCATTTTTCTTTGGGGTCTTTTGGATTAGAGTAGTTTTTCCTTTCGTTGTAGACCTAGGCACTCGCTTAGATGTTGTGTCAGTCTATCGTGTATAGCCGTGAATATTTTGAAGCAAGAACCGTGGTTCCCATTGTGGCCTGGTGCTGTAGTTCAAGTCACCTTTTGGATTCCGTTCCTTTCTGAATCCTGCACATACTAAATGGTTTACTTCCTAGTTTCTAATTTCACCTTTTCCATTTGTTATTAGTAGTGACTTTTTGTCAAGGAAAAACCTGTCATTGAGGTAGTCGTTATTTGCAGGATGTCGACCCAGATCCAACTTGTTAGCCATCAAGGGAAAGCCTGCCGATTATGACATTCAATTGACATTATGGCCCCACATTTTGGAGGTATGATTTGATTTTTCCTCATCACGAGTGGTGTATTTAAGTCAAGTCAGATCCAAAAGGTTTTATAACCTGTGATCCTTGCAGATGGATGGTGTGCTTTCTTATGAGCTGTGATTACCAGTGTACTATCGATTAAAAAACATGGTATTCGTAAAGTTTCAACATCTCAAGTTGTTATATTAGATTTTAACTTATCTCCTATCTCCAGTGGCTACTGGTTATTGGCCTTTTGGTCAATTTTGAGGTAGATTATATTTTGACAACAAGTCATTCATTCCCTTCTCAGTAGATAGAATAAAACCATCATTTTCCATTTTGATTGTAGTTTCTGGAGGGATGGGTCGTCCATTCAAACAAAAGTTATCCACAACACTTCCGTCAATGTGAATTAGTTAATATCAGCGAGACATATGAGATAATGAATAAATGAATTTTAAAAAAATAAAATAGGTAGAAATGTCAAAAACTGTATAATAAGAGTGAGTAATTAAATGGTAGTTTTAATTTGGTTTCTTTTCTTTCATCTTAAATTAACATTGAGTTATCCATTTTTGAAGCGAAGCTGTTTAGTTATCCTTCATTAAGTTGTTCGGAAAGAAATATTCTTTTTAACATATCCAAATCTGGAATAGATCAACAACTGCGAGATCATATTTGAATCGTAGACAACGAGAATTAGATTCAGTTCAACAAAGGTGAACATGAGAATTATCCACCATGAGTTAATGAACCACTGCAGAGATTTATGGTCAATAGTTCGATTGTATCAGTTTTTTCATCATACAAGAAATGTACAGCTCTGGTAAATAGATAGTGTTACTCTTCAGAATGACAATTCAAGGCCACACTTTACAGGATAATGCAAGGTCACACTCAACAGAAAAATGCAAGGTCACACTCAACCGGACAATGCAAAGTCACACTCAACAGATCAAATGCAAGAAAAACTAAAATCATCGGATTATCAATTGTTTCAATCGCTAGAACATTGGTGATAAGACATATAGAAAAATTGAAGACGTCATTTCCATGAATAAAATCAGATTTTATCGGTAAAGACAATTGCTTTTAAGATGATCTTCTTTAATAACTAGTGACCACTATTGAGTCATTAATTATTACAATTAAGCTTAATTTCATTAGCCTCCGTTCTTATCTCCTTGAAAATGCAATAATAATTTTCAAACAACTTTATACTTTCATCAGATTAGGAATCGCTTTAACAAATTGACGGCAACGGTTTGAAAATCTATTCATATAATGAACTACGCGGTGGTTTTGTTTGTTTGTTTGTTTGTTTCTCTATCCGTAACCTCCACTTTGCGCACATACTACACTTTGATCCAAAGCAGATCTCACAGAAACTTTGCCGATCCAAACGTAAATAATCTTGACATTTTATCTGAGGTACTTGCTAGTATCTTATGGTACAAAAGCCATATATACTAATCAGTATGTTCGGTTGATTTTACGATTGTCTGTATGGTCAGAGTCCTTTCATAACTTCAAAGTTATAACGGATTTGTCCAAGTGAAATACTTTACCAGAGCTGAATAATAATAATAATAATAATAATAATAATAATAATAATAATAATAATAATAATAATAATGATAATAATAATAATAATAATAATAATAATAATAATAATGGTTTTAAATAGTCACTTATGAAGCTGAAACATGGAACCTAATCAAGAGACATGCCCACAAACTGAGGACCATGCAACGTGCATATGAGAGAATCATGATCAACCTCACGTGGAGAGATCATAAGACAGCACAGTATAGCAACAGTAACGATTACAATGTTTTGAATAATTATGGCTTTGCTTCTAGTCGATTTAATTCTGAAGAACTGGAAGTGACAGTAAGTAACTGACAGAAACGTAATTAGCGGCTGAAGATCACATTGTCAAATCACATTGATATCATCTCTTTAATCCAACGTTGATAAATCAGTTTCGCAATATCGGTTCTTACATCTGATTATTGCACTTTTTTTTTAAATGCTATTTTTAAGATCCGACATATCATGAGTTGACAGTCAAAATGTTGAAATATTGTCGAAAAATGTGTTGAAATTAGCACAGAGAAGAAGACAACGTAAATGAAATAATCAATCAAAGAAAATTTGAAAGAATCGAACCTGCGACTAATAGGGTAGCCGCTTTAGCGTAGCATTGCTCTTATATTGGATCATATATCCATTTCTTAATAATAATGATAATATATATATATATATATATATATATATATATATATATATATATATATATATATATATATTCATCCACAGATAGCTGTTTCGTTGTATTACAACTCTTCCATTATCCTATCTGAGGCAGGATTGAAACCTTCCCTTCAGACCCAGAGGCATCCTATTGCTGGGCCACGGAACTGGACGGTCAGTAAGGCTGAATTTTAGGCGATATATTTATTAAATTCTCCATCCACTAGAGTGCTCTATTCCCAAGTTGGAAGAGCATTGCATAAGCTTACAATGAACAGGTTACCTCACTTAAAGAGTGCTCTACCCTGAATAGAGGAGCTTTAATTATTGTGTCATCCACAGACAGATGTTTCATTGTATTACAACTCTTCAGTGTGGTTATAGACAATCCATTATCCCATCCAGTACCACGTGGCAGGATTGAAACTTTCGGTTATACATATATAGTTTTGGCAAGTTGTATATTGGTGTAGGCTTTTGACAATTTGTATATAGGTGTGGGTGGTTAACTACTTTACCATAATATATATATATATATATAAGTTGTATATGTGTGGGTACTTAAGAAATGATAGATTTTAAATGGGCAACAGGTTTGCAGATTTCAATGACATATCGCCACCGTGCAAAAACTTTGATGTCCGTTCAAAAAGAGTTCACAATAAGAATAACGTCTTTATAATTATTCTGTCAGATTAGACATCCATATCTCTATGATATGATTGTTTGCCTTACGGGAACAATACAAAAGTGCAGGCAAGGGCAGTAGATAACATGACGAGTTCAGATATGTAGCAGTTGGTTGAACCCCCGATTACCGATTAGCTGCTTAGCGCAGTCGCTAGAGCAACATTGTGTTGAAATGGCCTCCTTGATTCGATCCCTGCAGCTGCCAATTTCTCTATTGTTCAAGCAAGTAGCTGTGAGGAAACTGGAATCGGTGAGTCAACTACAAAGGATTTTTACTCAGAAAATCAAACAAATTGTAAAAGAATAGAATTTCATTATCGATTCAATACTATTTTTTATGTTTATGTTCTCGCAAATGTTTAGAATAAAAATATTTTCGTAATTGTTTGGAAACAACAATTCCGATAGAATCAACATTCCTATGCCAACTGAATATCGTCAGCAATTGATTTGAAATATAATGAACTTATGTGATTGTATTAATTTTAGATATTTGGAAACCCTGGCCATTTACGTCCAAAAAATACAAGAAATACCCAATGAAACAGATCGAATGAGCGCTTTTTTTATATCAACAAAAACTGAAAACATAATTGAATATCAGAACCAAAAACTCGACGTTAATTAAAACCTGATATGAAATAATTTGGTTTGCGATAAAATACATTCTCTCCTAGACTGTTTTATCCCAGTGTTTTACGACAGTGACAAGCGAACAAGATTTCGAAAATTTCCCGAAATTAACTAATTATCAGCTTCCATAGGGAAATTTTTAATATTGAATTATTTATAAATGAGTTTATTTATGAAAAGGGCTTATTGTGAAAAAAACCTGTGGAAATCTCTCCAAGTCAATCACCGACGCCCTTTATTGATTTTGTGAAATCTGAATAAAACACCATTTATTTTCCTGAATTGCAATATTTGAAATTGTTTCCCCCCGAGCAACACCAAGTGCACACGCACACGCACACACATATATATATATATATATGTATATATATGTGTGTGTGTGTGTGTGTGTGTGTGTGTGTGTGTGCACGCGTGTGTGTGTGGGTGTGTATGTATCAAAAGTATAAGTAGTGGTTTCGTTTCAATTCAGAAAGTTAGTATTCGAGACCATGTAAAGGGTCAAGATTTCGAATCCTGATTTCAAAACGGGCAGTATCTTGCTATTTTGATTTTTTTCTTCACATGGTGACATGATGAATTTGTAATAGGCTAAGCTAAACTTAGTAAATACGCATTTTAAAACGTATATATATATATATATATATATATATATATATATATATATATATATATATAGATAGATAGATAGATATATAGATATATGTATATATATATATATATATATACATATATGTATATATATATATATATATATATATATATACATAGATATATGTATATATATATATAGAGAGAGAGAGAGAGGAGAGAGAGGGAGGAGGAGACTTGACTTTGGGAGAGAGTGAGAGGTAGAAAGTGCAGTTTTAAATAAAGAATATGGTTACATATATTTCATTAAAATGTCTCTCGATTGGTTTCGAGTGGTTAAGCTTGCCTTTACAAGAGCCAACATTCACTGCAAATCACCCCAATATACTCTGGCCAGTCTTCTAAAACTTTTAATGCTCATATGATGCGCATATCAACAAATAAAAGTGTTTTGCACGCATCTCTGCGCTCTATCATCATTAAAGTTATTACGTCATGGGAGTTTGTTTTACTTTCTTTTTTCAATGTAAATTTTATCCGGCACGATTTTTAACGATACGATGTAATTAAAAAGGATGGATGTTGGCGCAGTTTTTTAAATTACCGATGTCACTTAACGCAGCTATTTCAGTTATATTTGTAGATACTTCGTTTTATTTTGGTGGAGGATGCCTTTAATTTTAATTATTTGAACCGATGATCCAACATTGGTTACCTCATCCTCTCTAATTTAAAAAAATGAAAGGCTCTGACACACTTGCACTCACGCGCACGCACACAGACACAGGCACACACACACACACATATATATATACACACACATATATATATACATGTATATATACACATATATATATATACACACATATATATATATATATATATACATATACATACACACACACAGACACACATACACACACATATATATATATATATATATATATATATATATATATATATATATATATATATATACTTGTATCCTAAATCTGCATTTATCAACTGAAGTTGTATTCGTAGTTTTATAGTGTTGATATATTTACCTAATTTTGTTTCTAACGTGTCAATAAGTTCTCAAATAAGATTATGTGCGTGTATTTGCATGCGTGTGTATGTGTGTGTGTATTTATGTAAATACCGTAATATTTGTGTATGAGCCGAGCTTTAACAAACTATAAGAAAGTCGACTCCTACGTGAGTTTCAATTTCGTTTTAGCTTTAGACATGAAACGATCAGCATAAAAATATTGTAGTAATAAAACGGGTTTTGTAACTACAACATTATATCCTGACTGACTTAAATAAATCTTGGACGTAGATATAGATTATATTTGCTGAAACTTCTGCATCCCAGTGTAAGTAAGCGACGGACGCTACGAGACTTATGATGATGAATGTCACTTTGAAAGCTCTGTGTTTATAGGGAAATACATAGGGAAATGTGTTTATATGTTACCACTTATAATAGGGAGAAGTGGAGTGAACTTATTTAACAATCAAGAAAATGGCAATTGGAAATGGTGAAGTTTTTGAAAATAGAAAATAGAATGAAAGAAATATATAAACATAAGAAAAATACAAATATGATAAGCATTCATTTGGATTGAAGTTTCTTGCTGCTGGTTGGGGGATTTATTTTACAATTGAAAAAACTTTGATTTTCATTTTACTTAGTTAAAAGTTCATCGTTGGACCCTGGCTAGGAGCAGTAAGAATTTATTTCTTGGGCGGTCAGTCCTTTGATTCCAGTCTATGATGGTGTGTGTCAGTAGATTTATGACCGGTTTAGCACTAGAGGTGGGGTCTCTCTCTTTTTTTAGATCCATCTTTGTTTTAGGTTCTAGTGGCATATTACAATCGAATTAAATGTACAGTTAAAAATTTAGAAGTCCTACTCAGGCATAGACTTATACTAGGATTTAGAAGAGATTAAAGATTAGATGAGAAGTTGAATAAATATTTGTAACAATCAAGCAAATAGCAATTGGAAACAGTGAAGTTTAAGAATAAATACATGAATTAATTAATGAGCAAATGGATCAATAAAAATAAGACAATACAACAAATCGAAGTATCTTGCTGCAGGTTTGCGGCTCTGTATACGATAGAGTATTGCAACACATATACAGTCACAGCGATTTCTTTACCAGGCTACGTAAAGACTCTGAGCCTCTCTAACTCTAAAAAGGAGTAAGACAAGGTGGTCCCAACTCACCAAAACTCTTCACAGCCTGCCTTGAGATGATCTTCTGAAACCATGACTGGGCGAATAGAGGAATCAAAATAGACAGCGAATATTTGAGCAACCTGACAGATGACATCGTCCTTTCAATAGAGAACCTACACGACCTTCAACAAATGCGAGATGAATTAAACGAAGACAGTGAAATGTTGGCCTACACGTGAACTTCAGTAAAACAAAAGTCATGTGCAACAACCACATCAATAAGATCACAACTGTCGAAATTGAAGATGCCAAACTGGAGGAGGTGGACCACTACATCCACCTAGAATAACGATTCTCTATGAAAAGAAGAAGAAATCAAGCGAAGAATCACTTTAGGGTGGCAAGTCTTCGGCAGAGCAAGCTCACCTTTAAAAAAATAAGACGATCAAATTAATCCTAAAAAGAAGAGTACACAACCAATGCATCTCCCCAATAGTCACTTATGGAGCTGAAACATGGAACCAAACCAAGAGACAAACCGAAAACTGAGAAGCATGCAACGCACGCATGCGAAAATCATGCTCAACCTCACATGGAGATTTCAAGACAACACAGTATATCAGGGAGTACAATCTGAAAATCTTAATGGCAATGGGCTGGTCATTTTGCAAGAATGGCAGACAACCGATGGAAATCACGACTCAAGACATAGATCCCCAGAGATCACATGCGAAACCAAGGCCGGCAGAATACAGAAAAGAAACAATTCAGAAAATACTTGCTCTGCGACGCCCATGATAGAAGGTCTATGTCCAACAACTGATGACAAAAGAGTGATGATGATGATGATGATGATGATGATGATGATGATGGTGGTGTACGAGGCTTTGTTGCACTAATGTTTGTCCCTTTTTTGTTGGAAACTAAAGTCGACTAATATACATGGCATATCATTGATCGCTCCTTGGACACAAATCAACGATCAATCTAGATATCGAATTATAGAATGGATCGATATGGTGTATCAGAAATAGATTGTTTATATTCGTGAATGTGCGATTATAATTGTGTACTAATATTGAACAATTGATTTAGTTCAATCGTATTTCCGATGAATTTTAATGGGAAAATCTAGCACACGAGAAACTGTAAATGTGTTGAACAGTGTTCATACATGTATGATTGCTATATTAACATTAAAATTGAAAAATTGTTCAGCATGAACTCACAGTAGATGAATCTTTCTTAATTCCACCATATACCCACCATCATCTTCTTTCAATGAATACCCGCTTTTGAACGATTTGTGATTGTTCATTGAGCTTTCACGTCGATCTCTTGCGTTTCACGCCTTTGTAGATTATACATTTTTTCATCGTCCGTCATAGTTTGGTTCAAAATCTGAACATTTTCATTGAATTTAAATACAGATTCACACACAGAAGCTTTGGATCACAATGACTGACATAACCATGCTGGTGTAAATGGTTTTTAAGCGCTTGTGTGGGATATTTCAAGTAAGTTGAATATATCTCGCGTTGTATAACGTTGATTACAATTATATAAGTAATAATCTAATACAAATCGGATGCTGATATTGCAACTGTCAAAATATTATCAAATCGATCTTTTTAAATAAAGTGGTCAAAAGTAAATGTGATAAAATCTAACGACAAACACACTGCGATCTTTTTGGTCCAACCATTATCTCAGAATTTCCTTTTTGGCAGACAATTGTTGCATAATTCCCCCTGCTGTCTGCAGTCAGTATCTTTCAGTTTCACCCAGCGATACGTTGGAAGAGTCCATTCCATTATTCAACTCTCTTGTCTTTGCTCATGGCCCGAATGGGTTGATCCCTTGGAGCCATGCTCATTATGTTTCTAAGGACAGCTTCTGATTTGAGCTCAGACTATGTCATCTATACAGTTGTCAGTGGATCATTCTCCTTGACTAAACGTATCTTCGCTTTTACTAGACTAAAAGTTTGATATACCTTATATATGGTTGTAAATGAAGGAATGAAATCAATAATTGTGAGTTTTCAAAATATTTCTCTTGTTAAAAGTCCCCGAAATCAAGAGTCATCGAGTGAAAGTTATCGTGAAACAGTGCATGTCAGTTTATGAGGTGGAATTAAGACAATCAACATATCATGGTTCCAAATTCAAAATACTGAATCTCTTGGAGCCTAAAGCAACCACTACACTCGGCTCCACCGTGGCTAACTTTTCCCACCCAAGTATCATGAAAGGTTGTGTCAAGTTAGCAAAACAAGTGTCCTTATTGTCGCCTTTGGGGCATTCTCCATCTTGAAGACGACGACGACAGCGGCAGCGGCGGCGACGGCAATCATTGCCCTTGTGCCATCAGCTCGACTGTCATGGCGGCTTTTTCCGCTCTCTGTTTCTTGATGGAGTAGATTTTGGCGGGAAGGTAGTGAGGAGGGTAAGATAAGACGGTCAACTGACAGAAAAATAGGAAAAAATGGAGGAAAAAGTGATGGACGGTATTCATGACAAATTTGCCCAGGTGCCACTAGCAACATATTTCAATCTGGAAGGTAATTACAAAATGCTGTGTAAAATACTGGTGAGAAAGGATAGAAATAAAGCAGAGGAGGTGAAACGAAGGTCAATAAGTGAAAAAAAAGCCGAGGAAGCAGGTAGGAAAGAGAAAAGGAAGATGAAAAAAGGTATGAGAATAAGTAAATAAGATATCTTTTGTAAGTTAGTACGAAAGAATGAGGGAAAGTAGAAATATCGAAGGAAAGGAGGGTGTAAAGAGGCATAGAACGGTAATATGGAGGTAGAGAAGAAGGAAAGAGGGAAGGACCTAAGAGAAGAATCAGAATGGTAAGATGCAAGAAGGTTGTCGGACAAGAATGAAAAAATTCAATGATAAAATATGAAGATATTTGATCAGATTGGAGGAAACATATTTGAGGAGAGTAATCATTTGAAGAGAAGAAAGAAACAAAAAGAAAGAAGTATTCAAATCAAGTGAGAACGGTAAAAGTTGGACGGCATTTTGAAGGTAGGAAAAGACCGTAGGGAAAAGGGAGAGTAAGAAGAAAGGAATTAAAGCTTCGAGAGTAAACTTATTTAAAGGTAACAAATAATGGAATTACAATTATAGGAGGAATAGAGGAAAAAAGAAAGGTAAAAAAGAAAGGCATAGGAGAAAGTAAGAAATCTAAAATGACTGAAAATGCTTGAGGTCTTTGAAAGAAAGAAAAAGAAAGGGACTCTATTGTTAGAATAACATTGAATATAGAATATTGTTCTGATTGAAAGAAAGGGAATGAATCGATTGAGGAAGTAAGAAGTAATATGGAAAGAAATAACAATAAAGACAATATGACTCGTCAAATCGTAACTAATATGAGAATTATGGAATGGCGGGAAAATGGGAAAAAAAAAGAATAAAATTTAAAAAAGAATGAAGAAAAAGCCAAAAACGTCGAAAAGAGAGGACAAATTGCTGAATGGCAAGACATTTCATTCGTAGAAAAAAGAAAGAAGCCAAGAAGAGATAGACAAAAAGATAGAGATGAAAAACACGTCGAACAAGAAGCCATATTGGTATGATAATTAGCAGAAAATAAGGTATACTTAGATTTCTTTTACTTTCGAAAAAGAATGAAAGATGGAAAAAAACGGGAAGAAAAGCCAAACTACTGCAGGAATCAAACTCTACTCCTTCTTTTATTCTGAATGAAGCTGATTGTAGCAACTTTTGTATGGCACACATAAAAAAATAAATAGTCAATTTGGCTCAGTTTGCAAAAGAGGTGCTTGCCAATCATTAGGCTGCGATTTCAAATTACGACAGGGAAATGTTATTTTAATATATTTTGGACAAGAGTTTGACAGATGAAACTTGAGAAAGGAAAGAAGACAAACAGCAGACAAAAAGTAAATCAAAAAGAGAAGAAAAATGGATTGAAAAAAAGATGTTGGCTAATCTTTGCTTAATCTGGCTGAGAGCTATAATAGTTGGCACGCTCAGTGTGGAACGAACTCACTATTGATGGCTTGCAGGGCTGCCTGCAACTTATTCAGTAGGGGTAAAAATGGTAACTGAAAGAAGAAGAAGAAGAAGAAGAAGAAGAAGAAGAAGAAGAAGAAGAAGAAGAAGAAGAAGAAGAAGAAGTCTGACTGTGACGCAACTCAAGAGACACGGTGAAGAAGACAGGAAGGAAGGGAGAAAGAATAGAAGGAAATCCCTGACCATTTAAGGCCAGTCGGATGCAGATGTGGTACCTTAGCCAATGGGGCTTTACCTCATGAGGCGTGGTACTACTCTCCATTTTCAAGTCCTGGTGGGTGAGGACTCGTCCTAAGACCTGAAGACCAGTGTTTTAATTGTGAGAACAGTTATGAGGGCTAAAGAGAACGTTCGTGTGTGTATTATCCTTACATCAAATCGACTATGCCACACCCTCTCTTCGCAGGGGTTAAAATAACTAAGATAATAGAAAGGTAAATAAAGCATAAAAATGATAGGTTAAGAATTGATAGTATAAACATATCACGATAAAAATCAAAAAAGGAATAAAGATACGATGCAGGGATGACGAAATTTACGAATAAGAGTGAAAGACATTAAATAGTTTCTTTTTTCCTTCCATTTATATTCCAAGGTGGAATATTGTGAATCATCATCATTATTTTTGGTGCTATTTACTTCCATCTTAATTATTGTTGCTTTTTATCGCTAACTTCCTTCGATCTAAGGGCTTTGCTGCTATTTGTGCTACCTCGGTAAACCATAACATGTTAACCTTTGGTTTAAAGGGTTAGGGTCGGTCGTAATCACGTCGCACTTCACCTTGAAACTCAATAGCACGGGCTTTTTTGCTATTTGTAACCAGATCCCAATGTCCTGGGACCTGAAAAGACGTGGAAAAACTTCCTGGATTTCTGTTCCCGAAGCCAAGCACCATGTACGTATATCAGTGATTTTCAACCTTTTTCATCTTACGACACAATGAGTCAGGCCTTAAAATGTCCGAGAAACACCACCACTAGTATTTGCAGGAAAGTCCCCTTGGCTCGTACCCCCATGATTGTAAGAGGAAGAAGAATTTCTCTATGAAACGATGTTTCCATCGAGAAAGAGTTATGCGATCAAACATTGTCTCATTTTTTTATTTTTCATTCAAATAGTTATGGTCTTCCATAGATTTTATATATGTAGCTTGAAAAACAATTACAAACAGAAATATTCTGTTGAATTTTTATCAAATTATGAAGAAATTCGAATTTTATCATTTGTTTTGTTTTAAATACCATTCTACTACAAATCCTTACGGTCGATCGGTGTAATTCGTACACGACAAGTTTTCAAATGCAAACATCAGGCTTTATATAGATTAGATAAATGTTTTCATATTAATGATATTCTCCCATCTTTCTTCTTTCTATTGTTACAAAAATTACTACGAAAATAATTTTTACACACGCGTTGTCTCGTTGTCAAAAAGCCCATGTGATGTGCCAATAGTCATATGATTATAGAAAGTAACCTAAATTCATCGATCTTTTTCCCTTCATAAAATACCGTACGTTACACGGGCAACTGGGGTTATCATCATCATTATCATAATCAGAAGAAGAAGAGGAAGACTACGGAATCAAGAGAATATAAAATTACTATTTTTGTATTTAGTGAACGACACATTCATTGCATGATTGAAACAAAGGAATTTAATGCGCTCCATAAAATTAGCAGTAGTGACAAAAGGTATTGTAAATTCTCATCTAGTTTATTGAGGTATTTTATGAAATCTTTGGAAGACATAAAGTATTCTTGCATAACACAAATCGAAATGTAATGGTGCTTGATCGAACGAAAAAAAAACACCATATTTGATGGTATGCAGAATGCACTTTAGGAAATGACTAAAAAAAAACAGCATACGTCTGTTTTGCAAAGGTAAAACTCTCTCCTATAATGTTGGTTGTTCTTATCTGCCCAATAAGTAAAGTGATTCCCAATTAGCATACTATTTATAGTGAATTCTAAAAGCAGAAGAAATAGGAAAGAGGCTTTTTTGATATCAGTTTAGCATGAAATATTATACAAGTACCAAGATATAATGAGTACTATAAGAAAGAATAGTTCCTTTGATACAGTCGCTCAACTGATGTCTCTGTCGATGTTAGAATAGGTAGATTTGGGGGGTCTGAGATCGATGGATATGTACTGATCAATATCAAAGTATGAATAGATTGGCGTGAATTGATAGATCTGACCTGCCAGACCGAGAGACAGTCGGATATGAAGAAAAGTTCTGATAGAGATTTGTATGTTAGGAGTGAAGTAAATTAGCGGTCATGAACTAACTGGAATAGACAAAGGCAAAAACAGATAGATAAATAAATAGAAATACAAATACAAATGGATGACACGAATATATCATGTGTGGGGGGGTGAAAAGTAAACCATACCCAAAGAAATATTACCCAAATTTTCTAATCAGTGTTCACTATCGATTCCCTCTTCTCATTCGTAATGAAGCAAAGTCAATAATTAGCACAATTCTAAAAGCAAAATCGGAAACTCTCCGAACCAAATGTTAAAAAAAAATATTCTCATCGAATAAGATGTAGTAAGAAACCTTCGCTTAACATCACAGGAAAAGAGACGCACAAGGTATGAAGATTTAGTAGTTCTGAACATGCAGAAAGACAGATTTTGTCATCTGCTTAATTGATGATGGGACGTGTGCCTTACCCGCTTGATTGGTATCTTCGTTTTGCCTTCTGTATCTGCATCATTTCATTCTATCTTTCATTTCTCATTAATTTGCCATCATCACTCATGTTTTGTGATTTAATGCATATCGCGCTCAGTTTCATTCATATTTTAATTCATTGATTCTTTCAACGTCTCATGCTTTAATCTTTATTCTACTCTGACTTTCGATAGAAAATCCTTCTTTTCATGTGCCTTCTTTTTCCCACACAATTCTCATCCTTCATGCACGATCACTTCTTCTGGCTTCCACTTTGTTTCATTCATTTTCCTTCCCCTGTTTCTTCTTGTTGTTCTTTTTCTTGTGTGTATACCTTTTCCTTTCACCGTCGTCTTTTTTTTCTCTTTTTTCTATCTTTTCTAGACCTCCCAATCTTTTCCAAAATCCTCCCAGTTTTTAGCCAGAGGTTGAATTTACAATGTAAGCTTATGCTGAATTGGTCCTTTAGCTTGTGTCTTGCTTGTTTTTATTTTTGGAAATTCATACTTTTTAGTGATACAACTAAAGTCAAGTGAAGTAAGTTATTCATTAATCACTCCTTTTATTTTTTTTCCTATTGATCTTTCCCGACATGGTATGGTTTCAGAAAACGCTGGTCCCTCGACAGTTTTTCATTGAGTAACTAACCAGACCTGTTTTCTCATTCTTCCCTCAATCCATCTTGATATCTTTCTCTCCTCTTGTGCCTTCTCTTCTGCACTACTGGATATTGGCATTCTTTTTAGATTTTCTCATCTTTATCCATTTTGCAGCTACTTTCTCATCTTCTCCTTTTTCTCACTTCCTTTCTTTTCCATTCCACCTTTTTTTTCTTTTTTTGTTCTCCTCTCTTTTTGTCTTTCTTTCCATACCTTCTTTCTCTTTCTTTTCCCCCATATATCTCTATCATCACTTCCTTCTCACTTTCTTATTTTACCTCTTTCTTCCCTTTCTCCTCTATTTCACTCCTATTCCATCTTTTCTTTTTCATATTCTATCCTTTCACCGTTCTCTTTTTATTCTTCACGTTTTCTCATTTTTCTTCCCCCCGCCCTCTTCATCAATTCGCCCTATTTCAATGTCTATATCAATAATATCATCAGAAGTATTTCTCTGTTACATCACTTCTTGATTTGCAACTTCCTTATTCTTTCCTTATTAATTACTTGATGTGTGTTTTCATTCATCATTTTTCTTTTCATTAACTTTCCATCGTCCTTTTATTTTCATCCCTGCTAAGACATCTCGTTTAACTATACAGGTTTCACTTGGTTTCCATCTTCTTTTTCTGATTACTTCAAGACCGTTTTAATTCGAGTCCATCTATCAATCTGTTTTAGACTGTTCCTATCTATCAATTCATCTTCGTAATAATCCACTCACCCGTTTCCTTGTCTCCGATCATCTACCCCCCTCTCTCTCACGCTCCTTCTCTCTCTTTCTCTCAGTGTCTCTATGCCTATGTATCTATCTCCAAGATTATTGCTGTATCTATCTACATACCACAGTCATCCTATCATTCCAGTAATCAATCAATATTTGATTTCTCTCTTCACACACACACACGTATACATATACACACACACACGCACATATATATAAGTGTGTGTGTGTGTGTGTGTGTGTGTGTGTGTGTGTGTGTGTGTGTGTGCGTATTCATATCACTTTATTCAACTAGTTCACATTTCAGTCAACTCACATCTATCTCAGTTCACATGCCTCAGTTTATTTTTTATAATATCATACCGTCCATAAACTTTTTTTCTTCTCTTCTCGACGGCATTTCTTCTTTAATATCTTTTTCTCTTTTCCCGAAAAAGTGCGTAACTGCATTTCTGGGTGATTGTAAGGATAGCGGAGGGGTAGTAAGTCAATTCCAATTGAGAGAACAAGTTTTTTCTCTTCTATTCTTTCCTTTCCTTTCTTGTTATAATTCCTTCTTCCCTTCTTTTCTTTCTTCCTTTTTTTTATTATTTTTTTTGAAAAATGCCTAACGTCAAACGCAAGTCCCCGGATTTTGGTATGACGTCAAAGCGCAAAGGTTGTTGGGAAGCCCGGGGGGACGCTACCTAATTCGTGTCCCGTTGACACAACACATCCATATCTGACCAACACATTAGGAAACGGAGTTAGATGAATGAGTTAAACATCACGGGATTATCTGTGGAAATGGATACCTCCTGTAGCCTCTCCACACACCCTGACAAGGGCCCTGCTCCGAATGGAGAAAGAAATAGAAACGGGGGATAGAAAAGGATTAAAGTAAAAAGTCAGAACGGGTGAGTAAAGAAGTCGAGTAAAAGAAAGAACTTACTAAGAGAGAGACAAGCAGAGAGATATAAAAAGAGAAAGAGATGTGCAATGAATGAGCACATGAAAACGTCATGGAAACCTGTGGAAGAGAAGGAAAGAGACAATGAGAATGAGACTAGATATAGAGAGAGACTGACAGGGGAAGAAAGAGAGAGAGAGAGGAAGAGAGAGAGATAGAACTGGGGAAAACAAGAACGGGTGGGTGGGGAAGTTTAGAAATGGTGCAAATAAGACGAAGAGGGAAAATGGATTTTGAGGTAGAAATCGAGGTTAAAAAAAAAGAGACAGTGAACAGGAAAGTCAGAAATAGAGAGAGAGGGGGATTAAAGCAGAAAGAGAGGACAGACTGACAGAGAAAAAGAGAAAGGGAGACGAAGATGCAGAGTTGAGAAGTGACTTATGAGTAGGCCGCTCGCCCCACCAAGAAATCATGCCTGTACTGTTAATTGTTTGTTTGTTCTTTACTTCGTTTCTGTCATTTCTTGCCTTGATTAATAGATAATGTGCCGCTAGCGAACGTTCGATTAAACTCAGACGCCCGCACTGTTTTTTTTTCTTTGTAATCTTTATATTTGCATTATTTCTTGTTTCTTAAGTCTTTGCTCCATCTTCAGTTTCTCTCTTTATCAACTCTCTTGCGGCTTTTTGCCTCAATCGTTCTTCGTTGTTGTTATTATTATTATTATTATTATTATTATTATTATTATTATTATTATTATTACTATTATTATTATTATTATTATTATTATTATTATTATTATTATTATTATTATTTCTCCATTTTTCATTTTTAGTTTTCTCGAATTTACGGCCATCATCCTTTTTTCGCCTATTAGTCTTTCTTTCGTCGCCTATTCCCGGTTTTTATCATGATTTTTATCGTTTTCTTCAAATTATAACCATCCTCCCTCTTTCTTTTGCCTCCTCTCTCTCTTTACTTGATCTGTATTATTTCTGTCATTTCTGCATACGTCCTCTCCCGTCATTTCTCTCTCTTTTAATTCACCCTCTTCTCTAAATTTGCCCTTCCCTTAACTATTCCACCTTTTCTTTCTTTTTGATCTTTTTCCTTCTCTTTGTTGACATCTCATTCCTTTCTGTCAATTGATCGTTGCTTTTTTTCCTTTTTCCTTCCTTTTCTCGATTCTTTTTAAAAATCTGACGAATTTTTCCAATTGCTGAGATTCATCTTCAATTGTTTCAGACAAATGTTTCTCTCAATCTTCGCTGTTCCACTTTTTGTCTTTGAAGTATTCTTTCGCTTTTACTCTATTGATTTTCATTGTTCATTTTTCTTTAAATTCCCCTTCTTCGTTTTTACTTTTCCAAGAAATAATCTTTTTTTTTAAATTCTTATGCTTCTTTCTTTATTTTTTTTCTTTTTTCTCATTCCTGAATTATTTGTTCGTCTTTTCTATGTTTATTTCTTTCTTTCTTGTTTTTAACAAATAGTTTTTTGACAAACATTG